>CP038135.1:1127500-1174251 GCA_004519485.1 Nannochloropsis oceanica | reverse complement strand
AACCCTAACCCTAACCCTAACCCTAACCCTAACCCTAACCCTAACCCTAACCCCTAAACCCTAACCCTAACCCTAACCCTAACCCTAACCCTACCCTACCTAACCCCTCAACCCTAACCCTAACCCTAACCCTAACCCTAACCCTAACACTAACCCTAAACGAGACCCTAACTACCCTAACCCTAACCCTAACCCTAACCCTAACCCTAACCCTAACCCTAACCCTAACCCTAACCCTAACCCTAACCCTAACCCTAACCCTAACCATGTTTCCCAACCCTTCGCTTCCACCGGGGTTGAATCCGGTAACAGTTCGCTGACGTTGGGGTTCTGCCACCCCCCCTGCACACCGCCCTACTCCACAGCGCGCCAAAACCATGGACCATCCATTAGGTGAGGACCATGACCATCACATACACATGAAAAATAAGCAGCATAAGCAACGGCAGCGCCAGCGGCGACGCGAAACCCTCACAACGCAACGCACTGCCATGACGCAATATCTGCTCCATCACGACGCGGACAAAGGCAGTACCTCACCACTTGATACTCTCCTTGTGGTGGGCACAGGGTCGAGCAGAAGCGCGGAACTCGCTCCTTCCCTGCCTATCCGCATCGACTGGACAACAATGGCTTCAGCACTTGACCCACTGCAAGGGGGAAAGCTCCACCACTCACCACGAGGCCTGCACAAGCGGCAACAGCTCGAGTCCCTCTACGTACTTCTAGCGTCCCTACTTCCATCAACGTCTTCCCCTCCCATCCGGATTGTTGATTTCGGCTGTGGGAGCGGCAACTCCTCTTTGGCTCTCGCTGCCCTCTTTCCCCATTGCCACTTTACGCTTCTCGACGTAAAGCCCACTGCAATTGCTTTGGCGGAGCAACGCGTCAGGGAGGCCGGCTTGACGAATGTCTCCTTTTTTGTCGGGGAAGCGGATGCCTGGGAAGATCCCTTCGATCTTGGGATAGGCGTACATTGCTGCGGTTGTCTCACGGACCGGATACAGCTGCAATGTTTAGCGCGAGAGGCCGCCTACATCCTGGCCCCGTGCTGTCTGGGGAAGATTGCCCGTTCCCCGGGGGGGGTTATTTACCCACGATCGGCATGGATGCGGTGTGGCGTCAAGGCGTGGGTGCTTGATGATCTTAGTGCCAAGATGGCGGCAGTAGGGGTGACGTGTCATGATGGAAATGGTGAAAGGGTTGATGATACGAAAACTGCCCGTGGTTGTGGTGGCGGAGGTGCTGCTTCTGGTGTGGTTGAGAATGATATCGACGATGAAAGTGATGAAAAGGAAGATGGACATCGTAGGGGAGGGGGCAACGGGGAGAAAGACGATAGAGGTGAAAAGAATGAGCGAAATGAGGACGAGGAAGCAGGCGTGGCTCTTGCGTGTACCGTCACCACCGCTAGCACGACTAATAATACCGTCAGCACCTCGGAAAGAAGCAACCAGGCTCACAGTCCTGCCTTTCATGCAATTGGTGACCTCAACACTTTCTTCTTTTCGTCCTATGCCATTTTGGCGTCGGCGGCCGACCATCACAGCCAACACCATGCAGAGGACAGGATCACAAAGCACCTGCTGGAGTTGGACCGACAGCAAGCGGCGCGGGAGGATTTTCCAGGCTATTCGGTTTATCTCACACACCTTAGCCCTTTGAGCTGCAGCGAGAAGAATATTGTGCTTGTGGGCTTGCCAGAGAGGTGGAAGGGGGGAAGAGGAGGGGAGGCTGGGGGGAAGGCTTGTGAAGTTGTGTATACACGACAGTTTTTGCAGCTGTTGGTTAAGGAGGCAGCCGAGCGGAAGGAGGAAAGAAGAAGGCGTTTAGAGACAGAGAAGGAGGGGAAAGCACCAGCGGTGGGGAATGGAAAGGGGGGGCTGCAGCTGGAGAGAGTAAGTCATCGAGCACCGCGAGCAGAGCGGCGACGACACCGAGGGCAACATGCCCCGCTGGTACCACAGGCGGTGGCGTATTCTCCAGCTGCAAGAACGGCTCGGTGTAGCTACCTTGTTCGCAATCGGCGTGTGTGCCACCGTCCTGCCCTTCCTCGGCCTTTTCCTTCTTCTCGTCTTGAGGCTTGTGCCGGCATCCACGGTGCTGGTGCGGGGAATCTCGGAAGCGATGCATAAGAGATGTTAGAGTTGGCCGGCGATACCTACACACAGACAGAGAGCAATACGACTGCGGGCATGGGCTTGTTCTGACGGCTTCATCATTCCGAGTTCATGGCTCTGGTAAGGGGGGCCGCCTCTGGTGGCAAATTGTTACGGAGGGCGGTGTGAACGTGCAAGGCGATGGAGATGGTACAGCATCAAGTAGAGTGTGAATTCTTGATGGTGAAATGAAGGAATTTACGATCGAAGAAGGAGCACAAAAGGCATGTTATGTCATCAGGTGAAACGTAAGGACATGCGAAGCGGTATAACCGTATGGCACACAACGCTGGAACACGAGTGAATGTATATATTCCTGCTTCCCATGTACTCCTTTTCTCTCTCTCATATTGATTATCATCGATTTTTCATACTCTCATCTTTTGTTGTTGCGGCAGGATTCCCGCGCCCTAGAGAAGACAGCGTCGTCTCCATCATTGTGGCGGCAGGACCCAAAAAAAAACGCGGCCGAGAGTGAAGCCGGCGTCGTCTCCGTCTGGCAGAACGGGCCACACAATCGCTGTAAATTTCGCTTTCCAAACCTCCTCATCGCTTCCATACCGACCCACCTTTATTTCCCAAGAAAAGACATTAAACGGAACCCCACGACTCGACTACATTCGTACTTCCCCTCCCTCACCTCCCTCATTCGCTCTACTCCAAGTCTTTCAGCATCTGGTCTGCCCCACTCGCGCCCGAGTATCCTCCGCCCTCCTCCAAATGCAGCTTTGTCACCACACCATCCTCTATTAAAGCCGAGAAACGGCTCAAACGCAGCCCTCCAAACCCTTCCGTCTCCACAGTCAGCCCCATGAGTTTGGCAAACGCGCAATCACCATCTGCGAGGATCGTCATCTTCTCACCGGCGTTAAGACTCTTAGCCCAGGCGGAAGTGACAAAGCAGTCGTTGCTCGCCGCGCAGTAGATGGCGTCGACGCCCTGGGAGTGGGAACGAAAGGTAGAAAGAGCGTTGTAAGATAAGTGATTAAGGAGCGAGGATGCGGTGGGAGGGAGGAGGCATAAAAATCGAAGGATGGAAAGAAGAGGAGGCATTTTGGGCGGTTCCGGGTCATTGGGACAAGGACACTTTGTTCTACCTTGGCCTTGAAAGCATCGTATTTGGCAAGGTACTCCGGGGCATGGGTATTGGTGCTGGAGATGGGTGGGTAGGGTGGAGGGTTCGGGCGGCAAGTAGGACGAAAAAGAAAGTGCGGGTAAGAAACTTTTCGTGAGAAAGCTATCCTACACACCGCGCCCTACTATCCTCCCCTTGCCTTCTAGCATCTAATTTCTTTCCCCAGGACACCACCGCTTCGAAGCATTTTCTCTCTGGTACAAGCACTCACCACGTGGGAGTAAAGGCACCCGGTACGCCAAAGAGCACAACCTTCTTACCCGACCCGAACAAGTCTGTGCCCGTCACATCCGTAGCGTTTCCCTCCTTGAGTATCTTAAACTTGATCTGGTCGAGAGGCAGGGAGTGACCTTCCGCAATCTTGGTCATGTTACTTATAATGCGAAGGGTTCGTTCAAGAGCTGTCTGGGTCGGGTGGGAGTAGGAGAGAGAAGGAGACGATGAAAGAACTATATTATTCTTGCATTGTGGTGTTATCTCACGGGAAGGGGCTTGGGCTGTCGACTCTGTAGCTACTCTTTCTTCTGTGCTGACGATGTAGCCTTCGAGAACTGCGGGTGGGGAAACAGGGAGGGGAGGGAATGTTGGGACACTGCGATGCAGAGACAGACAGTTACACAGTGCTTCATTGCTTGATTGTTTGATCCATCACATTACAAATTCCTACCAAGAAAAACTCTCCTAAGCTTCGTTCCTTGGCGTCGTCCTAGCTTTCGTCGGTCTCTCTGGTCACAGCTATTATTAGCTCGGCGTTTTTGCATCATAAGAGCCAGACCACTGAAAAGTTGACACGCTCACACCCTTTCTGCATGCGTCTACGCTTAAACTAAAACACCGTCTCACACTCTTTCACTTTCATAATAGGCAACAACAGGCCTCCTGGGTTTTCAGGTCCCTGTCCCGGCCCGTTTTTGTTCAACAAGTTCAAGAATCGCCTCCAGGCTGCAGATCATCCCTTCTCTCCTCTCAGCCAGAATACACTACATCGTCACCCTGCCACGACCACCATTGCAACATCCAAGACGTACTTCTGGTGGAACAAGTCCCCGCGTCTGGTCAGCCTCAAGGCAGTAAGAAGAATCCTTCACCTCAAGACAGCCCCCCGCACCATATCAACCTCAACATATCAATCATGCCACATCGCGTCTCGCTTCCCCCACCATCCAACCTGACCTTGCAAGCCTTGGAAGAAACCTCAGCGTTGCTGCATGAGGCTATGAATCTGACAAAAGCTATGGGTGGGCTTCGAAGTCCTGTACCCCTCCACGAGACCAGCCTTACCCTTGCTGCCCTCGACCTCTCCTTGACCTTCCGCGTGCACAACATGATCCCGGGGATGAAGGAGGTAGGAAACGACCCGAACAAGGTTACGTATCACTGCCTACAGCATGCTGTCCAAGCCCTGAAGCAAGCTGGCGGCCCCATCAATCATCCTCATGGCGGGTACGGGGGCGCCGACTCTATCCTCCTCTATCTCTCCCATGCCCTCGCCACCCTCGTCAAGTGCTTGGAAGGCTTGCGGCAAGTTACCCGGGCCCGCGAGATTTTCCGAACCCGCCTACGATTCGCTGCCTTGATCCTTCTTGCGGCGATATGGAAGAAGAAGCGAAATGGGCGGAGTCTTGCGCTCTGGTTGCTCGGCTTGAGCTACGCCGCCCGCAAGGTGCACTTTTGGACTCTACAACGAAGCGTGGACACCTCCCACCGCCGCCTCCTGACACTTCTCCGGCTGTGGGTAATTATGGACTGCGTAATGGTATATACGGAGAATTGCAAAGACCGCAACGTCGCGCACCACACGTTGATCGCACGGCCCTTCCAAGACGATGTCAAGGCTCAACGCTGGCTCTCTCGGCAGCTGCTCGAGGCCGTCCCTCCACCCCCCGAAACGGCCTTCTGGTACGAGGCCTCGCCCGTCGCGGCTGCTCTGCGCCGGTTTATGAATGTGGTCTACGCCTCGTTCGGGAACGGTGTCGCGGTGAGTGGGGTGAGCAACACGGCGTTTCCCCCCCAGAGCCCCTGGCGGTGGCGCTTGCTTGGAGCTCCAGTGACAGCTGCCTCTTTCCTCTATTACGGTCTGCGGCCTGGGATCGCCTCGCGAGATGCTTGCGCTTACATGAGTCCCGCGCCCATCGAGTTGCTGCAGCGCGCGTGGACCTCGTTGCACAACCCTATCACCGAGTGGGTTGCCCTCCGCCTCGCCCGGCACCAGGGCCTCGTCTGGCAAAAACGAGTCATCATCGCCGGCGTCTCTTGTTACATGCTCGCGCAGTCCGACCCCTCCCTCAACGCCTGCCTATATCGGCCCCTCCTGTTCTTCGTGCACGGCGGGGGTTTCGTCTCGCACCTCTTCCTCGCTGACATGCCGGTGTTGGTGTCCTGGACGCGCTCCCTCGGCCCCACGGCCGTTCTCCTCATCCCCGAGTACTCCCTCGTGCCCCACGCCCGCTTCCCCAAGCCCACTCAAGAGCTGCTGGCCGTGTACAAGGACGTCAGAGAGGGGGATAGCGAGGGTGGGCTGGGGTTTGTGCCGTCGTGGGTGGCGATCGCGGGGGAGTCGGCGGGCGGGAATCTGGCTGGCTCCCTATGTGTGGCTCTGGCTGGGGCGGTGGTGGAGGGAGAGGGGAGGAAAGGAGGGGGAAAGGATAGTAGTCGGGGGCTGAGAGTGGTGGGAGGGAATGAAGGAGAGCAAGAGGGGAGGCACCAGCCACTGCGGTCCTGTGAGGCGCATCCGCATCTTGTGTCGGTGGACGTACCTGCACACGTAGGGAGTGGAGAAGGGGGCCAGGGAGGTGAGCAGCAGCAGCAGCGGCAGCAGCAGCAGCAGCAACAACAACAACAGACGGAGAGGGAGGAAGAGCAGAAACAGATAACTCGCGCCGCTTCGTTTGTATTGGGTCTGCCGGGACTGGAAGGAGGAGTCGTGGCGGAGGGAGAGCGGGGGGCCCGAGGGAGGGAGAGAGGGCGGGAGGGCGGAGTGGCCAGCCATACGTCCTCCGAAGCGGGTTCATCTTCGGATACGGAGGGTGATGAGGAAGAGAAGAAGGAGGGGGAGGGGGAAGGGTCTACGGTAGCCACTCCGTCATGGGTGCGCATGCCGGATGCCTTGGTCTTGTTCTATCCCGGTGAGGAGGGAGGGAGGCAGGGAGGGAGAGAGGGAGGGCAGATGGGAACCGGCACATACATGGGAAGGGAGTAGTGCGTGTACATTTGATCATGATTACGAGCTTGCTGGCTTGGCGTTTTGACTCACATTGACTTTCATGCTTCCTCCCTCCCTCCATCCTTCCCTCCCTCCCTAGTGCTGAACTTTTGCTTGACCCCGTCCCCCTCCCGCTCGGTCCACATGGCGGATCCCATCCTCCCACTGGGCGTCTTCACTGCAGTGGCCGACGGCTACATGCCCTCACTCACCACCGACCCTTCGAGAGACCCGCTCATATCTCCTTACTTTGCGCACGACAAGCTTCTCAGGTACTGCCAATGACCATCACCTTACCTCCCTCTAAGTTCTCGTTCGCATTCTCGTCCAATTCTGTTTTTTCACAACCATACTTGCTTCCCCTCTCCACACGCTAACCAACTCTTCCTCCTCCCTCTTCTGGGCCCCTTCCCCCCTCCCTCAGCCGCTTCCCCCCCACCTTCATCGGTGTGGGTGGCTTCGACCCGCTGTTGGACGACACCGTGGACTTTGACTGCCGGCTGCGACATGTGGGCGTGACGAGTACTTTGAGGGTAAGGAAGGAAGGAGGGAGGAAGAGAGTTTTAGTGACGCTGCAGCGTGGCGCTTGCTTGCCTGGTTTGCTTTGGGTCTCTCAATCGCACACACACCCTCCCTCCCTTTCTCTCTCCCTCCCTCCAGCTGGGGCGCGACTTGCCACACGGCTTCTTCGGCTTGTTTGGGCTGGACAAGGTGGCCACGGGCATCATGGAGGAGGCGGGCCAGTTTCTGCAGAGGGAAGGAGGGAAGGAGGGCGGGAGCGAGGGAGGAGGAGGGACGGTGGTGCGGGGGGGGCAGGAAGGAGGAAGAGGAAATGAAGGAGGGGGGGAGAAAGTGTTTTGTGAGGTCGAAGCGGCAGTGGGAGGAGGGGGAAAAGGAGAAAGCTAACCATGGATGGTGGGAAGTAGCACTTCTCAGCGAAGAAAGGGATTCAGGAACTCAATCAGGGCGGAGGAAGAGAATCTGGCGGTGCGGAGGCGAACAGGTGAGGGAAGACAAATGCGAAAGGAGATTTAAAAAGTTGATCGAAGAAAGTAAGAGAGGCATATGTCGTTGAGAAGCGGATGCATGTATATGAAAGTCGGGTATCAGAATTGACAGAGTGGAAACGTGCTTTGTGGGTGAGAAAAGGCTGTCGTCGAGGAGGCGAGCGGCCATCTTTGAGAAGAGGTGGAAGGTGAGAAGGATATGGGAGAGAGCACGACGCACACGGCCCTAAATACAGCATCAGTGGTGACAACATTGATGATTGAGAGGAATTGCATGAGGTGAGAATGCGGGAAGGGCTTGGGTGTGCATACATAACAAAAGCAGCTAAAGCAAAAGTGGCGTGCAGGAAAATGGGTAAAATTGTCATGTAGAATGGTTTTCGAGCATCGATGCTTGATGCTATGGGGTATTTATCTACAAAAATCCTTGCTTGACAAAAGAAACAAAAGCAACAGACGAACAAGACAAGTAGTTGGGAACATACGTGTTACGTTGCCCTCCATGTGACGGGAAGTGCATGTGGGGCGGTGGAAGGGGCAAGGCAATTAATTTACCAGCAAACATGCAAGCAAACCCACAGCGTCCACAACTCCCTCAATCAACGCCCACCCACACTCATTGCACTGCTCAGCTCTTGATCAGGACTGCTCTTGCAATCGGCGTATTCGCACTCACTCTCTGATCAGGGCCTCCTATTATCCTTATCTCTACTGCCTCTCCAAGTCACTGCTCATCCCTCTACAGGTCCCACACACAGCCACGATCACCAACGCGCTATGTCAGGAGGCGGCCCCGTCCTGAAACCCTCCACGCTGCGGGCCTGGTTTGTACCCTCTTTCATGTCTTTATCCTGTCTTGTCCTGTCTTGTCTTGCACCTTCTGAGTGTACCCTCAGAGAGGTCATTATCATGGCGCCTGCCGAAGCAGGCTGACACTGTACCTTGCAGAACATGCGGTGGCAATGTCAAGGTCCCATATTTCATCCCGAGGCTTGTGCGGTTCTGACACGTGAGGACCCGTCCTTGATCAAGATACAGTTTGCCCTTCCCCCATCCCCTTTGACCTCCTCCCTCCCTTCCTCCCCAAATTTCTCTCTCCACGTTAATCATATTGCACATAGGAAGGTGACCACGGGTGTGGCAACATTTTTCACGGGCTTTCAGCTCCTGTTCCGGACAGACTACGGGGAGCGGGAGCACGTCTTCACACCGGTCCGTTGGAGGGATTATCGAGTAGGGAGGAATGATGCGATGGGAGCCACGGGAGCCAGTCACAACCATGCTCCCGCCGACCTCCATCAGTCACAACCCCTTCTCGCCTGCCGTAACCGCGCACCATCATAGTCTGTCTCCTCGCTAGACCACCATCATTTCATCCCCTCGCCTTATCCTGACCTAGAGCACCGCCATCCTCTCCCTGCTTCCCTCCCTCCCTATCTTCAGATCCAGCGCTGGTACACGGACCAGGTGGACGCTCTGCTCGGAGTCGAAAGCGAGATTGCCCGTCGGCTCAAGACCCCCACCCTCAGCCTCGCACCTTCTCAAGAAGGGGAGGAACGAGCGCGGGTCGCATCAGTGGCAGCAGCTGCAGCAGCAGCAGTTACAGACCCCCCCCTTCCGCCTGTGGGGGATGGGGGAGGAGAGGCAGGAAGACAGGAAGGGGTGAAAGGATGGAAAAAATTCATCAAGTGGTGGTAGATTGGAAGAAATTCATAAGGAAAGCCAAAAGAATGAATGTATGTCACTAACGGAAAGTGTGAGTGTGTGTATGGTGGGTTTGTTTTGCTTCTTTTAGGCGATCGGAGGTAGAAGGATGAAGAGGTAGGGACATTAATTATATGTCGATTTACATGCTCGTTTTTACTTGACTTGCTTCTTGTACCTTTGCCCTTCAGTCTCTCCTCTTATTCTTTCACCGTCCCTCTCTCTTTCTCTCTCTTAATTCCTATCCCTCTGGGTCAGTTTGCCTGACGGATGTGGATGTGCTACTCTCAGAGTGGTTCAAATTCTTCATTTAATGATGGTAGTGCTCAAGTCACCCGTCACCTCCCTCCTGCCCTCCCTCTGCTCCTATGTTCTCTCGGGCCCTCTCTTTCTCCTTCTTTACTTTGTTTGCCTCTTCGTCCCGTCCCTGTGACAGCGTCTCGCACTCGCAGAACGCTGGACATAATAGACCCCCACAGACTGAAAGATACTTAGATAGATGAGTGACTGAATTGCGTACTTCCTCACTGACTGGCTGGCTGACTGATTGATTGATTGGTTGACTGCCTGACTGTCTGACTGATCGTCAAATTTCTAAGAAAGAACGTTCCGGCCAGCGCCATTTCTAATCCAATAACCTCCTCCGACTGCTCTTTTTCCGAATTCACTTTCCTTCCCCTGCCTCGCTCACTCCATTCCCCCCTCTCTCCTGACTTCCTCTTATATTTGTATTCTTGCACTCAGTGGTCAAACAGCGTCTTACTCTCTTTCCAAGTCTCACTTTTTCTAACATGTCTTTTGCTTGAATGATCTTACTGCTGCTCCTCCTCTTTCTGTCCCTCCCTCCTTCCTCCCTCATCACGTTGACACCGCCAACCCGCCTTACAAAACCTTCTTCTTCGTCAATCTTTCTCCTTCCCTTCCTTCCTCTCTCTCTCCATATGTCTCTCCCTCCCTCCACTCTCTCCCTTTCTCCCCACTCTCCCTCCCTCCCCCTACTGCGCCAGCACCTTGCTTCCACTCGCCATGACCGACAACTCCACCACCATCCCGCCGCTGCTAGGCTCCACTCCCCTATCTCCCTCCCTCCTCTCCCTACCCTCCCTTCCTTCTTCCTTCTCCTCCTCCGGCCCAATCTCTACATCCACAAACCCTGTGTCCTCCATCCCCAGCGACGACGGCGTGTCCGCCTCTTCCTCCGTCCTTCCTTCTCCCCTCCCTCCTGTTGCTGCTGCTGCTGCTGCTGCTGCTGCTGCTGCTGCTGTTGCTGTTGCTGTTGCTGTTGCTGTTGCTGTTGCTGCTTTTTTTTTTTTTCCGCGCAAGCGCTCGGTAGTCTTGGCGGCCTCGATGTCTCCGAAGCGAGGAGGGAGGCCGGCAAGGATATGCTTACCCGAGGAGAGGCAGGCTCGGGCCATGCTGGTTGGGGAGGAGAGGGTTGGGAGGTAATAAAGGAACTGTTAAGACATGGGCAATATTTAACAGAGTTGCTTGCCAGGGAATTGCACAACCAATAGGTGGCAGTGAGAAGGGGCATGGCGTAGCTAGCAAGAAGGGACAACAAGGAGGAGGACGGGGAGGGCGCAAACCCGAAATACGTACACAAGAACGATAGAGGCACAGGCCAGGACACCAAAGCCTGAGATTATGTATATGATTCCCCAGATAAAATACATAATAATTTCCATCTTGCCTGCTCTGTGTTTGTGAATTGGAGCGAGGGAGGAGTGAGCGTCAGCCTTGACACGACGTCCATGCGCGGCTTTCGTAGGAGTCTTTCCTTCCTGAAATAAAAGACAAAGTTCATTTCGTGCACAAACAGCAGCTATGTCCACATATTGTGCCTTGCAGACCTCCACCTCCCTGTCGTCGTCGTGATGGTGTGAAACCTTTTGTGCCTGAGGCACGGTAAAATAAGGACATGGCGGGGTTGGAATGCCTCAAAGCAATGTAAAATGTTAGACAGGAAATTACCAGGAAAAGGCGCTCGCAACTTCCACGCTGACTAAGCACATGCATACAAGAGTCATGCACTTACCTGTCAAGTATGGCTACAGTTAATACAACAGGAGTACTTGAGTTTCTAGGTATGACCACACTTCGTCGCCAACTCGCCCATAAAAACTGCAACTTGCTCGGCCATGCTACCCATCTGCCTCACACAAACCCTTGACTGCAGGCAGAGAAGCCATGGTGCGCCCTAGCATGGGATCCTCAGCCGCCGTAGCTGCCTCGTTGAAAAAGGTCCGAAAGGGCAAAGGGTCCTTGTGGTCGTCACTTCTTCTCAAGTACCCTGGTGCCGTAGTAATGGGCCTCCTGTCCCTTGCCTTTTGCGTGGTCATCTCCCTTTGGCAGCCACTCTCTCCGGAGCAATTTGCAAGGCAATGGTACGTATGTAGTAAGTAGGGACTAAAAAGAAGGGTTACAAGTCATGTACGAGGATCGCTCTGAGAGAAGTGAGAGAGCGGGAAAGCTGACAGACTGCTGCTCTGCACGATTCCCTCCCGCCCTCTTCCCCCCTCCGACGCTATCCCCTCCCCTACATATTTATCGATCAGGTTTGAGAATGGTGGCTTCCTTCCACAGTGCAATCAAGCTCTCGCTTTTGCTAAAGGGGCCTCGGAATTGCGGTGCTACGCCAAGGCAACACTGGCAGATAGGAGCACGAACAGAGGTACGTTGTGACCCAAACACAAGGGAGTGGAAAGAGGAGTCGTAAGACATTCGAGAAAGGAGATGACTTGTAATCCCTTGTCATAATTGACGGAAGTGAGATAAGGAGGTGGGGTAAGATAAAGGGCGAGGAATATAGCATACCTGTTGATTGACATAACTGATCCAACCACTTACAGGCTTGTTCGGCCTCAATAGTTACAACAGCAGCCACGTCTCGGACGAATGCGCATGTACGTATTCAAGTGATATAAGCTCTGCTTGATCTTCCCCTTTCCCTTCCCCTCCTACACTACATCCCTCTTCCTCCCTGCCTCTTTCCACTCATCTACTACCCCTCCCTCCCTCCCTCCCTCCCTCCCTCTTCTCATTCCTTTCCTCCTTCAGACGACTGTGCCTGCTCCCTTCGCATCCTCTCCTCCCTTGCCAACGACAGACTCGACCGTGAGGCTTTCTCCCGGTACATCAATAATACCGGCGTAAACATCGAGGCCTTGCTGGGCGACGCAGGCCCTCCCTGCAATACCGTGGCAGAGGGGCTGATCCTGGAGGGGTGGAGCATGCTGCAGATCCAGGGCGGGAGGCTGGCGGAGTAGCAGTGAGGGAAGACAAGAGAAAGGGAAGGAGGGAGGGATGCAAGAAGGTAGGGAGCATGGAGGCTTTGGCACGGGAAAGGGCTTTCTAAAAGGGCAAAGGAGAGTGTTGAGTGAGAGGGCAGGGAGAGGGTCGCAAAGCCATGAGGGAGAGGAAGAGGGCGATGGCTTCGGGGGAGAGCGTCGTGCACCTACATAAGAGAGGGACACGTACTCACAGTCTGTGAAACAAGATCCACACCTTGGCTCAACGTCAGTCACGGCTTGCTTACTTCGCAGCATTCGTTCATTCTTTTTAATATCACGCTTCCTCCCTCCCTCCTCCCCCTCCCCTTTCCTCCTGCCCTCGCATTCCACCATCCAAGAACCTTTGTACCAAAACGGCCCGGTGGCATTCCTTCCCTCTCTCCATCCCTCCACCCCTCCCTCCCTCCCTCCCTCCCCTCTTCCCCTTACTTCCCCTTCTTGGGCGGCCTCACCATGATTGTTGCCTCCCCCGCCTCTACGGAGGTTTGGCACGCCAGCCGGTACTCCTCTTCGTCGCCGAATTTGCGCCCTTTGAGGATCTTGGCCGCCTCGTACTCGCTGCGGATGCCCCACGAGGGGCTAGTTACTTTCACCACGCAGGTGCCGCACTGGCCCGCCCTGAAGGATGAGAAATGAGAAAGGGAGATGAGGAGGGATGAGGGGTCAGAGACGCATTAACTCGCGACCGTAAAAGATGACGACTTGAGGAAGAGACAGGGGACGCACCAACACAGTAATATGGGTCAGCGGGACATCATCCCCTGCTTCTTCCCTGACATCCACCCGCCTTCCTCCCCTCTCCTCACCCATTGCAGTTGGTCATTTTACTTATCAAGTCGTATACGTCCACCTTGGCCGCCTGCAGCGTCTTCCTCAGGTTGGCGCCCGGCTGGGCCTCGAGCACTGAGAGCTCCTTCCCGTCTGGGCCAACAATGGTTAGAATGCCCTTGCTGGGGAGGGGAGAAGGGAGCGGTGACGGGAGGGATGGAGGCATATGGCTTTGCGGTGACTGTCACATCAATGGCTAACCCGTGAGGGGACAGAAGTTCCGCTGTGGTACCATTATGTTGTCGTCGTCACCCTCCCAATGCCGGCAGGCATATTTGTACGCATGCTTCACGCTGCGCGCTTTGACATCCCTCTCCCACTCTACCCTACCGATCGCACATCCACTCTGAGGCCCTTCTTGAAGCACTCGTCACCACGCAGTGATTGCAAGCATGTACGTACCTTGGAGGAGGGGGAAGGTCGGGTGGGCCAGAAGCAGGGCCAGGGGCAGGGCCAGGGGCAGGGCCAATGTCTGACGCGTGCCGTCTGGTGCTCCTGTTCGGATAAAAGGGGGAGGGAACAAGAAAAGCGTAGGGGAATGGAAGCACAAGTAGAAGGACAAGGAGTAGGAGAAAGCCTGGTGACCAGGTAGAGACGTGGCTGATGGCTGGCATCTCGGTGGGGGGCCTGTGCTCTATGAGGGAACGGAAGGGGAGGGATGGATAATAAGAAAATTGCCAAGCGAAGCGACGTCGTGTGATGGGGCACGACAATCACACTGACAACACATACACTAAGGCTTTAGCTCGCCTTTGCACTCATACAGCCCCCACGTCATCATGGCGCCTGTTTATTCGTTGTCGCAGGCTAGAGCAATTGGCATGATTGGAACATGCCTGAAGAGCACGGCGCATGTGTGGTAAGCACACGAGAAACGTACGAGGCAATCAAGCAAAGCATGCTCTCTGTCGACGAGAGGTTCTGACATAACTTTGGTATTGCAGCCAGCAATGAGACGACGACAATGACCCCTTCTCGGGCGCCCTTCTGTACGCCTGAGTGTTCCGAGCCTCGAGTAGGTGCCGGATCCGAACCAGACACACACACAGACACAGAACGTGTAAGCACGGTTGGCCGAGTGTCGTAACGCTATGGTACACAAGTCTCTTGATTGAATGCGAAAGGGCTCGTCAGTACTCCTCAGGGAAAGAAAAGCCAGCATGGCTCCTCCAAGAATGAACAGAGCAGGAAATATTGAACAGAGAAAGACAATTCACCTGTAGTTATAGAGCGAGAGAGAAGGAGGGTATATATATATAGTAATAATAACTTCGTCTACAAGAATGTTGTGAGAAATCAACGGCTCGATTGATGACTCCGAGTCCATACCCCATTTTATCCCACAACAGGCAGCAGCTCGCCTTTACGCATTTATTGCCAACTCAATACGTACATCTACATGAACACACAGGATGGCTAACATTGCCTGTTGCACCACAGCAGCAGCAGCAGCAGCAGCAGCTGCTGGAGGCGCTCTCATAAGCAGGGCATGTTTTGTCCTTCCGTCAACACCCCTCTTGCCGTCGCCGGCCTCGATCCCAAGGCAATACTTCGATCGTAGGCCTTCATCACCACCGCCAGCTGCAGCAGCACCATCACCACCACCTTTCACAGTCTCCCCGCTCTCCCAGCATAAGTATGTACATCGACACCCAGAAAGACAGCCACTACCAGAAGAACGGCGGGGCCGAATGGGGCCATTGCAGGTATGTTCGTCGCCAACCCTGATATCTGCCTTCATCTTTCCCGCGCATGCCGGGCCGGAGCCTTGATGAAAAATTATTGAAAGCAAGCCATGCATTTTCTCATATTCGCTTATTCCCTTTTTCGAACCTGCCGCTGTCATCTCCTTCTGCCCACTCTCTTCGTTCCTCCCACTTCCCCCACCCGACCCCACCCTCAGGCCATACAGACCTGGCTCGCTCCCGGCCCAGCTCCTCTTTTCCCGCCCCACCGCTCATCTTCCTCTTCCTCCCCCTCCTTCCCCTCTCCTGTTCCAAGCTCTACAACAAGCAAGCCACTGGTCGACGTCCGTCAGCTGTCCTCAGAAGACGCAACTCTCCGTTTCCCATCCGCCGATTTCGCAGTCCCCACCACCCTGCCCTCCGCCCTCTTCATTTTCTTCAGCCACCCGTCTATCATCCTCATCCTTGTTGGCATCGCCTCCCTCTCCACCGGCCGCCTCCTCTCCTCACCCCTCCTTCCTCCCTCCCTTCCTCACCTCCTCTTCGAGCTGACCCTCATCCCCTTGACCGTGGCAGGCTGGATGCTCCAAGAATGGTCTCTCCACCGCTTCCTGCTCCACAGCTCTCTCCCCTGGCCTGGCCGGGAAATCCATGCACAGCATCACGCCCTCCCCTTCTACCACGTCTCGATCGACCCTCCCCTTCTGGTGGCGGTATGGGGCGCAGTAGCGTGTGGGGCGGGCTGGCTCATGCTGCCCCAGCCGTGGGTTTGGACCGTGCTGGGGGTCAGTTCAGGGAGGGAGAAAGGAAAGGAGAGGGCAACGAGAGGGGGAGACGAGCGAGGGAAGGAAACAATAATTTGATATTTGCATGATCTTGAAAGGATCAGTCATCATTGTCCGCCTCATTCCCTCCCTCCCTCCCTCCCTCCCTCCCTCCCTCCCCAGACCTACTGGCTCATGGGACTGTTGTACGAGTGGGCACACTTCAGCGTGCACACTCGCGTTCGACCCCGCACTGCTCTCGGCAAGGCAGTCAAAGCCCACCACACCAAGCACCACCTGAAGTGTGACGGCCTTTGGTTCGCCTTTTCTTGGCCATGGATCGACACCGTGATGGGGACGGTTCCAGGGAGGGAGGGAGGGTGAAGAAAGGGAGGAGGGGTGGGAGGGAGGGAGGGAGGCCTAGCTCCAGGGCGAGCAAGTAGAGCGAGCGATTGAGGGCCACCAGACTAAGCATGGTCTGATTGAACGAGTAAGAGGCTGGTTGCAGCGCTTCACGCTGGCCTCAGATGAAGAAAACACTCGGGACGATGGCCGGCAATGTGTATATACATGAAAGGGAAGTAGAATACAAACGACGAATGCATAAAATGACAAGCGCCAGCGAATGCAGATGTAATTAAACGTTAAGCAATTGCTGCCCCAGGTCGTCGGAAAGGGAAGAAGGAAACGAAAGAGACGCGCGCGGTCGTCGTCGTCGTGGGAGTTTCCCTAGTCCATCATTCTTTCTCTTTGTCGGGTCATGAAGTCTGTCGAATGACCGCATCTTTCGCCTGGCCTTGGCAACTGGCATCCATGCACAAGAGCCACTCCCTTTCCCTGCTTTTCGTGGTGTCTGTAGCTCCCGTTTCTTTCCGTCATGGCTTTCTCTCGGCTGTTCCCCCTCCCTCCTGTCTTCTCATAGTCACGGCACTCACTCAACTCCCACAAGCCACGCTACCCCCCCCTCCTATCCCCCTCCCTCTCTCCGTCATCTTCAACCCCCCTCTCTATCTTCTCTATCTCCAACCCTCAACCGTCTCGTCTTTCCTTTCCGTCCATATCTATGGCAAGACACACAACAAAGAAACTGAAATCAATCAGCCACTACTACACAAAAGCGATGTGCATGCACACAGACAACACACATCTTGTCATCTCCCAATCTCTCCTACGGCTGCTGCTTCTGCTCCGGTTGCTCTGGCTGCTCTCCCTTCACCGCCGCAACCACCACACCCGTCGTCGCTCCCTCTCCCGCTCCCTCCCTCTCGCCCTCGTCCTGCGTTGTGCCCTGTCGCCAGCCACGCCAGTCGTACCAGTCAGTCCCCAGGTGGGCGTCCGTCGCCGAGCCCAGCTGTGGAAGGGAGGAAGGGAGTCAGGAGAGGAGACGGGGTGTGTGTGGGCGTCAGTGCAGAGAAGAGATAACGAGTCCTTGGCATCCATATCACCAACCCCCTAGTTCAGGGCTGCCCTTCATCCCTTCCTCTTTACCTGCTGTTCCTCCTTGGCCGAGTTCTGGCTGTTGTACCAGGGCCACCAGCTCTGTTGATTGTTTGGGTCAAGACGAACAGTCAGTCAAATGCCCCTCGTTCTTTCCCTTCCTCCTGCCCCTCGTCTTAAAGACTCACCCCTCCTCCTCCTCCAGGCTGTTGCGGCTGTTGTTCCGGCTGCTCCCTCTGCGCCGGTTGCTCGGGCATCTCGGGCGAGGGGAAGTGCATTGAGGGCGACGAATGGAGAGAGGACGGGCTGTCGGGCTGGGGAGGGCCCTCCATCTCGACGGGGGGGGGGGGAGGGACTTTGTCGGGGGAGGGAGAAAGGGAGGAAGGGGTCATCTCGAAGAGCTTGGTGGGCGCGCTGCTCCCGCCGGCGCTGCTAGGAATGTAGTGAGACCAGTCACCGCCCGGACCCGCCGCGGGAGCAGACGCTGCTGGTGCTGCTGGTGCTGCTAGTGCGGATTCCTTCTTTTTGTCTCCCTTCTTCGACTTCTTGGGAGTCGCAGCAGGAGCAGCAGGAGCAGCAGGAGCAGCAGAAGGAGCAGCAGAAGGAGCTCCACCACCACCGCCGTTGGTGTACTTGCCCCAATCGAAGCCGCCGGGGCCACCACCTCCCGAGGAGGAGGAGGGGGAGCCGGAGGGAGGGCTGGAGGGAGGGCCGGAGGGGTGACTGCCGCCCCCAGCAGCAGGGCTTCCTCCACTGGCGCCTCCGCCGTTGGTGTACTTGCTCCAGTCGAAGCCACCGGGGGAGGGAGGGGAGGCCGTAGCAGTGGCAGCCGAGGAAGAACCGAGGACGACAGTGCCCGCCGTGGCAGTGTCTAGGGCATCTACAGCCGTTGTTCTGTTCAAGTTCGAAGGGTGGGATGGCGGGACTGTCCCGTTGTTCGTGTTGATGGTGATATTTACGCCGGGTGGGACGTATTTGGACCAGTCGAACGGCGCTTGTCCACCTGGCTGGGCGCCCGAAGCAGGGGAGGAGGGGGAGGGCGCGGGAGAGGACGAGATAGTGGTGGCGTTGTTGGTATTGGTCGTTACGTTGACGCCGGGCGGAACGTACTTAGACCAGTCAAAACCCCCCGTCGAGGAGGAAGAAGGAGAGGAGGATGAGGAGGGAGAAGCGCCGCCGACGCCTGCCCCTCCTCCTGTACCGGCACCACCCACGCCACCAGGGACGTACTTTTGCCAGTCAAAGGGTGCGGTGGTGTTTTCAGCCGCGGTAGTGCCGTTGCTCTCCATGGCCGTAGAAGAAGGAGAAGCCGAGGCATCTGTGGTTGTGGTGGTGGTGGTCTTGGTGGTGGTGGTGGTAGTAGTAGTCGATTTGGGCTTGGCTTTGTCCTCGGCCTGGTGGTGGTGCTTGTGGTGGTGATGCTTCGGCGGGTTTTTCTCGTGCTTCTTCTTCCGGGCCAGCTCCACCATAGAAGGAGGCAAGGGCGAGGCAACCCGCTCAAGGGGAGACATCGGCGCTGTCACGTCGGCCCCGTCTTCGTCCTCAGTCTCGTCATCAACCTCCGAAAACGCCACCGCCTTCTTCTTGCCACCCTTGGTCTTCTCGCCGCAGCCACAGCCTCTACTACCATCCGTGTCGGGATCCATCGACATCATCTCCTCGCCTTTGCCACAGCCATTACATCCCTTCCCGCACTTACAGCTGCCTTCGCAACCCCCTTCCCGAGGCAGGGAGGAGGAAGGTAGAGAGAGGGCGATCGTGCTGGGGTCCTGGGGGGAGCCGCAGCCCGAACATGAGGAGCCACAACCACAGCTACCACTGCTTTCACATCCGCAGGAGCAGCCACAGGGCGAGGGAGAACTGTTGTGTGAGGAAGTAGTACGGTAAGGGGAAGTATGAGTGTAAGTGAATCTTGGATTGGAGATATGAATGAGCAAGTAAAGGGGTGTACGATTCGATTCATGGCACCAGACACACTTATCATAGTCGCCCTTCACAGCCAAAGCACACATCTTTTTCAAGCATATCCTGACAACAGTACGTACCCTTCCACCGCACTCGTGGCGGTAGCTAACGCTGCAGATCCCGGCGTGACCCCACGAAGCAAGGCCGACCTCCCGCCCGTCGTATTGCTTATGGCCAGGGCAGTGGTCAGCGCTAGACACGAGACTATGACTACGCCCACGGCCATCCGCACCCACCACCGATGACGGCGGCTACTGGCGTCTTCGTTCAGGTGGAGTATCGTGGGCTGGTCGTCAAAGTCTTCTCCTGCTCCGCCGGCGGCCAAGACGCTGTTTGCCTCGTCATATCTCACACTGCCGCTACCCGTAACATCGTGAGCAGATTGATACGTCATACCTCCCCAAATCACTGTGCTAATGTGCCGCGGAGTGTGTTTTGGCAGTGGGTTAGTAAGTGAGATCTGGAATGCCATGAAACATTATATGCCGCGTCCAAGCACGCCTCCGCATGACTGCAGTTAACTGCACGGAGCGGAGAGAGGCAAAATCTCCCTAACATGCCGGCACATTTAGTCGCTGCATGAATGATGATTTGATTAACTTCCATATCCATTCCTGGCTGAATTCGGTGCGCATCACCATGTTTTAGCCCGGGCGTGTGAATCTAGAAGCCAGGGAAAGAACAAGATGAAGCTTGTTTCTGCTCGGAGAGCGCTTGCTTGCACCTCGCTCCTCCACTTGCCCCGACTTCGCTTCTTGCTCGCCTGGATTGGACGAGACCCTGGAACTGACTCCTGCAATGCGTGAATCCATACATTGTCACAGCATTGTTGAGTAAAAAAGGTCGATTATTTGCTTGAGTACGCCTTGGTGGATGTCCGCTTGATTTCCTGCCCGCCTTGCTTGAAGAAGAAATCGGAGACCCTCAGGCTCATAAGATTTGGTGGCAAAAGTGAGCTGTAGTTTCCTACAATCCTAAAATTATCGCGCGCAACCCATACCCGCAAACAAATGCTACCTACCCGAGCACAAGTCCGCCACGTCACCAGGACTACAAACGAGCATAAGCCCTCCAACAGTAATTTTCCCCTTATTTTGCCAAATATTTTTTTGTGGCTTTGACAGGTTTTTAACTATACCAGCAAAGCCCTCGGATGGCCCATACAGGGCTAGAAGAAGGTGGAGGGGAAAGAGGAGGTCAGAGGGGAAGCATTTTATACAGCGTCCGCATCTGTGGTGCGAAGGAAAAAAAGAAACAGTTGCGCTTCACTTCGCTCACTTCTTCACGGACTATACAGAAAGTTATATAAGTTTTTTTCTCTTTTTATTTATTTGGGCTTTTAATCACCATCACGTGCTTTTTCACCGACATGATGGCATCTACTTCTATCTTAATGTGAGCACCAAACTAAGCCCGCACCTCATGACGGGATAGGTGCCGGCATCAGTCCCACTCGATGGCGCGGGATGACCGGCAGACATAAAGCAGCGGTTTGTTTAGAGCGGTATGGCGTCATCGTCCCGCGAAAACGCCTGTGGCCTGATGCCGGCATCTAGCCCGTCATGCGGGGCGAGCTTAATTTGGTGCTCACATTAAGATAGAAGCAGATGCCATCATGCCGGTGGCGTTGCTTCTGCACGTTATATAAAACCCCAAAAAAATAAAAAGAGCAAAAAACGTACACAGAATTATGTATAGTCCGTACGGTTTATGTTATTTGTGGTGTTGTTATTACGCGCATCGAGCTTTTTGTTGGTTCAGGGATCTAAGAGGGCTGTATAATGATGTTCAGGAGTGAAATGTGCTCTTTATAGTTCTTCAGATCGGGGTTCAATTAATTCTGGGCGCGAAGGATAATACAATCGTATCTATTCACGGGGCCACTTTCTTGTTTTAGGCACCAGTTTTGTTGATGCCTATACTCGTCATGCTGATGACACGGACTATACAGAAAACATATACGATTTTTGCTCTTTTTACGGACTATTCAGAAAGTTATGTAAGTTTTTTGCTCTTTCTACTGTTTTGGGGTTTTAATCACCATTACGAGCCTTGTCGCCTTGTCAGGTAACTGGCGGTATGGTGAAAGAACCAAAACTCTGGGAACCAAAAGCCTTGGCCATGGGAACCAAAAGCTTTAGCCTTGGCCACAAGCCTTGACCTTTGGGAACCAAACGCCTTAGCCATCATCACTTGGGAATCAAACTTCCTGACAACCCATATTTTAGTCCTGAATCATCAAAACGCGAAGCGCGTTAATCAATACAAAAAACACCAAAAATAACAGAAACCGTACGGACTATACAGAAAGTTATGTAAGTTTTTTGCCCGTCTTGTCGGGAGACTTGGTGTGTGATGTCCAAACGGAGTCAGAAAAAGTACATTTATTGAGAAGGAAATTAAAAAAAGAAACACACAAATTATCGTATATAAAGACTTCATATATAGCGTAAGCAGATCTATTCACGTGGCCACTTTCATATTTAAGGCACCAACAAAATTGGTGCCTATATTCGTCATGCTGATGACTAGAAAATTTTACCGGCGTAATTATAAAATTATTGATTAATTATTGCCACAAAAATAAGCCCGCCCCGCATGACGGGAAAGCTGCCGGCATCAGTCCCACTCGTTGGCGCGGGATGACCGGCAGCCAAAGGAGCGGCTTGTTCAGAGCGGGATGGCGTCATCGTCCCGCTTTTTGGGGTTTTAATCACCATTACGAGCCTTGTCACCGGCATAGTGACATTTCCTTCTATCATATTTTGAGCACCAAAAGAAGCCCGCCACGCATGACGGGGAAGCTGCCGGCATCAGTCCCACACGTTGGCGCGGGACGATTACGCCATCCCGCTCTAAACAAGCCGCTCCTTTGGCTGTCGGTCATCCCGCGCCAACGTGTGGGACTGATGCCGGCAGCTTCCCCGTCATGCGTGGCGGGCTTCTTTTGGTGCTCAAAATATGATAGAAGGAAATGTCACTATGCCGGTGACAAGGCTCGTAATGGTGATTAAAACTCCAAAAAGTAAAAAGAGCAAAAAACTTACATAACTTTCTGTATAGTCCGTACGGTTTCTGTTATTTTTGGTGTTTTTTGTATTGATTAACGCGCTTCGCGCTTTGATGATTCAGGACTAAAATATGGGTTGTCAGGAAGTTTGATTCCCAAGTGATGATGGCTAAGGCGTTTGGTTCCCAAAGGTCAAGGCTTGTGGCCAAGGCTAAAGCTTTTGGTTCCCATGGCCAAAAGGCTTTTGGTTCCCAGAGTTTTGGTTCTTTCACCATACCGCCAGTTACCTGTGGGGTTTAAATCACCATTACGAGCCTTGTCAAGTGTGAATTTATGTCATCTCCATTGATGGACGTCACTCTTTTTATAGACATTTTTTGCAGCGCCATGAAAAAACTAGCATCTATATCGTAGGATCGCACAAGTCACTCCTTTGGCTGCCGGTCATCCCGCGCCATGTGTACTACCCCGCGACCTAGGGCGAATTTATTTTGGTGCTCACATTATGATAGAAGTAGATGCCATCATGTCGGTGGCAAGGCTCATAATGGTGATTAAAACACTAAAAAAGTAAAAAGAGCAAAAAACGTATATATTTTTCTGTATAGTCCGTTAATCATCTCAACAGTTATCATTGGACTCGAACTATATTTCCTGCTCACAAAAGTCGATAACATTGACTGCCAGTTACTTTTTGCTGCCGCCATATGGACATCCACTGCATCAGTAACTCCAGAACGCCCTTTCTTTCTCATGGCAGTTCGGATACGGGCGACGGGAAAAATCAATCTGGATCGTTTACTACGACATTTAATTGTATATATGTAGTTTACATAATCATGAAGTGGTCCGTTAGACTCTTTTAGAAACTTCTATGAGAAGTTTTATATGAAAATCTTTCCTCAGACAAAGGGCACTAAGGCTCTTCTGAATTGCTTGGTCGTTAACGGTCCTTGTTTTTTAATACTCTGTCAGACTCGCACTTTGCGCATGCACAAAAACAAAAAAGACCCGAAAGGGGGGGAAAGAAAACAGAGCCGTCAAAGTTTCGATTTTGGCGCCTTGCTTTTGATTCTTTAGCTACTTCTCCACTCCGTACCATGTGATTATTCATCCACCAAGGCTTCTGATGGGGTTGCCGGGCTTTCATCGGTCCCTGAATTATGCTCACATCCTCGTGCAAGAGTAGAAATGACAGGACGTCGTCAAAGATACACGCGTCTCGGCAACACATCACAGCAAACAAATAGAGATTGGAATGAGAAGCTGGTCCGGTCATTCAATCATAATATTCAGTACGACACGCTATCATGAGCCTTCATAATTAAAGCCAAAGGTAAGCTTGCCATTGGTGCAGAACAGCGCAAGGAAAGATCCGTACCCAGGATCACCAACGGCACTCCATATTTCACCTTGTACATCGTCGCTGCCGTCCCCATAGACTTCGAGACCACTGTCATTAAAGCCTTCGTAATAGCTCAAATAGGTGATGAAACCCTTCTTCTTCATGCGACCATTCTTGGGCTGCGGGCACTGGATTACAATGTGGTAGTCTTCGTCGAGAAACTTGTCGATGGTGTAGACGGTGTTGGGCTTCACCTGGAGGGGCTTGTCAGCGGCGGCATCATACGTTGTCAGAGCGTAGGTGGAGGCGTTGACCGTCTTGGTGTAACCGGCGGCCGCATTACTGGCGCATAAAGCAAGCACAAGGAGCGAGGGCAGCTTCTTGATGAACATTGTTGGCTTGCTTGTGTTGCCACGTATGGATGAAACAGAGTGCGTGAGGTGTGGGTGGGGAGGGTTAAGAACGATTGATATACATTGTGGGGCTGGGTGGGTTGAGAGCGGGGGAGGGATGCATGTGCGTGTGCGTGTGGACATGGACATGTGGGTAGGTGCGAGTATCTCGGGGTGTCACAGACACTTTATCTGTGAGACACAGAGTATGTCTGTGCGGTATTCCAAGGGATTCCATTGCTTTCCCAAGGAGGCAACCAACCAGATCAGATGTGGCAAACAGGCAAGTAGCCCATCGATGGTGCTACCATGCAGGCTGACGGTACGCATACAAGGAAGCAAGCAACTGAAATACAATAATGCAAGAGCACAAGCAACCAAGTGTATGAAACATTGAGATTCAATCCAAGAAAAGAAAACCAAAAACCACCAAATAAACTGGTTTTTGGTTTCAAACCATAAACTGGTTTTTGTTTTTTTGGGGTTTAAAACCGAAGCTACATCACCATAAATTGTGACGCCATTGGCTGGCTGGTTTGCTTCCTGTGCGTCTGGTACGACGCACTTCTCTTACGCGTTGTCTTGATGTCTCTCGCCTTATATTGGAGATAGGTATGGTTATGTTTAATGTCCTATGCGTGTGTACTTGGCATGTGTAGGCAGTGGAGTCATCAAGGAAGACGAAGATTGTCTCTTGGAGAAAGAAGGCAATTATGTTCCGACGCGTCCGTTGGCCACTCCTTGGTATTATGAATGTTTCGACTCGAGCTGGTTCGCCTTGTCCATGTTATCTGTACTATTGTCTGCTCTAGCTTGGTGTACTTGCACCAGAAGATGGTTTTGCTGCACTCATCTTGTGCACGATGATGTTTAATACCCCTTTCATGTTCCTCATGAGCACACGCTTTTCCTTCTCTACATGACAACTGCTCATACGACAGCATTTTAGGCTTCCCCTCGTGTGTAATCCCGAGAGGTGGCATGCTTCTGTAAGCACCTGTGTTTGCATTTGTCTGGGGATAGACTGCACGCGATAATTTTAGGATTGTAGGAAACTACCAAAAAAGAATGACACGGCTCGGTGGGCGGGTAGATGTGTGTGAGGCGGGGATGGATAAGTGTATGGTGCTGATGTGGGTGTGCAGGGGGACGGGGGGAGAGACAGATGGCTGGCATGTTTGTTGGTGAATGTAAGCGAGATCGCCGGGTAGGGGAAGAGTGGAGACAGAGAGGGGTGGTGGAGAGCGGCAGAGTTGGAGGGAGAGAGAGAGTATTGTTTGTCTGAGTCGGTCACTTAGTGAATGAGTGGGCGTAATAAGATTGAAGGTGGGCCGTATTCTTCTCCTCTCTGGCACAGCTCAAGTTGAGTTTCGGTAGACACGGCCGTGAACCTCCCTCCTTGCCTCCCTCTTTCCACCCCTCCTTCCCCCCCCTCCCTCCCTCCACCCCTCTCTGACCTCAAAGTAAATGCCCAGGTCCTACTTCCTCGCCTCATGAAGCTATAAATTGTCACAGCATTGTTGAGTAAAAAAGGTCAATTATTTGCTTGAGTATGCCTTGGTGGATGTCCGCTTGATTTCCTGCCCGCCTTGCTTGGAAAAGAAGAAATCGGAGACCCTCAGGCTCATAAGATTTGGTGGCAAAAGTGAGCTGTAGTTTCCTACAATCCTAAAATTATCGCGCGCAACCCATACCCGCAAACAAATGCTACCTACCCGAGCACAAGTCCGCCACGTCACCAGGACTACAAACGAGCATAAGCCCTCCAACAGTAATTTTCCCCTTATTTTGCCAAATATTTTTTTGTGGCTTTGACAGGTTTTTAACTATACCAGCAAAGCCCTCGGACGGCCCATACAGGGCTAGGAGAAGGGGTGGGGGAAGAGGAGGTCAGAGGGGAAGCATTTTATACAGTGTCCGCATCTGTGGTGCGAAGAGAAAGAAGCAACAGTTGCGCTTCACTTCGCTCACTTCTTCACGGACTATACAGAAAGTTATATAAGTTTTTTGCTCTTTTAATTTTTTCTGGGTTTAATTCACCATCACGTGCTTTGCCACTGGCATGATGACATCTACTTCTATCTTAATGCGAGCACCAAATTAAGCCCGCCCCACATGACGGGATAGGTGCCGGCATCAGTCCCACTCGATGGTACGGGACGATGACGCATTCCGCTCTGAGAAGGCCGCTCCTTTGACTGCCGGTCATCCCACGGCCCGAGTAGAACGGATACCGGCATCTACCCCGTCATGCGGGGCAGGATTAGTTCGGTGCTAACATTAAGATAGAAGCAGATGCCATCATGCCGGTGGCTTTGCTTCTGCACGTTATGGTGATTAAAACTAAAAAAAAAATAAAAAGAGCAAAAAACGTACACAGAATTATGTATAGTCCGTACGGTTTATATTATTTGTGGTGTTGTTATTACGCGCTTCGAGCTTTTGCTTGGTTTAGGGATCTAAGAGGGCTGTATGATGATGTTCAGGAGTGAAATGTGCTCTCTTCTGAATTGCTTGGTCGTTAACGGTCCTTGTTTTTTAATACTCTGTCAGACTCGCACTTTGCGCATGCACAAAAACAAAAAAGACCCGAAAGGGGGGGAAAGAAAACAGAGCCGTCAAAGTTTCGATTTTGGCGCCTTGCTTTTGATTCTTTAGCTACTTCTCCACTCCGTACCATGTGATTATTCATCCACCAAGGCTTCTGATGGGGTTGCCGGGCTTTCATCGGTCCCTGAATTATGCTCACATCCTCGTGCAAGAGTAGAAATGACAGGACGTCGTCAAAGATACACGCGTCTCGGCAACACATCACAGCAAACAAATAGAGATTGGAATGAGAAGCTGGTCCGGTCATTCAATCATAATATTCAGTACGACACGCTATCATGAGCCTTCATAATTAAAGCCAAAGGTAAGCTTGCCATTGGTGCAGAACAGCGCAAGGAAAGATCCGTACCCAGGATCACCAACGGCACTCCATATTTCACCTTGTACATCGTCGCTGCCGTCCCCATAGACTTCGAGACCACTGTCATTAAAGCCTTCGTAATAGCTCAAATAGGTGATGAAACCCTTCTTCTTCATGCGACCATTCTTGGGCTGCGGGCACTGGATTACAATGTGGTAGTCTTCGTCGAGAAACTTGTCGATGGTGTAGACGGTGTTGGGCTTCACCTGGAGGGGCTTGTCAGCGGCGGCATCATACGTTGTCAGAGCGTAGGTGGAGGCGTTGACCGTCTTGGTGTAACCGGCGGCCGCATTACTGGCGCATAAAGCAAGCACAAGGAGCGAGGGCAGCTTCTTGATGAACATTGTTGGCTTGCTTGTGTTGCCACGTATGGATGAAACAGAGTGCGTGAGGTGTGGGTGGGGAGGGTTAAGAACGATTGATATACATTGTGGGGCTGGGTGGGTTGAGAGCGGGGGAGGGATGCATGTGCGTGTGCGTGTGGACATGGACATGTGGGTAGGTGCGAGTATCTCGGGGTGTCACAGACACTTTATCTGTGAGACACAGAGTATGTCTGTGCGGTATTCCAAGGGATTCCATTGCTTTCCCAAGGAGGCAACCAACCAGATCAGATGTGGCAAACAGGCAAGTAGCCCATCGATGGTGCTACCATGCAGGCTGACGGTACGCATACAAGGAAGCAAGCAACTGAAATACAATAATGCAAGAGCACAAGCAACCAAGTGTATGAAACATTGAGATTCAATCCAAGAAAAGAAAACCAAAAACCACCAAATAAACTGGTTTTTGGTTTCAAACCATAAACTGGTTTTTGTTTTTTTGGGGTTTAAAACCGAAGCTACATCACCATAAATTGTGACGCCATTGGCTGGCTGGTTTGCTTCCTGTGCGTCTGGTACGACGCACTTCTCTTACGCGTTGTCTTGATGTCTCTCGCCTTATATTGGAGATAGGTATGGTTATGTTTAATGTCCTATGCGTGTGTACTTGGCATGTGTAGGCAGTGGAGTCATCAAGGAAGACGAAGATTGTCTCTTGGAGAAAGAAGGCAATTATGTTCCGACGCGTCCGTTGGCCACTCCTTGGTATTATGAATGTTTCGACTCGAGCTGGTTCGCCTTGTCCATGTTATCTGTACTATTGTCTGCTCTAGCTTGGTGTACTTGCACCAGAAGATGGTTTTGCTGCACTCATCTTGTGCACGATGATGTTTAATACCCCTTTCATGTTCCTCATGAGCACACGCTTTTCCTTCTCTACATGACAACTGCTCATACGACAGCATTTTAGGCTTCCCCTCGTGTGTAATCCCGAGAGGTGGCATGCTTCTGTAAGCACCTGTGTTTGCATTTGTCTGGGGATAGACTGCACGCGATAATTTTAGGATTGTAGGAAACTACCAAAAAAGAATGACACGGCTCGGTGGGCGGGTAGATGTGTGTGAGGCGGGGATGGATAAGTGTATGGTGCTGATGTGGGTGTGCAGGGGGACGGGGGGAGAGACAGATGGCTGGCATGTTTGTTGGTGAATGTAAGCGAGATCGCCGGGTAGGGGAAGAGTGGAGACAGAGAGGGGTGGTGGAGAGCGGCAGAGTTGGAGGGAGAGAGAGAGTATTGTTTGTCTGAGTCGGTCACTTAGTGAATGAGTGGGCGTAATAAGATTGAAGGTGGGCCGTATTCTTCTCCTCTCTGGCACAGCTCAAGTTGAGTTTCGGTAGACACGGCCGTGAACCTCCCTCCTTGCCTCCCTCTTTCCACCCCTCCTTCCCCCCCCTCCCTCCCTCCACCCCTCTCTGACCTCAAAGTAAATGCCCAGGTCCTACTTCCTCGCCTCATGAAGCTATAAATTGTCACAGCATTGTTGAGTAAAAAAGGTCAATTATTTGCTTGAGTATGCCTTGGTGGATGTCCGCTTGATTTCCTGCCCGCCTTGCTTGGAAAAGAAGAAATCGGAGACCCTCAGGCTCATAAGATTTGGTGGCAAAAGTGAGCTGTAGTTTCCTACAATCCTAAAATTATCGCGCGCAACCCATACCCGCAAACAAATGCTACCTACCCGAGCACAAGTCCGCCACGTCACCAGGACTACAAACGAGCATAAGCCCTCCAACAGTAATTTTCCCCTTATTTTGCCAAATATTTTTTTGTGGCTTTGACAGGTTTTTAACTATACCAGCAAAGCCCTCGGACGGCCCATACAGGGCTAGGAGAAGGGGTGGGGGAAGAGGAGGTCAGAGGGGAAGCATTTTATACAGTGTCCGCATCTGTGGTGCGAAGAGAAAGAAGCAACAGTTGCGCTTCACTTCGCTCACTTCTTCACGGACTATACAGAAAGTTATATAAGTTTTTTGCTCTTTTAATTTTTTCTGGGTTTAATTCACCATCACGTGCTTTGCCACTGGCATGATGACATCTACTTCTATCTTAATGCGAGCACCAAATTAAGCCCGCCCCACATGACGGGATAGGTGCCGGCATCAGTCCCACTCGATGGTACGGGACGATGACGCATTCCGCTCTGAGAAGGCCGCTCCTTTGACTGCCGGTCATCCCACGGCCCGAGTAGAACGGATACCGGCATCTACCCCGTCATGCGGGGCAGGATTAGTTCGGTGCTAACATTAAGATAGAAGCAGATGCCATCATGCCGGTGGCTTTGCTTCTGCACGTTATGGTGATTAAAACTAAAAAAAAAATAAAAAGAGCAAAAAACGTACACAGAATTATGTATAGTCCGTACGGTTTATATTATTTGTGGTGTTGTTATTACGCGCTTCGAGCTTTTGCTTGGTTTAGGGATCTAAGAGGGCTGTATGATGATGTTCAGGAGTGAAATGTGCTCTCTTCTGAATTGCTTGGTCGTTAACGGTCCTTGTTTTTTAATACTCTGTCAGACTCGCACTTTGCGCATGCACAAAAACAAAAAAGACCCGAAAGGGGGGGAAAGAAAACAGAGCCGTCAAAGTTTCGATTTTGGCGCCTTGCTTTTGATTCTTTAGCTACTTCTCCACTCCGTACCATGTGATTATTCATCCACCAAGGCTTCTGATGGGGTTGCCGGGCTTTCATCGGTCCCTGAATTATGCTCACATCCTCGTGCAAGAGTAGAAATGACAGGACGTCGTCAAAGATACACGCGTCTCGGCAACACATCACAGCAAACAAATAGAGATTGGAATGAGAAGCTGGTCCGGTCATTCAATCATAATATTCAGTACGACACGCTATCATGAGCCTTCATAATTAAAGCCAAAGGTAAGCTTGCCATTGGTGCAGAACAGCGCAAGGAAAGATCCGTACCCAGGATCACCAACGGCACTCCATATTTCACCTTGTACATCGTCGCTGCCGTCCCCATAGACTTCGAGACCACTGTCATTAAAGCCTTCGTAATAGCTCAAATAGGTGATGAAACCCTTCTTCTTCATGCGACCATTCTTGGGCTGCGGGCACTGGATTACAATGTGGTAGTCTTCGTCGAGAAACTTGTCGATGGTGTAGACGGTGTTGGGCTTCACCTGGAGGGGCTTGTCAGCGGCGGCATCATACGTTGTCAGAGCGTAGGTGGAGGCGTTGACCGTCTTGGTGTAACCGGCGGCCGCATTACTGGCGCATAAAGCAAGCACAAGGAGCGAGGGCAGCTTCTTGATGAACATTGTTGGCTTGCTTGTGTTGCCACGTATGGATGAAACAGAGTGCGTGAGGTGTGGGTGGGGAGGGTTAAGAACGATTGATATACATTGTGGGGCTGGGTGGGTTGAGAGCGGGGGAGGGATGCATGTGCGTGTGCGTGTGGACATGGACATGTGGGTAGGTGCGAGTATCTCGGGGTGTCACAGACACTTTATCTGTGAGACACAGAGTATGTCTGTGCGGTATTCCAAGGGATTCCATTGCTTTCCCAAGGAGGCAACCAACCAGATCAGATGTGGCAAACAGGCAAGTAGCCCATCGATGGTGCTACCATGCAGGCTGACGGTACGCATACAAGGAAGCAAGCAACTGAAATACAATAATGCAAGAGCACAAGCAACCAAGTGTATGAAACATTGAGATTCAATCCAAGAAAAGAAAACCAAAAACCACCAAATAAACTGGTTTTTGGTTTCAAACCATAAACTGGTTTTTGTTTTTTTGGGGTTTAAAACCGAAGCTACATCACCATAAATTGTGACGCCATTGGCTGGCTGGTTTGCTTCCTGTGCGTCTGGTACGACGCACTTCTCTTACGCGTTGTCTTGATGTCTCTCGCCTTATATTGGAGATAGGTATGGTTATGTTTAATGTCCTATGCGTGTGTACTTGGCATGTGTAGGCAGTGGAGTCATCAAGGAAGACGAAGATTGTCTCTTGGAGAAAGAAGGCAATTATGTTCCGACGCGTCCGTTGGCCACTCCTTGGTATTATGAATGTTTCGACTCGAGCTGGTTCGCCTTGTCCATGTTATCTGTACTATTGTCTGCTCTAGCTTGGTGTACTTGCACCAGAAGATGGTTTTGCTGCACTCATCTTGTGCACGATGATGTTTAATACCCCTTTCATGTTCCTCATGAGCACACGCTTTTCCTTCTCTACATGACAACTGCTCATACGACAGCATTTTAGGCTTCCCCTCGTGTGTAATCCCGAGAGGTGGCATGCTTCTGTAAGCACCTGTGTTTGCATTTGTCTGGGGATAGACTGCACGCGATAATTTTAGGATTGTAGGAAACTACCAAAAAAGAATGAGCAGACCATGCTTCACGCTATGGTCATCACTGAAACCACAAAGAGAGTATTGCTGCACTTGATGGAATGTCCATCGTCATGGCTCTAGATACGCATTCCGCGATCTGGGAAAACACAATTTACCACATGCGACCCAAAAAGTCAGGGTCACGATTAGTTTTTCGGCCCAGATCCACATTTTCCATCTCAGTGGGCGCAAGTCTTGTCACGAGGTATTAGAACAAGGCTAGCATATCATTCTCCCACGAATTTCAATATATATATAAATCAAGAAAAGGCAGGAGAAATTTTAAAACAAAGCAAACGTAATATATTCACCATTTACTTTCCCTCTGCTTTTCCGATCTCGTCCCTCCCCACTATTTATTCATTCACTATTCACTATTCACAGGCCCAATGGGACGTCCCACGTCAAAGGGAATCGAACCAGGAGGAGAGGCAATACGAAGCGCATGAATCCGGTTTATTTGTATCCATAACTCAATCGTCATTCTCCTTCGCAAAATAAGAGAAAAGCTATCTATTCCATTCCGCCTCCTGTCCTCCCTCCGTTCCCCTCTTGCTTGGGCGGTGTCCCAACCATCTCCTGCACGATGCGCGCCGCCTCCGTGGCCAGCTCTGCCGCCGCATCTGGTGTGTCCGCCTCTGTGCGTAATAATAATTATTATAATGGGCCCAAAACATGGATGAGCGGATGGCCTGTCCTCCTCCCTCACCGTCCCCTCATTCCACTCCCTCCGTGCTCACCTGCATACACCCTGACCACGTCCTCCGTCCCCGAAGGACGGACAAAGACACGGCCGTGAGGGGCCACTGCCGGGGCGGCCATCAGGGCATCGAGCCTCTCTTGGAGACTGGGTGGGGTGAGGGCGCGGGTCTCGTCGGCGTTGCAGCTGGGGGAAAGGAGGGGAGGAGGGAGGAAGGAAGGAAAGAAGGACATGAATGATGAAGTTTTGTCTTCTGTCTTGCGATGGATTTGCGAGTCTGCTTTTCTCTCTAAGCCTTCTTTACTTTTTTAATTCTCGGTATTCATCCCTTCCTCCCCTCCCTCCCTTCCTCCTTTGCTACCTCGTACCCGTCCAGCACCTGGAGCTTAATCCCTTTCGGCTGAAAGAAATCAACGCCTCCTCCTTCCTTCCCTTTTTCCCTCCCTCCTTCCCTCCCTCCCTCCCGTCCTACCTCACTACTGTCCTATCTGGCACCTGGAGCTTGAGCTGCTTCGAGGGCAAGTCCGTGTACAGCCCCTGCGCCCAGGCGGACACGTCCCACCCTTTCAGGCTAGGGACGAGGGAAGGAGGGAGGGGAGGGAGGGAGGGAAGGAGGGAGGGAAGAAGGGAATGAGGAAAGGCAAGAGTCGGGCGAGAGTGGGAATCTGAGAAGGAGGCAGGAAGGAGGAAGCAAGGGGAGGGCGGAAGGGTGGAGAGAGGTTGGAGTGCTTACCGTAGCACGGCCTCGATAAAGAGCAAGTCGCTTATGGCGTCGCCGACCGCCTGGTGAGGGCATGCAAAAGATTGTGGTTGGAGAAAGGGAGGGAGGTAGTGAAGGAGGGAAGAACGACGAAAGAGGCGACTGAGATGAGATGAGCAAAGGGCCGGGGAAAGAGAGAGGGAAAGAAGAAAATGTGGAGCAGAAGGAGAGGTGAGCCTCACCTGGTTGATGAGCTGCTGTGCACTGATCAGGCGGGTGGTTGCTACCTTCTGCTTCAGCTTTTCCTCCACCCACTCCTCTGCCCCTCCCTCCGCGAAAGACGCGTGGTGGGCCAGGAGGGCAAGGGACAGGGCCTCGCTGAAGAGGACGGTGCCATGTCCATTGGCCTGAGGGGAAGTGGGAGGGTGCGGGACGAGGAGGGCACGGTGGGCGGGTAGATGTGTGTGAGGCAGGGAGGGGTGAGTGTATGGTGTGTATGTGGGTGTGCAGGGAGACAGGGGGGGAGACAGGTGGCTGGCGTGTGTGTTGGCGTGTGTAAGCGAGATGGGGTAGGGGAAGAGTGGAGAGAGAGAGGGGGGGGGAGAGAGGCAGAGAGGGAGGGGGGGAGAGAGAGAGAGTAGTGTTTGTCTGAGTGGGTCACTGAGGGAGTGAGTGAGCGTAATGGAATTGAAGGTAGGCTGTATTCTCCTCTCCTCCAGCACAGCTCAAAGTGAGTTTCGGTGAGAGACGGCTGTGAAACTCCCTCCTTCCCTCCCTCTCTCCCCCCCTCCCTCCCTCGCCCCCTCCCTGACCTCGAAGTAGATGCCCAGGTCGTACTTCTCCGCCTCATGGTGCACAAATTTAACGCCCGTCTTGGCAAAAGCCACAGGGACGCCCTTCTCGCGGAGGTAGCCTGACAGACAAAGGGAGGGAAGGAAGGAGGAAGGTGAGAGGGAGAGGAGTATCGGTGGGACAAGGGGAGTGAATGGGTGGGGGAGAAAGAAGGAAGGGGGGGGGGGGGGGAGGAGGAGGAAGGCAGGGATGTGGATAAGGGCGAGCTGAAAGACGAGGCAAAGTACAGCACAAGGAAGGAGGGAGGGAGGGAGGAAGGGAGGAAGGGATAAAGGGCATGGTGCACGTACGTGTGGAGGCCCCATTGGCGTAGGCTGTCTGGACAACCGCGACCCTCCACTCCCCGCCGGGTCCTCCGTCGCCTCCTGTGGATACTGTGAGGACAAGGAATGGACATGAGCAACGAGATGAGCTACCCTCCCTCCCTCCATACCTCCATACCTCCCTCCATACCTCCCTCCATGCCTCCCTCCCTACCCTCGGGAGGCGGCAGTCCAGACTCCCTGAGCGCGTCCATGAGGAAATCGGCGGCGAGCACAGCCATCTTATCGCCATCGAGGAGGTGCCAGTGGCCTTGAAGAGGGAGGGCAGGAGGGAAAGCGGGAGGGACAGAGGAGGAGAGCGTCATGCGCCATGCCTTGCCTTCACTCTTGCAAATACGCATAAAAAAACTTAACACAAACAAATTAATAAATATAAAGGGAGGGGGAGGGGAGGGGGGAGGCGGGCGGGTCGTACCATCCTGGTCGAAATAATGGTATACGAGGCGGTCGGCGTCCCCGTCCAAGCTCGCCCACCGCTTGCCCTTGTCTGGAGGAAGGAGGGGGGGGGAGGGAGGGATAGGAGGAGGGGATGGACGGGAATACGAGGCCTGCCTTTCATTGATTTCATACATGAGGATGGAATTCAAACCCTCCCTCCCTCCTTCCCTCCCTCCCTCCCTCCCTCCCTCCCTCCCTCCCTCCCTCTCTCCCTCCCTCTCTCCCTCCCTCTCACCCTCCAGTAAAGGCAAGGTTTTTATTCCATCCTCATTAGTAACATAAATGAAAGGCAGGCCTCATACTCTTATCCCTCCCACACTCCCTCCCTCCCTCCCTCCCTCCCTCCCTCCCTTCCCACCTACCCTTCTCCTTCTCCATTCCCTTCGGCGGCTTCTGCCCCTTCTGCACAAACTCAGCGCCACAGGCGTCGTTGAGAAGGATGGCGTTCTCCTCCTCAGCCGTGTTGACCAGCGTCACGTCCAGCTTAGCGGCTGGGATGGAAGCGAACGGAAAGGGAGGTGGGGAGAGACGTGAAGGAGGCATCTAGTGAGGTTACGGCACCCCTCCCTTCCCTCCCTCCCTCCCTCACACCCTCGCTCCCCGTCTTCCCCAATACCTCTCGTTGCCACCTCCTCGAGAACCACCGCCAGCTCGAAGACCTCAACAGCACTCAACCCCCGGCCACGGTGACTCCGCCTCCCTCCCTCCCTCCCTCCCTCCCTCCCTCACCTTCGCTCGTCGCCGCCTCATTAATCGCCGCCAGCACAGCCGGTAGCTTGAGCGCACCAATACCATGAGCGCAATCCACCCACAAGGCTGAAGAGGGAGGGAGGGAGAGAGGGACGGAGGAAGGGCTGGCACCAGCCGCGGTGGAGAGGAGTGTGAGGTAGGCGGAAGAGAGGAGGTGGATATACCCGCCCTCACCCTGCCAGGCCGGCGTGCCTCCCGGGACGAGGAAGGCGCCTTCCTTCCCGCCCTTCTTCCCTCCTTCGAAGCGACCATTTTCCATGCGTATGCAATGATGGAGCTGTGGGGTAGTGAGCAGCCCCAGGTCCAGCACTGCGCCCTGCCCTCCCTCCCTCCCTCCCTCCCCTCTTCCGTCACTGACGAGCAAGAGGGCGCCTTCGATGGCGAGGGAAGAGAGATGGAGGGAGTGTGGGCGGGTGTCACGGGCGATCCAAACGCGGGGCGAGGAGGAAGAGGAGGAGGAAGACGAGGAGGGCAGGAGGGAGGTAAGGACGGTGACGAGCTCCTGTTTTTCGTGTAGGGAGGAGGGAGGAAGCTGATATTAGGACCAAGAAATTATTAAATAGACTATCTCATCGTCAAAATTTTGCCATCCCCCTCTCTCCCTGCCTTCGCTTCCTCACCTGCTCCGACGTGGCATTAGCCAGGGCGGCTGCGTGTTTCTCCCAATCCATGGCCAGCATCCCTCCCTCGGGATCAACAATCTTGACTCCGTTATCCTCCACGGAGTTATGAGAAGCTGTGACCATCAGACCTGTTTCCGGGATGAAGGGGGAGAATGGCAGTAAGCATTGCGCGAAAGGAAACAACGAGGCAGATGCCATGTCTTCATCTCCAAACACCCTTTTGCTCCCACTCTTTCCATCCATTACCGATCACTTGCCCCCCACGCGCCATGGAACGCAACGCAGCCAGGACACCCATCCGCATGAATGTTGACTCGAGCAATACAGCCTTGTCGCGGAAGCCTAGGTGGGTAGGGAGGAAGGATGAAGGGTTTACAATAAATGGATAAATTCTTGGTCTCATCACTTGGGAGAACAACAACAAACTTTAAAATGTGTTTAACCACTTTATTCCCCTTCCCACTCTCTTCTCTATCCATTTTCATCCACTTATTAACTGGCTTTACCTGCGGTGCCAAACGCCAATGTCTTGCCAGGGGGCGGAGGGAGGGCAAGAAGGGCAGCGACGAGGCCAGGGGGCAACGCTGGGAATTCAGACGACGGGGTTGAAGACGACATGGCTGCTGCTTCCGGGAAGAGTGCTGGTGGTGACGAGGGGGATGATGCTGTGTATATACCGGTGTGTCGGCGCAGTTGAGATCATGTATTTTGCGTGATGAGTCGCATGGGCTTAAGCGATTTGAAGAAGCACGTTTGTTTCTTCTTCGAGCGATGTCCCTTCAGATGCACGAGCGAAAAGACGGTATTCTTTCGTGATTACCTCTGCCCCAAAATTCCCCTTTCGAGCACAGCCGATAGATGGTGAGGTGATGATGATGGTGGGGTATGTACAGGATAGAAGAAGGTTTTCAGCATCCAGTAGAGGTACAAGCAGGGGCGGAACTGGTACCTCCTGGGTACTTCTTGGTAGTGCTTGTGGCTTGACGCCAATCTATCAATTGGTATTTCCAGGGCGTGAAAACCCGAACGCTCGCACCCATCTACTTTTAGTACAACTTCATTTGATAGTGGCATACAGGTTACCACGGGCAAGTCGAGGGCGTTTGCACTAATGAGGTCGGGGATTTGGGTCATCAGCGGTTATCAGCGAGTCGCTCCGAGTCGCTCAGCTCAGCGATGAACCTCTCCAGCTAAAAACGCGAGAAGCCAAACCCAAAATGCTAGGCAGGCATATCAGCATACACATGCTCCGAGAACAAAGAGGTGTGGTGAGAGCTTTTTAAGGGAAGAGGCGGTGGCATCGGCCTTGATTGCTTTTTGCTGCGTACGAAAGACGAGGCGCCTGATAGTGTTGCAACATGCACTGCTTCGTCGCACACCTTCCCTCTCACATACGCACCTTATGCTACATGCACAGACACACATTTCTTACTGTCATCGAGACGTCGACGGACTAGGGGCAGCTGACGGGCGTGTCCATTCTCATTTAGCCAACCAAGGGGAGCAAGCCTCCCTCTCTCTTCTCTCTCAACCTCACGATCAATTGCGGGCAGCCCCAGGCATGTCGGACGACGAAGGCGAGGTGTATGCTTACAGCGATGACGGGGGCAGTGATGTCGACTATGCATACGGAAGTGATGAGGTTAGTCTGGGAGTATAAGATGATAAGCTGGATGTGGATGGAGGAGGAGATGCTGTGTCCCTCCTCCGTCTTAGGATGTTGGTCAGTGCAGGGTTGTTGCCACTTGTACGCGTAAGTCGTGCTCTGTCCTTGATAAGGTCTCTTTTTGTCGTTCCCTCTGAATATTATGCCATGCTCTGTATTAATAGTAGGCTTTGTCAGCCGCTTGTCCATAGTAATATTAAAACATGTCAGCCTCACGTTCCCAGGGCCCCGAGCGAAGCCATTTCTCCCACCCTTCCCTCCCTCACTTTCCCCCTCCTTCTCTTCCGTCCTCCTCTTTCTTTCCTCAAGGACCAAGACGAGCAGGACCACGAGATCGTCAACTCCTACTTCGAGGGCGAGGAGTTCATGCAGGTACATGATGAGAGTGGAAGGATGGGAAGGGGGGGGAGAAAGGGGAGAGATGGAGGGATATTCTACTACGTCCTCGGATGAATGACACCCCAGCTTTCACGCGCTCACGCCACGCACATGTGCACTTGTCTCATTCATGTTTATGTCATACTTATATCAAACTGCCGAGGGTGGCGGAGAGGTGGTGGTGGCAGTGGTGGAGGAAGGATGAGAAGACACGATGGTTCCTTTTCCCCTGGGATGGACAGAGACATATCCGGCATCCCACCCACCCCCTCCTCCTTCCTTTCCCAATTCTCTTCCTCCTATCACTACAGCAAAACCAGCTGCCCGAGGCCCTGACGAAGATGGAGCGCGTGGTGGCAGTGGCGGAGGAGCGGGGGGGGGACGACTTGAAGTGGTGCTTTAAGGGCTTGGAATGCTGTGTTACGCTGCTGTTCAAGCTAGGGGAATATGAGTGCGTAGAAAGTGCTGGAGAGAAGGAGAGCGGGAGAGCGGGAGGGAGGGAGACTACCTGCTTAACCTTACCCCTCATGTTATCACTGCATAACCTCGGTCGTTGGGCTTATCTGATTCGCACCGTTCCCTCCCTCCCTCCCTTCCTCTCTCCTTCCTTCCCTCCCTCCCTCCCTCCCACACACACCAGCAAGATGCTGGCGGCCTACGAGCGCCTCTTGTCGTACACTACCGCCGTGACTCGGAATGAGTGCACGGACGCTATCAACCACGTCCTGGACTCCCTCGCCACGGCCTCGGGGAGCATCGTCTCGCAGGTAGGGAGGAAGGGAAGGAGGGAGGGAGGGAGGGAGGGAGGGAGGGACAGGTGAATGGGTGTATGGATTGGAGCGAGGGTGGCCGTGGATGAAATAGAGGAGATATACTGGCGTCCCTCCCCCGGGCCCTCACCCGCTATCTCAACCCCTCCCCTCCCTCCCTTTCTCTCCCTCCCTCCCTTCCTTGTCCCAGACATACGCCAAGACACTGGCTTTCACCGAGGACAACGAACGGCTGCACTTCACCACCATGATTCGTCAAGCTAAGACGCTCCTCGCACAAGAAGATCCGCAGGTAGGGAGGGAGGGAGGGAGGAAGGGGGGAAAGGAGAAAGGGATTTCGTGCAACTCACTTTCTTTTTAATCGAAGGCGGAGATGTGTGAGGCACGACAGGGTTTCCTTGTGGAGGGGGGAGGAAGAGAGGATGGGAGAGAAGGAGGGAGGGAAGGAGGGAGAGAGCATGTCTTATGGCCTTTGGCAGGGATAACCTATCATTCTTTCATGGCCCATCTCCCATTCATCTCCTACCGTTCCTCCCTCCCTCCCTCCCTCCCTCCTTCCCTTCCTCCCTCCCTAGGCGGCAGCCCAGGTGATCGAGCGCCTCCATCGGCTCTGCCAGCACCCCGACGGCAGCGACGACGAGTCCAAAGCCACCTACCTCATGGAAGGTACGTCAGCCTACCCTCCCTCCCTCCCTCCCTCCCTCCCTCCCTCCTCCCTCCATGAATCTCTCCCACCAACCCTCCTTTCCTCCCTCCCCCCAACCAGTCTACGCCCTCGAAATCGCTCTCTGCACCCGAACTAGCGACTCGGTTCGGATGAAGGTAAGCAGGGAGGGTAGGAGGGAGGGAGGGAGGGAGGGAGGGGACGAGAGGAGGTATCTTACAACACTTTCCCTCATCCGCCATTCCTTTCTCTTTCTCTCTGACTATTTCCCTCCCCCCTCCCTCTTCTGCACAGTCGATTTTCCCTAAGACTCTAAAGCTCAACGCCGCCGTCTCCGACCCTCGAATCATGGGTGCGTGTCCCTCCCTCCCTCCCTCCCTCCCTCCCTCCCTCCCTCCCTCCCTCCCTTCCTTCCTTTTTCCGTGCGGTGCAGTCACATCTATCCCTTTCTTTATCCCTCCCTCCCCTCCAACTAATCAGCCGCGAGGAAGGCGGGAAACTGCTCATGCTCATCCCACATGCCAATGGCCCGACTCCTCCCTCCCTCCCTCCCTCCCTCCCTCCCTAGGTATCATCCACGAGGAAGGCGGGAAGCTTCACATGCTGCAACGGCAGTGGTCCGAGGCCTACTCGGAGTTTAATGAGGGCTTCCGTGCTCATCAGGTAGGGAGGGAGGGAGAGATGCAACGAGGGAGGGAAGAAGTGAAGGAGGAAGGGAGGGAGGGAGAGAGGGAGGGAGGAATAAGGCTGGCCTCGACCTTTTTTTTCGGGACTTCAATTCATCTTACTGTCTTCATTACTCACAACTTCCGCCTTTTCCCTTCCCTCCCCCCCTCCCTCCCCCCCTCTCTCCCTCTTTCCCTCCTTCCCTCCCATCCTCCACAGGAGGCAGGCAACAGCCGGGCCAAGCAGTGCCTCAAGTACGCCGCCCTCTCCAATATCCTGGCCAACAGCAGCATCAATCCCTTCGCCGCCACCGAGGCAAAGGTCTACCAGGTGAGAGGTCTCCTTCCTTTCCTTCTTCCGGCTCGCTCTCCCTCCCTCTCTCCTTCCCTCCTTACTCGCCTGCCTATGTTTTCTCAGTTCGCGTTTCTTGCTCAAAGTTTACTCATTCCCCCCCTCCCTCTTCCGTCACCCTTCCTCCCTCCCTCCTCCAGGACGACCGGGAGGTGATGGCGATGATGGAGCTTCGCATCGCCTACGACGCCAACGACCTGCCGCGCTTCGAGAAGGCAAGGGAGGGAGGGAGGGAGGGAGGGAGGGAGGGCAGAAAGGAAGGAGAGAGAAAGATTGCACGGTGATTCAGACTAAGGCATTTACAAGCATACCATGCCCTCCCTTTCTTCCTCCCTCCCCCCCTCCCTCCAGGCGTTGCAGCACAAGCCGAACCACATCTTGGACGACTCATTCATGGCCGTCTACATCGAGGAACTCCGCCGTCGCATGCGGGAACAGGTAGGCAGGCTCTCCCCTCCTCCCCTCCCTCCTCCCCTCCCTCCCTCCATTTTTCTAATTTTCGCTCGCTCACTCCTCCTTCCTTCCCTCCCTCCCTCCCTCGCTTATTTGTAGGTATTGCTGAGTATCGCCCAGCCATACGCCAAGATGACTCTGACATGGGCCGCAAAGGTGCGTTTGATGAAGCGCATTTTTTTGGTTTTATTTTTTGCTTTTATGTTATTTGTTCAATCGTTCATCATTACGCTATTATTACCATTACCCTACCTCCGCATATATGCACAAAAGCAGCAACATTTAAACGCCTCCGAAGGGATAGGAGACTCGGTCTTGTGCATCCCCTCCCCCTCCCCCTCTGCCGGCGACGTTTTCAAGCCCACATTTGGCTTTACCAACCACCTATTTAACACTTCTCCCCGGTCCCTACCTACTCTCCTCCCTCCCAGGAGCTACGTCTCACCCCCGAGGAGATCGAATCCCTCTTGGTGGACCTCATCTTAGACAAGCGGATCAAGGGCCAGATCGACCAGGTAATGGAGGGAGGGATGGAGAAAGGGAGGTGATTAACATTTAATTTGATTCTCGCGTTTTGATCCTTTCATAGAAAAAAGAAAGATGGACTTGGCTTACCCACTCACGTACTTACCCCCCCTCCCTCCCTCCCCTTCTTCAGATCGACGGCTACCTCCTCCTCCGGCCCGAGGGAGGGTCCTCGTCAACTAAGCACGGGGCTCTATCACGATGGGCTGACACGCTACACTCTGTCACGGGAGGAGGGGCAAGACAGGGTAAGTTTTCCACAAGGGTTGAGAGAGGGTAGGGAGGCAGAATGTATCTGAAATGTCAAAGTGTTAAGAATCTTACTTTATGTCCTCCCTGACTCTCCCTGGCTCTAACTGGCTCTCCCTTCCTCCCTCGTCCTCCTTTCTATGCCATACCTTGAACAGGATGCTACTCGTCTTCTGCCGCGCCCGTGGCCTTCGGGAGCACCACAGCCCAAACGTCGTAATAGTTTAATTTGATGAAAGGATAAGGGGCAGAGAGAGAAGACGAAGAGAGTTGCTCATGAGAAAGGTGGCGGGTGAAAGTGTATCTACATGTACGTAAGGCAGGAAAGGAAATAGGAGGCGGAAAAGAATATCGATCACTCCAATTAGAAGGACGAAAAGTTGTTGTCGTTAGAATGGCAGTAACAACTAGGAAATGGGACAGGCCGGCTCATATACGTTTGTCTCTGTCTTGTTGCTTTGCGCTAATTTCGTTGGTACACGTACACATCTCTTCTGTGCTTTTTCTCCTTTGTCAAAGGGACCTCGCCTTGCTCCCCTTTTCCTCCCCTGACACCTTTCATGCGCAAGCAATGACTTTAAACGGCTTTTTTAAAAATACAAACAAAAAAACGAAGAAGGGCGATCACAATCATTGTTGGCCTCAATGAAAATCATACGATGCAGTTAGGGTGGACCTGTCCAGATTGCCATATTTCCGGCTATATTATCGCGCTTAGAAAGAGCCCGTGAAAATTTACCCATGCGAAAAGTACGAAAAGATGAAATCGAGGGATGGCGGAGGGACATGGCGTCAGAGCTCAAGTTGACGTCCCTCTGATCGCAGACGACGTTGTTGAGATTGGAACCGATGTCTAATCAGGAGTGTGCATTTTGAACTTGCGTGTCTAGTACATCTTTCCTTTCTTGTGGTCCTTGTGCCCCCTTCGAAGACATCTAAGAACAGCATATGAAAAGCCTGCTCCGGCCCGCCAGCGTCTCCGGGCATGTGCGCCTCCGCAAGCTTGCTTGCTTGCCTTGCTTGGTGAGGCACCTACTCGAGCAATGCCCAATGGGCCAAATCTGCGAAAATATTCCAGCCGCTTGGTGACCGTGGAAATTTACGCAAGGTATGGGCTATGCGAGTCACTTGCAGGCCACCTCTAGTAATTTTACCCCTCATGTCTTACGTGCTTGCTTCCCATCGTCGCACCCTTTCTCACGCCCCTTCTTCCTTTCCCTCAATCCCCTCTGTACACACATTATGTAGGTCGCCCCAAAACCACTTTCTTCTCCATTCACCGCCACCACCGAAAAAATGTTTAGTCGTAAAACCCAAGCTGTCGCTGCTGCGTTCGGCACCTTGACCCTGTGCCTTGGCCCCGCCACAGTCACGAGGGCCCGCCTGTCTTACCCCACCTCCGTCTGTCCCCCAGGAAACGAGACCTGGGAGCTGTCCAAGCTCCGAGACAACAACACATACAAGAACCAGATTGTCATTATGTCTGCACTCATCCTACTGACTGGCACGGGCCTGTACTCTGTCGATGTACGTAGGTAGATAGGTGCCATCTTCCTCCTCCCCATGGCTTGACACAGAGTGCGTGCTTCTTCCCTTCTCCACACATCTTCTTCTCACATCACCCAGCCCCTTGCTGTAGCGATAAGCTGTCCTGGTACTATCCCCATCTTCTCTATTCCTCGAAATGCCCTCCTCGTAACCTTTCTTTCGTCCTCCTTCCTTCCAGGTGTACGATCCTCACCAATCAAGCCTGTGGGACTGTTCGACTGCTTCCCTCTTAACCTCAGGGGAAGAGCTCCATGTCGCCGTAGTTAGCAATAGCGATAAATGGTTAGAGGCTAGTAAGAATAGTGTTTTTTCCCTGATTCAAACTGAAAATACCCCCTTCCTTCGAATTTTAATCACCCTTTCGCCTTCCATCTCCCTCCCTCTCCCCCTTCCTCCCTTACTCCTCTCCCAGGCCTACAATCTTTCTCTCCTAAGCCCACGACACGCTGTAGAGTCCGTCCGTCCCCCTCCCTACGCTTTCAAGGGCCCACGACCTCTTCGGGTTTCTGCTTTCCTTACCAAAACCTTTGTCAGCCTGGCAGCCTATGGAAGTCATCTACTTGTAAAATGGGAAGAATTGGAAGCAATCATGGAGAACAACCTTCTTCCCCCCGGGTCCCCTAAACCCTGCGATGGTTACTGGGTCCACTTTATCATTGTGTGCATAATTGTCTTCTCGACTACGGGGTATATGGTGGTGGAATTCTACAGTTCTAGCAAGCATTCTCCGAAAGAAGACGACCCCGAGGCCGTTATTGGCACCATAGTGGGGACTGGGCTGGATCAGCCGACCGCGGGCGTGATTGCGGTGGTGCCCCTCTGGACTGTGACGCAGGCGGCGAGACTGGAGGAAGAGAACGCTAAGAAGGCGATGTTTGCCAGGATGAAAAGCTTGTTGATGGAGCTCTCGATCCTCTTTGTAATCGTGCATGGCCTGCCTGCTGGTCAGCTCGATACTTTACACAATCGGAACGTACGATGTGGGGTCCATGTTGATGGCGGCCACGCTAACTCGCAAGTATGTGGACGAGCAAGACGTCAAGACCGCCATTGACCTTTCGAAGGGCACCAACGGGAAGAACAAGCGCCAGTATAAGGAGCAGCGAGCCTTGTATCCCACTTTTTTAGGCCGCACATTTCTGGTGCCGATACTGCGTGAATATGAGAATTGGGATTTTGTCGATACCTTCATGGCCAAAGAATGGGGTAGGATGGGCGACAACGAGCTAATTAAAGACGAGGGTTTGATCGGCAGCGTTTTGGCTGACCTCTTTAGCCAGGAGGCGGAGGGCGAGGCAGCCCGGAGCCCCATCTATTCGACGTTCTTTGAAGAGCTCGGTGGGACAGTTGTTGGTGGACTGCTGGCTAAGAACGCGGAGGGGGCGGAGGCTGTGACGCCTTTCACTATGATTAAGATCACCAAGCAGCGTTGGAATCTGGCCCGTGTTCTCGGCATCACCTTATCGGTGCGCTGCCAGCGAGGCGTCCCTTCATCTACATCCACGACGTCTTCCGCCCGATTTGGCCGCCTCCGGAGCGAGTCAGTCTTCTCCCGCGGCGCTTCTTCCTCCACCATCGACGTGGACGGGGCGGGAGCGCTGGTGGGCGATGCCTGTTCTACGTTGAAAAAGGGGGACGTGACTTGTACCAAGGTAAACAATTTTTACTGGAATCTTAGGCGTGTGTTTTCGGTGAAGAGCCGCAGCCCCGTCTCCTCCCGTGCAAGCTCTCAGTCTATATGTGTGAAGTAAGCGTGGAGCGAGTGGTGTGTGTGTGTGTGGGTATGTGTATGTGTCCGTGCACAATGTCACATATCGTGTCTTCAGAAGCCAACAAGTAAATACGTGTTGGGAGGGTTAAAATGGGGGCTCCAGGCGAGCAAAGTGGAAGGTGATAGCACAGAAATCAAAAAGCAGTGGATGATTTCATATAACTTAGTGCCAGAAACAAAAGGACATTGCATTTTTAATGGGAACCTCGATGTGCATCTCTGAGAGGGGCACATTTGAAAAATATTTGCCTTGTATCAGTAAGCATAACCCCGACCAAAATAGTCAAGCAAGAGGAAAATATATCGAGAAAGAGCACCTTCTCCCCAATTCCGTACTTCTTCATGGTTGTGGAATATCGATTGTTTCAATCAAATCATATACATCATTGATCTTGCCTGTACACCCCTCCTCCTCCTCCTCCTCCTCATTCTTCCTCTGTTCTTGTTCCTGCTCCTCCTCACTGCCCTTTATACAACCCTAATTCCTCCTCCTTCCTCTCATCCCTTCCTCCTCCTTCTTCACATATTTGTACAGCAAATTCTTGAGCCGTGTCCTTCTTCCCTCTCTCCCTCCCTCCCTCCCTTCTTTAGAGGCTGTTGTTGATCAGTGCTGGACTGTTTCTGATTTTTGTGGTCAGGTCTTGGGCTCGGTCTCGGCGGGAAGCCGCGCCGTGAGAGATCTGGAAAAAAAGAGGGAGGGAGGGAAGGAGGGAGGGAGGGAGGGAGGGAGGGAGGGAGGGTCGTTGGAATAAAAAATGGTGTTACCCAAGCAGCTTAAGCGACAGCACCAATGACAGCACCAGTGGCAGCACAGGCCGGGGGCCTCCAGCCAAGAGCCGCACGGACACAACATCTCCTCCTCCCTTCCACCCTCCCTCCCTGCTCCCTCCCTGCCCTCCCCTACCTCGAACAAGTAGCTGACAGGCGGGATGTGATCGATGCTACCATTCACGAGGGTGAAGACATCCATAAGGCGGGATCGAAGAAGGGCTTCTGTCCGAGCTTGCACCCGTTGCTGCTCCACGACTGGCGAGGGAGGGAGGGGGAGAGGGGGGCGGGGACGGAGGGAGGGTTGAGCGTATCATTACTTTGCCAGCGGAGAAAAAGAGGGTGGGAGGGAGGGAGGGCTAGAAAGAAATGCACCTCTCGCAGCATCCTCTTCTCTCCCGTCGCATGAAGAGGCCGGGGTGAGGGTGGAAGAGGAGGAGGGCGGGCGGGGAGGGGAGAAAAAGTCGCCGGCGTCCACGCCCACAAAACCTTCGTCAGAGTGAGAGAGGGAGGAAGAGATGGGGCTGGTGGTGCCTGGGTGGGATAAAGGGAGGGAATAGAGGAGGGGTTGAAGCGAAGGCGTATGAGAGGCTAAAATGCGGATTAGCCGAGTCCTTTATCGCTCAGCCCATGAGTAAGAAAAGTCTCAGGGCGGGGAGTGAAGAAAAGCAGGCAAGGTTTGGGGAGAGGGTGAGGGAGAGGGAGAGATATAGGGATACATACCGATGTTGTCGATGAGGAAGGGAATGACCCACTCCTCGAACACAACCCGCTCCTCGTTTTGGATTAACCGGAAGAACGACTGTGTCCGCCGTCGCTCGTAGAAGGTAAGAATAAGGCGCCCTTTCATGTGGCGGTGGAGTGAGGAAGGAAAAGAGGGAAAGAGGGAGGGAGGGAGGGATAGAGGGAGGGGGCATCGATAAA
>CP038135.1:0-432500 GCA_004519485.1 Nannochloropsis oceanica | reverse complement strand
GGGATGTGGCCGTAGACATCAACATTAACACCGTTACTTGCAGGACGCGAGAGAATGCCGTTGGTAGAAGGGGAGGAGGAGGAGGGGAAGGGGGACGTGTCGGAAGGGAGGACGGCAAGGATCTCGGCGCGGGTCATGAGGCCTGTTTTGACAGCGCGATGGACTTGGTGGCATACTTCTTTGCAGAGCAGGTCGAGGAGAGCGTTGAGGATGTCAGTCTCCAGCTGTGTGGAGAATGAATGGTGTGAGAGAGGAGGTATGGGGTCATTTTGAGGGGAGGAGAGGGTTGTGAACAGAAAATTAGAATTGGATAAAGATGGGTTGATGCGCAGTTGGATGTCTGCACATCGACAGGCGCATATTTAAACAATCGATCAGCAGGCATGCGGATCGAAAGGAGGGAATAGAGGGTGGTGTGAGAGAGGGGAGACACGGTGGTTAAGATGAGCCAGAACTGATGCACATACATGCGAGTGCTCGTCGTGATAGATGGCACGCATTTCAAGGAAGGACTTACCTCTGTGGCGGGGGGATCCAGATCTGTGGCGGCGGCATGTTGCCCTTGTTGCTGCTGCGGCCGCTCTTTATCGATGTTGCCATCCTCTGTTGCGGATTCAAGAAATTGAATGCTTTGAGGCACGGGCGCCGACACGACCACGCTGGCTATGTTGACGTCACCCTCCTTGTCCTCCTTCTTCACCACCTCGTCGTCCTGCCGCTGCTTAGTTTTTTGGCGCTGTCGTTGTCGCTGCACTGCCATCGCCATCAGGGTTTAGCCGGAGGTGCCTACTGCGAAGGCGTCTCTCTCCTTTCTCTCTCCCTATGTTTGGGTAAATGAAGGGGATGGTTAGTAAAACTAGCCATAGCGGAGTCCTGCACGTGCTGCCCGTGGCAAAGATGTAAAGCAATAGCATGGGCATGATCACATCGAAGGCAGATCGATCGAACGAATGCGACGGCGAGGCCAGCCAGCCTGAGGTGCTTCAAGTGTCGGAAAGTGAAGGGGAACGCTTGCCCGACCCTTCTTTTTTCCTCTGCCTCACACCACAGGACACACCATCTGACCCCGTGACAGAAGAAAACGTGACTTTTTTCTGCAGCATCCCGTAGGGTTTGGTCGCCTGTCGTGTCGAAGGCGTCTGAGGACAGTGTTGCGAGACCAGGAAAGCAGGGCACGTACCGGAGCTATCCTCTTGCGCTATGAACATCCCTTGTCCACTACCAGCATCCACCCAGATTCTCGAAGCCTACATCTTATCTATTGCCATGGATGCTGTGGAATGCACTCTCGGGCCTTTACAAGCTCCTCAGACGCCTCATCTTTTCCCTCCCTCCTCCAGGTCAGGTAAGAATAGATGTTGCCGAGAGCGCAAGACAATGGAATCGCATGAAGACGACTCAGACATGCACGACGGCAGCTTCTGCTCTTGATGCTGTCATTACTGCTAATCTCACAGCAGCCGAGGCTCATTTTTCGGGGCAGGCACAGCAGCACAATGCTGAGTGGAAGTATGCAGGGGACAATCGCGTACCTTGGGTACCACTTCGTGCAGATTTGAACGATCTGGTGGAGGCGGCATAGCAACAGCAGCTTCCATCTGTCAGTTACCATGTGTTAGCGGGAAAGGAGTACCAGGTACGAGGCGAAGCGAGCGATTGGAAGATAGGGAGGTGTGTGTCTTTTATTCCAAGAGCACTCATACCGCCCTGTTACAACTCACGGTCTCCTCTCCCTAAACCTAGGTGGATTTCGCAAGCATGCAACAAATCAACACCACCAACAACCAGAAGCGCGCCCTTCGTCGCTTTCTTTGTCCATCCTCTCGTCTTCCCCCCCTTATTTGGAGCTGGGAAACCGACGACGGGGGAAGCCTCATTTCCTTCGACGACGACTTAAGTGCCAGGTCCTACGTGTGCGCATCACTTTGTGGAAAAAACAGGGGACCAGTCTGATGGGCAGATGCTTTGTTTTGGATATTCGCCTGGCTCTATGCCACTGTTGGGTGTGCAGCAGGAGTCGCTGGTGATCTAGGTAAGGGGGAGGATAGGAGGGAGGATTAAAAGCAGCTTGTAGCGATTATTGTACTACGCAATGAGAAAACTCATACATGGCTCATCCTTCCTCCCTCCCTCCCTCCCGCAGTACAAATTCCCCTCCGGTATCTGATTAGCGAGTATGGGCCATCCCTCCCCGGGTGCTGTCTTTCCGGGCACGACCCGCGTGGTGTACCTCCCCGACACACCAGAAGGGTGGGCGTCGCTTCTAATCCTTCGATGTTGCTTTAATCGAAAGCTGATGTTCACGATTGGGACGAGTGTGACGACATGAAGGCACGGGCAGATTGTGTGGATTGGGGTGCACATGAAGACGAGCACGTTGGGGGGGCCTGCTTTGTAAGTGTTTGTTTGGGTGGCGCGCTCCTGACCTCTTTCCGTGACTTCTTCAAGTCACTGAAGTCTTACTCTCATTTATTTCCTCGCGAAATTTCGGGGTCCTCGTAGACACGTAGATGCCCTCCATCTTTCTCTCATCTCGTTTCCCATCTCCTTCCTTCATTTAACAAATGAAAATTCACTATTTCTTTCACAAACATGAAACATGCACTTGAATAAAATTGACAGCTATGGCGACCCCAATCCAGCCTACTTTCAACGTCTTCGGGAAGAGCTTCGAGCCAAGGGGATTCAATGAGTGAGGGAGGGAGGAAGGAAGAGAAGGAGGGTGGAGGAGGGGAGGATTGACTCTCAAGGAGGTTTTGCGCGTCAGAGACGAAGATAGAGGTGGAAGGAGGGAGGCATAGAGGAAGAGAGGGTTGGGGACTACTAAGAGGCTCAAAAGAGAGAGTCAAGTAGAATAAGTAGTGATTTTCTCGTGCGCAAAATGTGGAGGATGAACATGAGACTGGGCAGTTAAAACAAATGGAATGGGAATGAAAAGAGCGAGACGAGCGTGTTCCTTTTGTGCGCTTTGTGTACTGCAAAAGAGAAAGACGACTTGTATGCAACAGCGGATCAGAGGCAAGTCTTAAGAAGCCTCTTTTTAAGCTCGAAGATTCTATAAGGAAGAAGCTTCCTTTGAGAAAAAAAAAACAGAGAGAAAGAAAGAGAGAGGCAGAGAGAAAAAACGGCGATAGAATAATAAAGAGTGAGATAGACGGGTCAACGCCCCTGTACATAGACACAACTTGTGATACATTAGAAGCATAGATTCAAGACCTGAAAGATTGATATCATGACATGAACTAAAAACACAGCACGACCGACAAGAACAGAAATCAACGGACACCGAAACATGAAAAAATCCTTCCCCCTTACCATGCCGAAGCCCAATTTTTGTGTCCTCATCCTTTCTTTTGACGGCAGTAAATGATCTCGTATACGACTAGTGTTACAAGGAATTTTCGGTCCTTTTTTTGTTCGCCTACTGGTCATGCTTTAGAACTTCCCTCTACTTTCTACCTGCCTTCTTTCCTTTGAATATCCCCACGTGCACTCTTTCCAAAACCTATATCCTCTCTCACGTTTAGTCCTTACTTTCGAATGCCTCTTGCCTTATCCTTTTTTATTCACATATGTTCTATGAACTTATCTTTTCAAACGTCATTCGCCTTTCTCTTCCAATTCAAACTACCCACCTTCCTATCTAATACTACCTGCCTGCCTACCGACCCTAGTTATGAAGGTTTCTTGACGAACGTCCCTCCGTCATTTTAGATGGAGACTGCGGGCAGCCATACAAAACCTCTGGCGCTCAGTTTGGAATTCTACAATTAAAAGAGGTACCTATGCAGCTGCCACCCGTCTACAATTTTGATGGCCTACAAAAAGCCTTCTTGTTTGCCTCCTCCTTTATCTCTTCTTCCTCCTCGAGCATCGTCTCTCATGTTGATGCATGCTTGAACATCCATTGATATCAGTCAGAGTCAGAACCATGGTCGCTTTCTTCCGTTTGTCATGTGCATCGTGCTCTTCGATTTCCATCGCGCTTTCGGGTTTGTCAATGTACCCTCACGTTCCCCATAATCAATTTCCAGAGTCCATCTGTTTTCCCAGACACGTTTTCGAATTCCCCTCGTATCGTATCCCTGATATCTTCGTCATATGACTGTTACGTTTCACGAATCATTCTCCTCTTCATCTTAATCTGAAGGCATCGTCGTGACAACCACAACCCCCAAAAGAGGAAATGACCTCTTTTTCTCCCTCACTTGTCTGCCAAAACACTGCAATGGCTCCCACTCACATTCTCACATATTTTAATGAACACGACGAACATACATATACGTACCCCATCTCAACTTTTCTCATCTCCATTTACTTCCGAGTCTTTCGATTTGCGTTTTTACTTTGAGAAACCAGTTACCGCCCTCATTCTCACTACCACTATCAGTGTGAGACAGAATCTTACCTAGACCCTTCACAGCCTCGTTGGTTAAGCGCGCGCGAGAGGAGCGTGCTGCTGCCGTTGTTGTTGTTGCTGCTGCTGCTGCTGCTGGAACACACTCTGCTGTTGATGCATGTAGGACGAATGGGAGTAGGGCTGGTGCTGGGGATGCAGCCGATGGGTGTGCTGCTGCTGCTGCTGCTGCTGGAGTTGATGATGGACAGGGGCAGACAATGGATACTGCTGCTGCTGCTGCTGTTGGTGCTGAGGGAAGTGTTGATGGTGGGAAAAGCGCTGTGGGTGAGGGACGACCACTGCAAAAGGCCGCGGGGACGGAGGAGGGGGCACGACTTTCTTAGGCGCTGCATGGGGAGGGGGGACCAAATCAGTCGGACCCGGAGGGAAGGGTGCTCGAAGGGGGGGATAAGGCACTGCTGCCGCTGCTGGTGTTCCTCCTCTTCCTCCTCCTCCAACTCCTCCTGCTGCCACATCTATCGGGGACAAGGCTGAAGTCTCAATAGCTGGCTTTGGCCTTCCTGTTCTCATATTCCTGACCGAAGCTCCTACTGATGTTGCGGATGCTGCTGATGCTTCGGATTCTATCGACCCTGTCGACGGCGTGGGGTAAGAGGCAGAAGAAGCGGCAGAGGGAGACCAGGCCTCACTCTTCCGGGCTGGACAATTGAGCCATTGAGAGATAAGTCTAGACATGATGGTCAAGCGAGCCTCCTCTTCAAGGTACTTTCCGGTGAGAAGAGCGTGAAGCGGGGCAATAGGCGTGAGGATAAAGGCACTTTCGGCTATGTCCAAGACTAGGGCGGCGTTGCAGGTCGTGTCTTTGTTGTACCGGACGATGCCTGCCACGACTGTTTGCGTCTTGGAAGGCACGCCGGAGATGCGGAGTAGCTGTCCCATGAAGAGGTTTGTGTGGGGTTGGCCTTTTAGTCCGGCACCGTGGAAGTAAGTCCAGTTCCCGGCAGATATTCCTTCGCGGGAGCAGCCGGCTTGCATGAAGTAGGCGTACGAGGGAGGTGGCGGAGGAGGAAGAGTAGGAGAGGATGAAGATGAGGATGAGGCCATGAACTGGGGTTGCTGTTTAAGGTGAGAGGAGGGATGAGGGGATGTGGCATCGCCTGTCGTCTTCTGATCTGGCAGCGGAAGAGACAGCGAGGAAGAGGGTGAGGGGGAGGAAGAGGGAGGGGAAGAGAAAGACGACGAAGAATGAAGTGGCATAGGAATCGACGGCTTGTGCAGCGCCATCGACATGTTAACATGAGAGGACTGATGCGTATCTGCCGTCGTCGAGGGAAGAGGAGAAGGGGAGGACTGGCCGGTGGCCGAACTGTTGTGGATTACGGCAGGTGCTTGAGCGGCTGTGTTTAGCAGCACCGAGGAATGATGCGGCGTTTCGTGGCGGGAGGGAATAGGTAACAGGGGGCTGGCTTTCTTCTTGGTCTTTCTGGGCGACACGATGGAGGAGGGAGAAGATGAGTCAGAGGAGATGGACCCGGGCATGGGCGTGGCTTTTCGTTGCGGTGCTGTGGCCTTGGCCTTACTGGAGAAATCCAAAAGAATGGATATGAGTTCCAAGTCGCTCGGGTTGCCGGAAACCTTCGGCCTGGGGGATGTGCCGGCACCAGTAACTGCACCGGCCGAGACTACTGCAACATCCGCGACGGCAGACTGCTGCTGCTGCTGCTGCTCATCTCCCTGCTCACTTTCAGGGTGCATCCCACTGCCGACAGTGGTGGTGTCAACACAGCTCTCGGCAGACGAAGTGGAGTAGGACGAAGGCGAATTGGGCGCGGGACGAGAATAGCCCTGTCCCACTACAAACATGTGTTCATCGTCTTGCTGCGCCGCCGCCGCTGCCGCAGTCTCCGTCTTGCGCCGTTGCCGACGCTCCTCCGTTTTCTCCGAATCATCGCCAGCTGCACAACTTTTCCCCCTGCTGCTGCAAATGGCCTTGGACGAGGCCACCGTGGGGGGCAGCAACAGACCTGTTCGGCGGCTAGTCAGAGTGCGCCCGACGAACAGGGAAACCCATTCAGCAAAGGCCACCAGGTCAGTTTCCCGATCTGCCGGCATGGCCTCCAGGCGTTGCCGGATGGTCTCCCGCATATCATGCAGGTATTCGGGAGGGAGCACAGATGGCGGCAGCAAAGTCGACGTGCCATAGGTAATGGGCTTGCTGCTGCTGGAACTGCTTCGTTTCGAGGAGACGGATGAGGACGAGGAGGGGGAGGAGGCATACGACGATGCTGGACGGAAGGAGGAGGCGCTCCTGGGCGAAATCGGATGGTGGCTCTTGCTAGCACTGCTAGTGGTGATGATGCGAGGGTCTCCTACGCCCTGTATCTTTTTGTCCTCGGTTCCTGCCGCACCGGTGACATAATCGAGTGTGGTCATCGGGCAGAGCAGCTGCTGCTGAGGTGTGTATGGACAAAATGGGGGGTGTTGAGTCGTGAGCTGACCGAGACGGGGCAACAGGCGGGAATAGGGGAAGTGAGCCCGAGACATTGTTAGCAGAGAGTGTGGCAATTTGGCGGATAGTGCACACTCGTAAGTTCGGGCCACCGCAGCAAGGAAGCCATGCGCAGACGGACCCATCGCTTGTGCTCCTGTGCATCTTCAATTCCTGAAATAATTGTTCCAAATCAGAAGAGCGAGGCCACTTGCATCTTCGTTGTTCTTTTGCGTGAGGGGAGCCTGCGTCCCATGCTGAAATTTTCCTAGCCAAGCACTTTCGGCCACTATGATGCATCTACTCGCTATCGCGAGGAAGAATTCAGGAGAAGGGGCACAGGAAACAACATCGTGCTTTTCCCCCTCGTTGCTCGTTCATTATCAGCGCTTCATTTCTGGATAAACTGGTTTCGAGAAATCTTCAGTTTGAAAGTCCCGATTGTCCCACCAGAGCTAATACCCCAAAATCACGCTCCTGAGCAACCCACGAGTCTCAGTTCTACTGTTCCTTATAAATGCCAGTGTGTGTACTTAGGTCGTGGCCATTGTGCTTTGTGCGCATTTCGATGTGTTGATCCTTTGCATGTTTACCTTCTGCTTGTGGCAGATGGCCTGGTGCTTCTGCAGATAGCAACGTTCTGTCGCCACTTGGGCCCGAGAGACTCCCCCCCCCTCCCTCCATGCCATTACCAAAACTATATCGAATTAGTAGGATATAACTTTTGACAGTTGCGATCCTGATGAGTGCGGAAGAAAGAGTGTGCGGGCACACTCGCACGAAAAGAAGAACTTGTGGAACAAGGGTGAGAGGTGGGTGGGCGAGGAGCATGCGCATGAGAGATTCTCCTGAAGAGGTCAAAGCAAGGACTAATCTTCCCTTAAAGATGATGTGGACTGGAAATAAGGTAAGCAGACAACTTAAAAATGCCCTTCAGACCACCAGGAGCCGGATTCGGGAGTACCACTAGTATGTGACGTCACTGAGGGTGATGGAATGAAGAGCTGTGTGTGGAACAAGAAGAAGGCAACCCTCACACGAGTTTAAATACGCAGCCTCCACCATGAGGCGTCTTTTAAAAGAAATTTCATCCGCTCGCTTCATCTGCTTGGCCAATCCACGCGTCGTCTCAACCGACTTTCTTCCAACCTACTCTCACATAGCATGCCGCCATCCTCTACTTCCACCACCACGCCCCTGCTGCCCTCTTCCCACGCCCCTTTTCACTCCACATCATCACCATCGCACGTCCCCGACGCCTTGCCGCGTCCGCCTTGGGCCTTTAGGCCTCGCCTACAGCATCATCTGCAACTCGGTCTTTCGAGTCTCGCTCTTGCCCTCGCCGTGTTAATCATCCTTATGGCAGCGGGCTCCAGTAGCCATCACAATGAATCCTGGCGCGAAGCCTCATCATTGACCCTGGCTGGCATCGGGCTTGTCTTGGATGTACGAGTGCTCTTTGTCCTCGCGCAGAACGGGAAACACCAAGCTTCAGCCGGAGAGGGTGGGGGGACCAGAGTGAGAAAAAGAATGAGTCTATTCCCTCTAACAGTCCAGCTCTTGTTCAACGCAAGCGTTCTCGGACCGTACATTGTCCTATCTGTGGTGCTAGGCCTCACCACGAGGTCATCAAGGGCAGCAGATGTGTCACCGGGCGTAAAAATCGAGGAAGCGATATTGGCAGCACTGGTCGCCATGGTGGCCTTCTCCCAACTCTTCAGCTCAATCTACTTCTTTCGCCTGGCGCGAATATCTCGGGCTTTCGACAACACCATCAAAGAGCAGCAGCAGCAGCAGCAGCAGCAGCAGCAGCACCAGCACCAGCACCAGCACCAGCACCAGCACCAACAGCACCAACATCAGCACCAACAGCAACAGCAACAACTCTTATCTCGGAGGTACCTGAAGGACCTCTTTCTAGGCCTAGGTCTAAAGCCCTCGCCATCGGAGTTGGCCGAGCTTGCAGCCATCGTGGAGGCAGAGGAGGAAGAGATGAAGGTCAAACTAATAGCGGCAGCAACCTCAAGCGGCAGCAACCGCACAGGCAGGGGCAGGAGCAGCGGCAGCAACGAAGGTCACAAGAGGGGCTGGACGTTTGAGGATATATGTCGCATTCTTGCGCATTACACTGAAATTCACGCTCATCGAAAACGTCGTCAGCACCGACGACATCGGGCCTTGGAGAAGGCAGTGACTGGCGGAGAAACAGGGGTCGGTACAAATCATATACCACCAACAGCTCTACCCCCCCTCAGTCCTCGCTAGGACCGACGTAAATATTGTTTTTTAGATATAAACATTTTTATTTATTGTAAGACACAAAGTATCTCACGTTATCTGTCCAAAGAAGGGGAATAAGAGTTGATCAAATAAAAGGTAGAATGAGAGGAAAGGAAACGGGTGTGAAAAAATTAAAGAAATGTAAAAAAGATGTTCGATGACACACACACTCTCACACACACGCGCATTTTATTGTCTCTGTGTCGTCACTGACATGACTAGATAAGCAGAGCAATTAAGATTTAATTGGAGAAAACGCTTATTTGGGCCTGTCGTTCAGGATCCCTCTCGCTTTATTTCACTTATCTTTTTTTTCTTAATTCCTTCTAGAAATGTTGGGTTTCGTTACGGGCGCTCTAACAGTAGGTCCTGGCCCCGGCTCTCATCCCGCGTCACACACTGACACAAATGCACGAACGAGTACAAGGGATATTTGCTCCCGAAGACCGCTGGACACGCAACGAAGATAATCCTTCCCGCTATCGTCTCTACCCTACCCCTGTCCTCGATCTCTCCCTCTCTCAAGTATCCATGGCGCTGGGATGGGAGACCACATAGGACGACGAAGCTGAATGCACGTGGATAACAACGACCGATTTCTGTGTGGGTGGAAAAAGACGCAAGACGGTAAGGTGAGGGTGAGGGTAGGGTAGAGTAATCCAGAAGAAGACGGAGGGGGCGACGCTTCAAACAAAACCAAAAACGCGGCAGCTTCCCAACAATCAAATCTCCAAACTCCTCCAAGACATTCAATGTACGTACTTAGAAGAAGCCCTGTCCATCCCCAAAGGGGCTCAAGTGCTGGGCAGCAATTTGCTCAAAGCACGTCTGCCCAGTGAGACCCTCCTGCAGGAGGATGCCGGCGGCACCAAGCATCGCCAAGCGACCATTTTTGAGCTCCTTCAGCTGCAGCTCCGCGAATTTCTCCGGGTCATTCTTGAAGGGGTTGAAGTTCAAACCGAACCCGAGGTCGCCGGGGGCCTTGTTCTCCGTGTCTTGCTTGCCGATCGTCAACTCAACCACCGCAATGGCGGCCAGGATCTGCAGCCAAGCGGCGCCAGGGAGCTCACCGATGGCCTTGAGGCCAGGGCTGATCTTACCATCGTACAGAGGGTGGTAGAACTCAGAGAACCACAGGCCCAAAACTGCGAGCATGGCCAATCGGCCGTGCTTGAGCTCTGGAGGGGTGGGTTGAAGGGAGGGAGGGAGGGCGATGATGCGTGGGTGCATACATCTTCATTCGTAGGATGACAAGGCGCTGGCACAAAAGGGCATCCAGCAGACGAAGTCATCGCGTCCATTGAGGAGAGAAGGATTGTGTGTGATTGAGAGAAAGAGCGGCAGGGAGGGAGGGAGGGATGGGAAGATAGACGGGTAAACGCACCGACTGCCCTGTAACGGTAGAGGCTTCCTTCATCCTTGGAGAAATTCAGGGGGTCCCAGACGCCACCCGTCTCTACGTCCGCGCCCAGGATCTCGTTCACGGCCATGCGGGCCACGCCACGAGCTGTTTTGGGTGGTTGAAAGAAGAAAAATGGAGGTCCGACGAGTGAGCAAAATGAAGGGATTACCGACTGCAGTACCTAGGTCAATTAAGCTTACTAAACACTCTGGACAAAGTGCTTACACGCATTATACCATAATAATAACCCAAACGGGATTATCGTCTTCTGGTATGGCTCTGGTTCAGGCAAATCCTACCGCCATATGCCGACAGTATCCACCCCACGTAGGACGTACAAACCACACATACTAAAGCGTCTATGAAATGCTGCTACCGACAAAAAAGATGGGCGTGCCTTCCAAGCCTGTGCGTGTCGATCCGCCTTTTTCTTGCGCCTCCCTTAGCGCGTCAAGCCCCCTCTCTACCCCCCCCCGTGTCCGAGACCACCCAGCACTCGTTGTGTACTTACTGCGAGACATCTTAGGGGCGGCAGGGACAAAGGCAGAGGCCATGGCCAAGCTGCCGAGGACAACCATCGCGCACTTCATCTTTGAGACGGGAGAGTGGATGTCTGTTACGGTATGTGTGGGCAGGAAGGAAGGGAATAATGTATGTGAGAGACAAATAACTTGGGGAACAGCATCGTAGATAGCTGTCAAGCCTCTTGCCCCATATTTTATGGTGCGCAAAGTGCTTTAGAAAGGGAGCCAAACACTTCAAAGGCAAGCAGGTCCTGGCTCTCTGCTTCGTTTTAGGCAAGCGGAATCAGGAGAACGAGCCTTGGTGGTTGATGTGGAAATCCTCCGTGCCGCAGACAAAGATTTGGAAGTCAACAAGATAGACGACGTCCAAGCAGGGCAGCACCAACACACAAATGTACTCTCATGCCCGTCTACATACAGGCCCGAGTGCCTCGTACTGGAGAAGATTTAGCCTTCCTTTCACACGTTTCCGCCCTTCTTTTCCACGCAGGTCAGTCCTTCGCAAAAGGTATCTCATCAATTCAACCAACCACCTTCGCCCGCCTCTCCCTCCCCTTGCCTGCCCTCTTCGCTCTGCTTCTCTCCATTGTCATGGATAAATTCCACCTGGGCAGTTGGCCACGTGTTTGCCTGATATCTGGTCATGCGTGGCTATGTTACCCTGTGTTTGTCATTTGAATGGAAGGTGGTTTGGGCTGGGCTGGTTGTCTGGCCTCCCCATGAGAGAGGCAGAGGATTTTGGCTCGAAGTCACAGGGACTCTGGTGTCTTCCTTTTGATGTATTGCATTCACACGCGAAGGCAAAAACACATTGTCACTATATTAGAATGAGAGGTGTGGTGGGGACTGACAGCAGCAAAGTCATCATTGAGCCAGTCGGGCTACACAGTAAAAAGAAGCATGTATTTGAAGACCAGAGCTACATGGTATATGCACGTACAAAAGACTCACAATTCTCCTCCCACCCACCCTACCCATCATATGAATCATAGTCCCATCCTTCCTCGAATCCCGTCATGAAGACTGCTGTCCTCTTCGTCACGGGCCTAATCGGCGCCCAGGCCTTCCTCGCCCCCAACGCCCCCTTGCCCGCTACGACCAGGATGGAGGCCGCTAAGTCTGGCAAGGCCGGGGCTGCCAAGGCCGCCAAGCCTCAGACTGCCAACAACTATCTGAAGGAGGTTGAGCCCGGCGTCGGTCCTCTTGGGAAGTGGTACGTCCGCGAGGATCCGACCCTCTCCACCGCCCTCCCTTGGGTGACCAAGCCGGAGATTGGGGACGGCTCCTTGGTGGGTGACTTTGGCTTTGACCCCTTTGGTCTGTCGAAGATCTTCGATGTGAACTGGCTGCGTAATGCTGAGCTCAAGCACGGGCGATTGGCCATGGTGGCGACCCTCGGCATGGTGACTCCTGAGTTGGTCCAGGCCCCTTCCGGCTTCCAAGGCTTCAAGTTCGCCCCCGAGTTCTCTGAGCTTAACGCCATCAAGGCCTTGTCCGCCGTCCCCACCCTCGGCTTGTCCCAGATCCTCCTTGCCATCGCCTTTATTGAGGTGGCCACCTTCGCCAAGGTTTACAACGAGCGATTCACCTATGAGGATAACCTGTCTCCATTGGAGCGCACCAAGGTCGTGCAAGGCCGATTCGGAGATTTGTCCGGTGCCGCCAAGACCCAGGCCAAGGCCGGTGTCAATGCCTTCGGTAATGCTGTTGACGTTGGTTTCCAGGACCCCGAGGCTTTCGTCCCCGGTGACCTTGGTTTCGACCCGCTTGGATTCGCCGACAATGGTGTCAACCCCGACTACGCTCTGGCTGAGATCAAGCACGCCCGTCTTGCCATGCTCGGCGCGGCCGGCATGCTCATTCAGGAGTTTCTCCAGCCCAAGGGGATCCTCACCCAGACTGCTGAGTGGGCCGCGGCGCAGTAAACTCTTTCCCGGAGGGTTTACAGTTGCATCTTATCACCAGCACCACCATAGTCATCATCTCCACAAACATAACACACCTCACTCACATGCTGCATTTCCCGGCTGCTGGGTACGTCTGGTCCAGAGCTTTAAGCTGGTCCATGCATGCAGTGGTGGTCCTACATAGGGTTAGTAGCTTAAAGAACAAAAAATCTCCCCCTCTTCCCTTTTTGCCCATCTTCCCCCCTCACCACATACGCAAGAAAGCAGAAGGAAAGGCTGGAAGGAACAGAAGAAGGAAGAAAGGAAGTGATTTTATGGATTTTTCGGGAAAGGGAGGGTACAGAAACAAGGACAAAATGAAAAAAAGAGGACGACCTTGCACTCAGAGAACGTTGAACAAGACCCAGCTCGTCGCAGAGGTCCTAACCAACAGGTAATTTTATTATTTTTCTAAGTATTCTGTGCATGTTCCTACAATGTTCTAAATTTTGACCTTTATTTATTTGCGTCCCAACGAAAACTCTACGCCTGATATCCCTCCTACGGTGGTGGTATTGTCGGCGGGTAAAGGCCTTCCCACGACGCCACCCTTGCGTCCTTCCCCACCGAGACCAGCGTACTCATATCCGAACTAAAGGCCAAGGAGTTCACACTTTCGCTATGTCCTCTCAATACTGCCAAAGGTGCGCCATCTTGCCACCGGAAAATACGCACCCGATGGTCCCAACCTCCCGTTGCGAAAAGCTTCTCATCACTCCGCACTACTACTGCCCCTACACCTGGGTGCTTCAGCGAGAGGGATTTATTTTTCGTACACCGGTGTTGTGCCAGCTCCAGGTCAAAAAGGACGAGCTCACAACCTGCTGCTCCTAAGATTCCTCGGTTTCCCGACGGCCCGATATCCAAAGCCACGGGCGTTTCTTTCTCAGTAAGCTTGACAGAGAACGCAGCAGTACTGCCACTGCGGCTACTACTGCTACTGCAGGAAGAAGACGTAAAAGAGGTACAACAACGTCTAAGATCCCATCCACATAGAGAACCATCTTCATACACCGCCAGCGCAAACCCCTCTCCAGCGGCAGCACCACCACCAGCACCATCTCCCTCCCCAACAGAAGTGGTGGGCAACACTAAGCGAAGACACATACACAGCCCCCTGTTCTCAGGCTCTGAAGGCGCAAATGTATGCGCTGGACGCGTGCCATCCCGCATGTCCCACAATTGAAATTGTTCCGACTCGGCTGTCGGCGCCAACAATAACCGCTGCTGGTGATGCTGCTGTGGCGTTGCACTGGCTGTAGCACTGACATTTCCACCCACCGAGACCTTACAAAAATGAAACGAACCCGTCGCCCAGGAACGCACTGGTCGGGGCTGCCCTCCATATTCGCCCATGTCCCACAACGAAATGGTTCCCCCGCGAAGCTGCGTCAACAATTGCCGGCCTTGTTCGAGCGCATGCAAGCTCAAGACACCCTTCATCGATGACAGGGTCGGCGGCGCCATACACAAGGAGGGGGCAGAATACTGCTGCGGCATCCAGCTTATTCGCGGACGACAGGCGCCAAGGTCCCAGAGCTTTACATGGCCGTCGGCATCGCCCGTCACGAGGAGGGGAGGCTCCCCATCATTGCTGCTACCGCTGCTGCCCAGGAAGGAGACTGCTTGCACGCTTGCCTCGTGGCCCCGAAGGATACGGGGCTCAGGGGAAGGCTTGGGCTTGGGCATCATAGATGAGCTGGTGCTGGTGCTGACATGGCCTGTGTGGTGGGTGTGAAGGGTGTGAAGGGTGTGAGGGTTAGGGGATGAGGAGGGGAGGCAAGAGGAGATCGCTGTCTCGCTAACATTTCAAATCGACGGAGCCAGTGGCAGGCCCTCCTCAACCATACAGGCACAAAAAGAAAGGCATCAAAGCATCTAGGAGGACAATAGCTCGATTCTACTTGATAATGGTGGTGCGTTTAAATTGGAGTATGGCCTGCTTGTTTTTTGAGGCGACGTACTACCTATGAGATGTCGCGCCGCGCTTATTCCCTCTTTTTCTGCACTTGTCACCACTCAAACGCAGCCCATCTCGACGCGCACACTTCCATGCCACAACCCATATGGGCACGATAAGCAACTAATTTTTCAAGGCTCTGCAGCATCTGGATCTCAAGCAGAACCCTTCAAGACAAGTGCAAAGCAACGCATCTATCTTTCATTCTCCCCTTCTCCCGCCTTCTTCTGTATGTCCAATCAAAACACGAACACAGCCTGCTCAAGATGCTGCACCAGGGCCTTCGGCGTGCGGCACATGCCGCCCTTATGAACCAGTCTGCCAGGCCTGTCATGGTCGCGCGTAATTACACGTCCACGGCATTCCTTAGCCGACCCTTTTCTAGCCAGGGGGCGAACTTACAAAAGGTATTTGAATAGGGAAGGGATGGAGGGAAGAATGTCTTGTCTGAGGACAGATTGTGAGACAAAGCATCAAATCCTTTCTTTTTCTTGACGAAAGGTATGCTTGATGATGGCTCTCCTGGATCCAGCGGCTATGAAGTGAGAAACGGAGGGAGGAACGGAAGGAAGGAAAGGATGAGACTGGAGGGCATGTAATAAGTGTGTTGCACACTGATGGTGTGACCTTGCAAAAATCTGGAATTCGGGTGCCTTTACTTCCCACTTCTCAAATTTCTCCTTCCTTCCCTTTCCAGGTCTTCCAAAAGGGCAAAAAGGGAAACAATCCCAACACCACTACTACGACTAACGGCGGCACCCTCTCCGTGAACGAGGCCAGCCTGGACGACCTGGAGACAACAACGCCCTCTGCGTCCACAACCACGGGCGGGGACATCAAGGTGGACGCTACGAGCGAATCTGCCTTCGCCTCCTCTCCCAATGCGTCCTCCCTCTTCTCCTCCCCCTCTTCCACCACCACTGCGTCCGAATCCCCTTACCTGGCCGGGTTAACCCCCGGCACCCCAGCCGCAGCATTCATGCGGCCTCAACCGGCTGCTCCGACGATGCAGCACACGCACTTGCAGACGCATCTTTGCACGGAGTTTGCCCCTAAAATTTGTGTGATTGGCGTGGGCGGCGCAGGGGGCAATGCGGTAAACAATATGATCATGCGCGGGTTGTCTGGGGTGGAGTTTCTGGTCTGCAACACTGATGCGCAGCATCTGGCGACGACTTTAACAGATAATCGATTGCAAATCGGACGTGACATCACGCAAGGGTTGGGGTGTGGCGCGAACCCGGATGTGGGGAAGGTGGCGGGCGAGGAGAGCAAGCAGGAGTTGCTCGAAAGGATAGGCGACTCCCATATGGTTTTCATAACTGCTGGAATGGGGGGAGGGACGGGGACAGGAGCAGCGCCAATCATTGCGAAGACGTGCCATGAGGCAGGGATTTTAACGGTGGCCGTTGTTACCAGACCGTTTCGCTTTGAAGGCACCCATCGAATGCGGCTTGCGGAGGAGGGTTTGAGGCGACTGCAGGACTCGGTGGACACCTTGTTGGTGATTCCGAACCAGAATTTGTTCAAGATGGTCGACCCCTCCACTACTCTTCTGGATGCTTTCCGCCTGGCGGACGACGTGTTGCTCGCGGGGGTGAAAAGTGTGACAGGTAGGCCCTCCCTTCTTCGCTCCCTTATTCACTCTCTCCCTCTCCCCCCATACCTTCGTCCTTAGATAATATTTAGACAGTTTTCATTGATCAACTGTTGCTTTCCATCTTTATCGACTCCCTAGACCTGATGACCATGCCGGGGTTGATTAATCTCGACTTTGCCGACGTCCAAAGCGTTATGTCCGGGATGGGAAACGCCATCATGGGCACAGGCCAAGCTTCTGGGGAGGACAGAGCCTTGCGCGCGGCGGAAGATGCGTTGCAGAACCCGCTGTTGGGCCAGGTGTCGATTAAGTCGGCGAAAGGCATGTTGGTTAATATTACGGGGGGGCCCGACATGACCTTGTTCGAGGTTGATAAGGCGGCGCAGCGTGTGACGGAGGAAGTGGAGGACGAGCATGCAAACATAATTTTTGGGAGTTCGTATGAAGCGAGTTTGGCTGGGACGGGAGAGAATGGGGAGGGGGGATCTGTTCGCGTTTCGATCGTGGCGACGGGCATTGAGGACATGGAAAGCGTCAAGGAGACGACAACCGCCTTGGGGAGAGGGTTAAAGTAAGCAGCAAAAAAGATGTTACAATGAAAGTTGAAGATGGCGAAGAGAGAAGTTGTGTATTATGAAGGGGTCGGATGGAGGGATTAAAAGGAAGGAGGCAGGGAAGAGGCAGCATTGATTTTCTGGGGGTGCTGGGTATGGGGGAATGGCGACTAAATTAAATACGGCCGGCCTTTTTTTCACTCCGACTCGAAAACCCAACTAGGCTTAAGGCGCAAAGAGAGAAAGAAAGAAGGAAAAGAAGAAAGATAGACGTACACAGAGACCAACCAACGTAACTGTGTGTATGTACGTGCAGTGCTTGGCCCATATTGAGATGCAGGTAAGCCTGGGGTGCTTGGCGGGTGGCGCGAAGGGGCGCAGCCAGAAGGATTCTATCCTCTGTGTCTGTGCGCCCACGACCACATACGATTTTGCACAGAGCCCATTCACGCCCATCGCAACAACTATGAACGTGTATTCCACAGGTAGGCAACGCGCTTAGCGGGAAGGTCGCGTCTTGAGCCACCCTTCTTCTCCTCGTGGCCCCCCCCCCCCCCTTCCCCCCCCACTCTCCGATCGCGAGGAACAAAGTTCGGCACCTTCCTGGTCGCTCCTCTTGCATCACTGCACACAAGTACAACACTCCACATCAGGCAGCCATGACGGGAGTAGCAAAGGCATGGCCACGAGGTACGTGAAAGAACTGGGCAATAGACTTTGAACGTTGAGCGAGGCCGAGGCCAAGGCGGCACAATAATGATGGTGATTGGTAGGCGGCGTGGATGATACCCAACATCCTTATTCCATATCGTTTTGTCAACTCGGCCAAGAGTAACGGCACGAGATGGATCCTCATGAAGGCGGGGGCCTCCTTGATTAGTAGTTTTGCGGGCTGCACGGTTGTATATCTCCCCCCTCCTCTCACCCATCTCGTCACCCCTCCTCCTCCTCGTCTTCACAGCCAAGATCCTAGACACGGCCAAGGACATGTCTCCTGTCGCAAATGGCTCTTATTACCATGTATTGTGGCGTGATGGGAAGCAAATAAATCTGGCCGAAGTTATCGAAAGCCGACCCGCGCGCATCCCCCTTGAGGACAGCGCCACCACTAAGAAACCCGCTGGCAAAAAACGTGGCCGACCTTGCAAGACAGAGGTTTCCTCAGAGGTTGAGGCGGATGATGAGGACAGGGCGGGGCACAAAAGGGAAGCAGCTGCAGCGGCAGCGGCGCCACAAGCAGCGACTGAGGACGAGAGTCAGAAGAACGCCTCGGATTTTGATTATTACGTGCATTACTGCGGTTATGACCGGCGCTTGGACGAGTGGGTGGCTGTGGATCGCATTGACGTCGTCAGTGGCTTGCAGCCCCCGCCGGCAGTGAATGGTCATGGGCACAGCCATCACCACCACCATCGCCAAGCTCAAAGCGCTTCCTCTTCCGCCCTGGCAGCAACGAAGCCCGATGGTAAACAAAATGGGGCAGTAGGCGGGCGCAAGCGTAAGTTGGAGGATGGTGGTGGCGGTGGTGGAGGAGGGGGTGGGGCCACGGAGGAATTGACGGGGGAGTCGGGCGCATTGGTAGGGACGGGGCGGGGACGAGGGAGGGTGAGCAAGGCAGAGCTGAGTCAAGCAGCAGTAGAGAAGGAGCACGAGGAGATCACCAAGGTGAAGAATATTCAGTTCATCGAGATGGGGAAGTATGAAGTAGAGACGTGGTACTATTCACCGTTTCCCTCCGAGTATTGTGATACGGAGCGATTATATGTGTGTGAATTTTGCCTTAAGTATATGAAGAAGAAGAAGACCCTGCAGCGGCACAAGGCGAAGTGCGACCTGCGGCACCCGCCAGGGGACGAGATCTATCGAGAGGGTAACTTGAGTGTGTTTGAAGTGGATGGCAAATTGAACAAGATTTACAGCCAGAATCTTTGTCTGCTCGCCAAGCTCTTCTTGGACCACAAGACGCTGTACTACGACGTGGATCCCTTCCTCTTCTATGTCCTGTGTGAGTCGGACGAGAAGGGCTATCACGTGGTGGGCTACTTTTCCAAGGAGAAGAATTCATGTGAGAACTATAACTTGGCCTGTATCCTGACTTTCCCCCCCTATCAACGCGCGGGGTATGGCAAGTTTCTGATTTCCCTGTCGTATGAGCTGACGAAGTTGGAGCATAAGGTAGGGTCGCCTGAGAAGCCGCTGTCGGATTTGGGCAAACTAAGTTACCGCTCTTACTGGTCAATGGTGTTGTTGAGTATCTTGAGGGAGGCACCTTCTGCCTCCATCAAGGATCTGAGCCAACGGTCGGGTATTAAAGTGGAGGACATTATCTCAACATTGCAGTGCCTGAATATGATCAAGCACTTCAAAGGACAGCATGTGATTGTCGTGAATAAGCACGAGGTAAAGGCGCATCTAGAAGGTATGAAGAAGATGCGGTTGGCCAAGCCCGATTGCTTGTCTTGGCAGGGGCCGGGTGGAGGGGGCTTGTTGGGCACGAAACAGCAAAAGAAGAATGCGTTGTGAGGAGATAAGGGGAGGGATGATGACAGCAAATGGCACCTATGTAGGGATGAAAGAAAGACCCAGAAGCAAGCAAACAACAACATGAGCTGGTAGAAAATTACGGACAATTTCAAACAATGTCCGCAATTGTTTGATTCTACCCTGTACGCGTTCGAAGGGGGTGGGAGGTCGAGAGTCGAGTGTTTGGGAACAGGAGAAAACATGCACAATTATGCACACAATAAGAAGAGGCAGAGTCCATAGCGCATAAGTTTATCTCAACACAGGTGTAGGAGCTATGAAAACTAGAAGTCGCCGCGCGCTTTGGATTACTTTGAAAATGAAAAGGGAGGGAGGGCCAAGACTCGCTCAGTTTGATCATGATGATGGTCATGTCTCGGATTGTTTTGTCTCACTCAGCCAGAGATACTTACGCCGCCATTGGCCAACGATACTCGACCCGCACACGTACAGACAGGCGACATGGCGTTACAGCAGCTAGCGGTGCAGTTGCGGCGGCAGAGTGGGGCGTGGGCCCGTGATATGCGTGTCATTGTCCCGGCCACCCTCTCGCTCTTGCGGCCGCCAGTCGTCATATCAGAAAACTTGCGGGTGCCAACTCAACAAACAACGTACAACTTGGGTTTGGCGTGGGAAGGGATGCCTCCCATCGAGAAGGAGCAAGAGGATGAGATGCAGCTAGAAGAGCGGAGAGAGGAGGAGGCGGGGTCGGAGGGGTTCTGGGATGGCTTGCTTCGCATGGCGGTGCCCAAGAAGAAGGTCTCCCACCGACGAAGGCGCCGCAAGCTGGTGCATTATGACTGTGAGAATATTGTCCACGCCTACCCGTGTCCCGCGTGTGGCAAGCCCAAGCTCCGTCATCGATTGTGTGACGATTACGAAAAGTGCGCTGCTCAAATGCCGGCGAAGTACCAGAGACCCGGCGAAGCCTCGGCGGCTGCGGCCGCAGGAGGAGAGGAGAATCATGCGTAGAGTATGGCATCAAAGCAAGAAAAGCAACGTGCAGATATTTTACCGAGTTGAGAACATGATTTCATATAATGCAAGTGTCTTTTATAGGCCACTCAATCTCTGTGCTCCTCCTGTTTGCTTTCTCCCTCCTTTTTCTTTCCCCTCCCTCCCTCCATGCCTCCCTCATGCCCCGCCAATCGACAACATGGGATGCAAGAATTCCGACCCCCCCGGCTCAGTCTCCCTCAGATCCGCAATCGTCGGTATGCGATAATTTGTCTTCCAAAACAAGAAAATCACAATTGAGGTTATCGTGGCGAGCACGGCAAAATTCCCCCATCCCCCAACTAGCATCAACCATGCAGGCATCCCCAAACCCTCCATAATGCAAACCCCCAACACCCTTTTAGGAAGAGGCGTAAAAAAACAAAGCATCCCAAACGTGGCCATCAAGAAATACAAGTACAACTTGGCATAAAACCGGAAAACCGGCCCAAGCCACAGCAGGTCCACCACCCTTGCAAATCTAGGCGACAGGAAAATGTTCAACGAAATCACATACTGCAGAAGCCACCAGAAGAGCACCTGACCCCCCTCCTCTGGCCAAGCCAGCAGCTCCCCGTTCCCCTGATATAACGCCTCAGACAATGCCACGATTGCCACACCCATCAACCACATCAAAATGCAATCCCCCGCTCTCTTCCAGGCGAGTTCATCCTGCCATGTCACTGAAACAAGCTCCCCTACGGCGGGTAACCGAAAGCCAGGTAGGTACAAAGAGTCGCACCCTTGGCACCGTCCCAACGACTCCTTCTCTCCTTCCGATTCGCTCGCGGCGGCAGGCAAGAGAGCAGTGTCGTAGGAGATCCATTTTCGCCGTGCCGGTGGAGACAGACCGTAACCAGTGGGAATGGATGAAAAAGATGGGGAAGAATGTGCCTGGCTCAAAGACGGTTGCAATCGTGCAGAGGCCACGTGGGCTTCCAGGCATCGAAGGTGAACAAGGGCCGGGCACAGACAGGGCACGACCCATGTCCGTAGTTGAGTGGGACAGGAGGATTCTTGCTCACGCATGTGCTCCGTGAAGACATCCAGTTCACCGCAGAAGCGACAGCCCATTAGGACATTGCGACCTTCGGCGCGGTCCCGGAGTATGCAGGCGAGTTTCCAGGAGGACGGAAGGACAGGGGTGGGAGGAACGACTTTGGAGTAGTAGTAGGGCCAACTATTCATCACTCGCATGGAGGAGGGGTAGAAGAAAGAGGCATAGCTGCTGGTGCTGGTTGTGCTGCTGGTGCTTGAAGAGGAGGGAGTGGGCGTATCATTGTCGTTGTTGTTGTTGTTGTTATTGTTGTTGTTGTTGTTGTTGTTGTTGCTGTTGTTGTTGTTGTTGTTGTCGCCATCGTCGCCGACGTCGCCGTCATCGTCAGCGTTATCATCAACCTCATTACCATCGCCGCCTGTAGCGGGCTGCAAAAGCTTGAAGAGCCTCTCAAAGAGGGAGTCCCGCTGCCGCGTTCCCACGATGGAGTTATCCCCCATGAAGGCCTTCTCGATCGTAGCCCAAAACGAATGGTAATTCCCCGTCAGGCGAGACAAAATTGAGGGAGAGATAGTTAAGCCTTGCCCGCCTTCGTAGCAATGTGACCAACGCGCTTGGAAGACGCGGTGCCAATGGCTTTCGCACAAGAGGTGGCTCCAGGCCACATTTACGGCAGAAAGGGAAACCAAGGTCTGCACGGGGAGGCAAAGCTCAATTAGGAAAACCACATCCCCAGGCAGATGTGCCAGTGGGTCAACAAAGAGAGCTACAGGTAGCAATGGCGGTGATATCGTTGGTGGTGACGCTGCTGGTGGTAAACTGGAGGCGACAACGTCGTCGTCGGTTGCTGAAGGTGACGGTACTGTGGTGCTTGAAGAAAACAATCCAAGAGACGAGAGCATGGCTAGCTAGCTGACACGCCTCAGCCCCACCGCGTGGTGCCCTGTAGATGAATGTACATGTACCGAGTGACTGTGGGTGAAAAGGCATGGCGTGGTGCTACAGGAGATCCAGTGAAGGACAAATCGAAGCCCTCGCTCAATTATCTCTCTTGTCTTCCTGGATGCTCCGTGCATCATAGGGCGAAAAACACTTCGGCCTGGACGCAGTGCAAGAAGTGCACACATTCACAAGCAGCAACAACAGCGTCAGCGTGACGGGGATGAGGCAGCCTAATTGATTGTGATCTGTTCCTTTCCCCATCTCTCTCATGCCCAACACAGAACACAGAACAAAGACCCTTTTGCCTCCGTCTTCCCTTGTGTGCGGGGCCTTCGTCCTTGCATCCTTCTGTCTAGCGGTCCCGGAACTGAGGAGCGCTGAGTCATGGCGGTCAAGGACAAGCTGACGGAGATCTTTGAGCCGCTGAAATACCCTGGTTGGGACAAGCCCTTGGCCCCATGGACAACGACGGCCTGGCCCAACGCCTTCATCTTACCCCTCTTTCTCTTCACGAGCCGGCGGGCCAGCATCGTGCGTTGCGGTCTAGGTATTCTGTTGGCGGTCGCGTTTATCGTTCTAATCGAACATTTTCAGTACTCCTTGTTGTGGGGTGTGTTGTTGCTGCCCACTGCCTTGGCTTTGGTTTGGTCGTCTTACGAAGCGCTCTTGCCCCGCAACGACTGGGAAAACCCGCAAGTGTTCGGCCATAAGAAACTCCCCGCTCACGCCCCCCTCGCATACCACACCTCCATCGAAGCCGCGCGCAAGGCAGCAGCTTCGTTCGCTTCTCGGGCCCAGGCCGAGAACATCGTTTCGCTCAGTGGTCCGGCCAGCGCTGGACAGTGGCGCTTTAAATATTCCCCTACCGTGGCAAGCGCCCCCCGTAATTTCTACGACCCAAGCTACTCTGTCAATGGCTGGGACGCTGACGTGCCCGTGCCTGGAAATTGGCAATTGTGCAAGGACAAAGCGACGGGCGAGCCTCGGTATGATATTCCGATCTACACCAACTTTCGGTATCCAATTCCCTTACATCCCCCTTATGTCCCCAAAAACAACCCTACTGGGTGTTATCGGCGGACGTTCGATGTGCCTGCTGGTTTGGTAAAGAGTGGGGGGAGGGTTCATTTAATTTTTCACGGGACAGGTTCGGCCTTCCATGTGTGGGTGAATGGCAAGATGGCGGGATATAGTCAGGATGGAAAGCTACCGGCAGAGTTCGACGTGACCTCGTTGCTGCACGCACAGGACGAAGAGGAGAGCAACAACAGCAGTAGCAGCAGCAAGGAGAGTAATATATTGGCGGTGCGAGTGCTACGGTGGTCGGATGGGTCGTATCTCGAGGATCAGGATCACTGGCGTATGTCTGGGATTGAGCGGGACGTGGAGTTGGTGTTTGTCCCCGGGGCAGGGAGTGGGTTTAGCTTGTCTGATTACACGGCAGTGGCACGCCTTGACTCCCATTATCAAGATGGTCACCTAGACGTGACGGCACAAGTGAGCATGCATGGCTTGTCCGCAGGCAGCTTCCAGGTACAAGCCCTCTTGTACGAGGATTCGGAAAACGGCCCATTAGTAGGGAAGGCCGCGGTGGTCAAGAGCGTGACATCTACCTTTCCGCCCCGTTCTTCTTCTTTCTCCTCCTCCTCCTCCTCGTCTTCGACTGTCGAAGTCTTTGTTTCCATTCCTATTAAAAACCCGAGGAAGTGGACCGCAGAAACCCCCAATCTCTACACGCTCGTTCTCACCCTTTCCACCGAAGGCGCTGGCGGAGGAGGTGAAGGAGGGAGTACGGCGCCAACGCGCCCTCCCTCAGTACTGCAGCAAGCAGAGTCCTGCCGGATAGGGTTCCGAACGGTGGAAATCAAGAATTGCCAGCTGCTCGTTAATGGCCAGGCCTTGGTTGTGGCTGGGGTGAACCGGCATGAGCATGACCCTGATACGGGTAAAGTAGTCGACGAAGCCTCGATGGTCCAAGACATATTATTGCTCAAACGATTCAATTTTAATGCCATCCGCGCGTCGCACTACCCCAACCATCCAAGGTGGTATGAATTGTGTGATGAGCTGGGGATATGGGTGGTCGATGAAGCGAACATTGAGACACATGGCATGAAGCCCATAGGGCGGATCTCCGCTGACCCTGCCTGGAGGGAGGCGTATGTAGAACGGATGGTGCGAATGGTACAGACTCACAAGAATCATCCCTCGATTATTATTTGGTCGTTGGGGAACGAGTCGGGGGATGGGGTAAATTTGCGGGAGGGGAGGGATGCTATCAAGAGGCTTGATCCGACCAGGCCGGTGCAGTATGAAGGAGGAGGGGCGGATATGTGTGGAACAGGGAGAACGTCCTTGACTGACATTCAATGTCCCATGTACCCCGTCCCGAAGGCATCGGTGCAGATGGCACAGAGTAAGGCAGATGAGCGCCCCGTGATTCTGTGTGAGTATTCACATGCCATGGGGAATAGCAATGGGAATCTGTTCAAGTACTGGGAAGCTGTCAGGGCCTTGCCGCGCTTCCAGGGTGGCTTTATTTGGGACTATGTGGATCAGGGGTTGAGGAAATTTGATCACAAGACAGGGAGGAGTTATTGGGCTTATGGCGGAGACTTTGGGGACGCCAATGGTCCGTGTAAGGGACATGGGCAATTCTGTATCAATGGTGTTGTCTTTCCTGATCGGGAGCCGCATCCGGTAATGTGGGAGGCCAAGTTCTTACAGGCGCCCGTAGCTTTTCATTCTTCTGCTGCAGAAAGGGATGGAGAGAGGGGAGGGAGGAGGCCGGAGACATTTAGTGTGGGGGTGGAGAATCGGTACGGGTTTCTGGGGTTGGGCCATTTGTTGTTTGAGTGGGCAGTGAAATCGGATTGTGGGGTATTAGTGAGGGGGGAGTTGGTGGTGGAGAAGGAAGGAGGGGGGGAGGTCAGACCGGGGGAGATGGTGGTGGTGACGCAGGATTTGAGGCAGGGAGGGAAGGGGGGTGTTGGTGGTGCTGCTGCTGGGGGGTCGCCAGTAAAGAGGAAGTTTTCTGTGTCCTCGCCTTTCAAAAAAAGGGACAAGCAGGTGAGCAGCGGTACAGGGAGTGGTAGCAGTAGCAGCAGCAGCAGCAGCAGCAGCATGGCCACAGCCTGGAGCACTGCTTGGGTCGAGCTAACGGCGTCGCTCAAGAGTGACACGCCTTGGGCACCTAAGGGTCACGTAGTCGCCATACAATCTCTCCCTCTTGACATGCGAGGGGAGGAACGGGAAGAGAGCAAGGGGGGGGTGCCGGTGCCCCTGCTGACGATGCCGGAGTTAGTTATGAAACAGGAAAAGACTCAGGAGGGGAAGGGTCCTTGGGCTACATATGCCGCGGGGGGAGATCAGGCAGTGATCACTGTAGAGGGTAAGGAGGACAAGGAGGGATGGAGGGTGGTGTTTGGGAAGAACACGGGCAAGATTCTGGAGTATATGGTGCGGGGGGTGCATTTGCTGGTGCCACTCTCGGGGGGGCCAGTGCATGCATTCTTGAGGGCTGCGACTGATAATGACCGGGCGGGCTTTCCGGTGAGTGCGACCTTTGTATTGTCGAAGTGGTTGTGTGATTTTATGGAGCCATATTCGCCTTGGAAGACGTTGAGTTACCAAGCGAGGTGGAAGAGGGTTGGGTTGACGGGGGAGGGGCTGTTGACCACTGTGTCGGATGTCACGCCTGTGATGCAGAGTCCAAAGAGGGTTGAAATATTGGTTCGCTCAACGGTGTCTGCAGCGAAATATGGCCCGCTTTTGGACGTGCAGACGAGGTATATCATTTATGGGAGCAAGGACATAAAGGTGGCAGTGAAGGTCGTCTCGCTGTATGAGAAGCAGGCGGCGGAGCCCTTGCATTTACCCAGAGTGGGGTTAGCGATGCAATTGCCGCGGGAAATGTCGGAGGTGATTTGGTTTGGACCCGGCCCGCAGGAGACTTACAGCGATCGGAAGACGGGAGGCATTCTCGGTGTGTACCATTCGCATGTTCGTGACCTGCACACCCCTTATGTGGTGCCAAGTGAGAATGGAGGGAGGGCGGATGTGCGTTGGGCAGCCTTGAGGGACCCGGGAAGTAAGATGGGTTTGCTTCTGAGGACGACCAACGGTCCTGTGGTGGTAGACGAGGGGGTGGGGGAGGAAGGGAGAGAGGAAGAGATGGCAGAGGCAGTGGCGAGGAGGATGGTAGGAAAGAAAGGAGGAGAACAGGTTCACGTGCCTGGCGCGTTTCAGTTTAATGCTAGCATGCATTCTGTCGCAGAGCTGGAGAGGGCAATGCGCACGTATGAGCTGCCGAGGTGGGAGGAGGTGGAGGGCGTGCATGTTCATGTCGATCACCGTCATATGGGGGTGGGGGGCGATAACACGTGGGAGCCGGATTTGGTCCACTCGGAGTTTTTGGTGCCGTGTGTCGGGACATGGGAGTATGAGGTCTTCCTGAGTCCCTTGGAGGGTGAGGAAGAACCGGCAGTGAAGGCTTGTAGGGTGCTGGAGTAGGTAGGGAGAGATGGAAGGCTGGAAGGGGATGGAGAGTTTTGCCGCGGAGGAGGAGCCTGAGGTGAGATCTGGTCGAGAGGATGGAGGGGGAAAGAAAAAGTGAAGAGGAGGAGAAGGGGATGGAAGGAGGTCGATGTACATCACTTTGTATGCGTGGGCTTGCGCGGATGAAGGCAAATAAGGAAGAAGAAAAAGAAGAAGAGAACACTTAACGTCCACAGTATTGGCCGTAGTAGGGGTTCATCGAGAAGAAACGAAGAAGACCGAGGGAGGGAAAACGACGGAAAAATGTCAAAATGCATCATCTTAACTTCATTGCCATCTTTTTTATATCATTCCATTGCAGTGACTTTCCCCCTTTATTGCAAAGGTTCTTTTTATCGCTCAATTACCCTTCAATCTGTGCGGATTTCCTCGCGCTTTTGGACCGGAACTATATCTGTGCTCTGACACACAGACTATTCCGTCTGTGTGTGCGTGATGTGCGCCCTTGCTCACACATATATGTATCTTCTTGCTTTGTCCTTATTTAATGTCATGATCGTTCATGCAACCGCTCGATTTTTTTCTTAGTTACTCTCCGTCACACGCATACACACACACGCAACGCGTCTCCGCTCGAGCTGCCAGTGAAATATATTTTGATTCTCTCGAGCATCTCCGATACAACTTTCTTCTCACGGACGTCTCGTCATACGTTCACAGCTCTCTGCTTTGAGTGGCCTTTTCTCTGCTAACATCATTCACTCGTACCGGCCCTCGACGGACACTCGTATATTGCTTATGCCCCATGCACGGATGCCTCATTTTTACCTGTCGATTCATCTCCAGTCTAGAGCCCGCTACAACATTCTCATGCATATTTGTGGCACCCTCCTCCTTTCCTTCCTGCTTCTTTGTCATACTGGAGTTCGGACCTACATCCATAGCGCCCGCCTCCCCCTTCCATCGACACCTCCTTGCAATGTTATTTCCCTTTTATATCTCGTCCGACAAGATTAAAATATCAAGAGTCCCCCAATTTTATTCACTCGCCGAATTCTTTCAATCCCATTTTTCTTTTCCTTTTTCTCTCCACTACTGCTTCCCACCATCACCCTCCCCTCAACCCTTTTTTAGTCAAATAATCGGCGGGCGGTAAGGACGGATCGCAAGGCAACAGGTCTCCCAATCCTCCTGGAATAAGATTCCCCGTCTTAGCCTCGACAAAAACCTTCTTCTCGTGTATCTCACAGCGGGATTTAGTCCGTAGCTCAATCTGCAAATAGTAAGTGATGCCTGCTGCAAAGCTTTGCTTGTCGGCATGCACAACACGCCAACCAATCGCCTTTCCTTCCACCGGGTTCACGTCCACCATTAAGAGTGCGGCTGCTTTCAGCACCATGGTATCATTGGTTTCGACCGGCTGCCGAGGAGTAAGCGGGATTTCGGTGGGAGAAACGGGGGACACCACTACATCGGGAGCGGCGGGGACAGCGGGGATAGCCGCTTCTGCAGGAGGGGGGGGGTTTAAGTCATCGGCAGGAGTAGCGAGGGATACTGTGTTAGTTGGTGGTGCTACTTGGTCATTTCTATGTGGGGACGTTTGTACTTCCTCTCCGAATGGTGCTTGTACTGGCTCTTGCGGCGGCGGCGGCTGCTCCTGCTGTAAGGGAGCTGGCGGCGGATCCTGGTGCTGCTCCTCCTGCGCTGATGATGCTCCAGCCGCAGACTCCAAGACACCGGCCCCTACCCAGACAAGCACATATAAAAGCACTGTCAGCAGGAGGGCTTGCCGTTGTCGTGGCATGCTTGCTTGCGGAGAGTTGCGATGGACGGGTCGTAGATGGTTTAGGGTTCGGACAAATCGCACCCCTGTGTGGGGTATTTTTGAAGGATGAGGGCACAGAAAGTCAAATAAATCGAGATATCAGCAGTCTCTCTAGGAAAGGGCAAGATAAGCTGCAACAATGAGCTTCGCTTGCTTTTGAGAGATCGCAGAGTTTTGATTGCAGGGCAGAACAAGATCCACGATGCAGGTGCTATATCGTGAGAACACTTCACATCTTGAACCATGGGCTCTCCCCTGTTCTCCCACCTTTGTCCCAAAGCCTGAACATAACCCAACATCCAAACCCTTCACTAGCACCATAAACAAATGATTCAGATGCGTGTGTGCACTGAAAGTAAATCTGGGGCTCTGGGTTGATTTGTTAGCCAATAGCCCTCAACCACCATCGAGTCGATCGCTAACGCCTCCTTTTCGTCATTGCCGATGCCTTCAGGAAGTTCTTCTTGTCCGACGTCTCACGCCACCTTCCCACACCTCATCACACAGGCGCCAGCTGGCCCGAGGAGGTACTTAGCCGGCGTCCGAGATCAGAGGCGACTTATCGGGCCAGTGGTCACAAGCCCTCCCCTTTCTCAGCCCAATCCTACATCCCCCACCTGAGCAGCAGCATTACACTCCTTGCCCTTTCCCCAACACTTTCGACCGATGATCTCAGCCATCTTTCTGGTCAACCAAAAAGGGGAGGTGGTAGTTAATCGGCTGTACCGCGACGATGTGAGTCGGCAAGTAGTGGACACTTTTCGGCACAAGGTTATTGCATCCAAGGAGACCGGCTCCCAAGCCCCGGTCAAAGTCATCGAGAACTCCACCTTCTTGTACATCCGCCACCACCATCTCTACCTCGTCGCCGTCACCCGCTCCAACCTGAACCCTGCTTTGGTTTTTGAGTTTTTGTACCGAATGGTCCGCATTTTCAAGGCGTATTTCGGGGACCATTTCGATGAGAACGCGGTGCGAAATCATTTTACCCTCGTGTACGAGCTGCTGGACGAGACGATGGACTTTGGATACCCACAGAACTGCGCCATTGAGGTCTTACGGCAGTACATCAACTTAGGTACTGTCCAGGCGGAGATGGAGCAGCAGGAACCGACCATGTTGACCTCGCAAATTACGGGTCAGATTGATTGGAGGCGGGATGGGATTCGATATCGGAAAAATGAGGTGTATATCGACGTATTGGAGAGCGTGAACATTCTCATGTCGGCCACGGGCAATGTCTTGCGTTCGGATGTCACGGGGCAGATTGTGATGAAGGCTTTGTTGTCAGGATGGCCCGAGTGTAAGTTCGGGTTGAATGACAAGTTAATCATGGACAGGGAGGCGGCCAGCAAGGCTGCTGCTGCTGCTGCTGCGGCTGCGGGTGGGACGGTGACACGACGGAATGCAGGGGTGGAAATCGATGATTGTACTTTCCATCGGTGTGTGCGGTTGGGGAAGTTTGATGCGGACCGGACGATTACCTTCATTCCGCCTGATGGGGAGTTTGAATTAATGCGCTACAGGGTGACGGAGAATGTGAATTTGCCTTTCAGGTTGATCCCGGCGATTCAGGAAGAGGGACGGAATAGGGTAGCGGTCAATGTAAAGGTCACTGCTAATTTCAGTTCGAAATTGTTTGGGCAGAATGTGGTGATAAAAGTAAGTGACGCAGGGAGGGAGGGGAGTGAGGGAGGGAGAGAGGGAGATGTTTCTGTCGACATTCCCATCGTCCCTCTTCACTTGAAAAACATTCACTTTTCACTCACCACCTCTTTGTCGCCCCTATCTCCAACTATCTAGATCCCCGTGCCTCTCAACACGGCCAAAACCCAAATTAACGTGTCCACGGGCCGCGCCAAATTTGAGCCTGAGCACCGCGCTATCGTCTGGCGAATCAAACGCTTCCCCGGTGGCTGCGAATACATGATCACGGCAGATGTGACCCTCATGCCAAGCACCAGCAGCAAGGCCTGGTCAAGGCCTCCTATTCAAGTCGAGTTTCAAGTCCCCATGTTCACATCATCGGGGGTGCATGTCAGGTTTTTAAGAGTGTATGATAAGAGTGGATGTAAGTAGGGAGGGAGGGAGGGAGGTGGGGGAGTTTGGATCCTCTAACGCCAACACAGGATTTCAATACTTATTAAGACTTATTTTGATCCCTGTGTCATTTTCTTCCCTATAAATATTCCGGTGTTTCAGACCAGACCAATCGGTGGGTGCGCTATATCACAAGGGCAGGGTCATTTGCGGTGCGCATTTAGAGTCGGCGGAGCCTAGCGAGGAGGTGTGGGAAGATGAGACAGGGCAATAAAAAGAATAAGGGTGTTCATGAAGGACGTGTATGTAAATGTACTGGGAGGAAGCTGGGAATGAAATGGAGCAGGAATGAGGTGACGAGGTCTGGGGAGGGGAAAGGGAAAGGACGGGGAGCATGTGGAGTGAGATGCTTGCAAGGAAAGGATCCGAGACTGTTTTCCCCCCTATAACAAAGAGAAAGGAATAAAGACAGTCCTTTCTTTCTCTTTGTTTTTGGTTGTTTTTTTAATCTTTTTTGCTTATGCTCCTTTGCTGTATTGCAAAACGCCTCCCAGGTCTATTGGTGGCTTTCCGCGGTTGACTTTACATGGCTTTCCTATTCGGAAAAATGTACACAGAAAGTCGCAACGTGTACACCAAGCGAGTACCATTATGAGTCGAAGTATCGGACACGGGAGAGGCATTGGCAAAGGAGGATTGAGATCAAATTAAACACGAGCTACACGATTAAAGATTAATGCTATCCTCCCCTCCAGCGTATTCGCTAACTTGCTCCGCTTGGCTTGCTTTGTCCTTTTGGAATGAGCCTCTATTTCTATTTTTCTTCTTGTTTTGCAAAATAAATTTTAGTTGTATTATTGAATGTGCACATCTCTAAGGGCACCGCTTTAGTGTCTTCTCATTCGCCGTTGCTATGTATTCTCTTAACATTAACAGACTCCAACTTGGCATTCTACTTTTGAGTGCACATTAACTTCTTTTCTTCTCGACCTTCACAAGCCTTTGCTACATCATAGCAATCTAAATTACCCTTTCTCTCACCTCTTAACCAATTGTCTATAAGACATACATACAAACCCTTCCGGACGTCTACCTCCGCCGTCCTCCCCCCCCCCCCCCCCCCCCCCTCCTCCTCCTCCTCCCTCAAGCTCCATGCCCCATTCTCCAACCTCCCCACAGTCTTTAACATTGCCTTAAAAATCACCGCGTCCGTATGTGGAACATCCCGGAAGTATTGCAGCAATCGCTCCGTTGGTACCCTTGGCCCCTTTTCCATCAAAAACTTCTTAATCCGATCCATCAAAGACATATACCGAGCCTCTGCTCCCGCCATCACTAACCCTCCTCCTCCTCTTCCACTTCCTCCCTCCCTCTCTCGAAACCTCGACAAAATATCCGTCGAACTAATAGGTGCATTTGACTGCCCTCCAAACATGACGCCTGATTCTCCCCCCCCCCCTCCACCGCCACTTGCCCCCGCATCCATTATCCGTCCCCGCGGTCCAAACCTCGGCAAAGATGACACGAACGCCGCCGCTGCTGCTGCTTCTGTGGCTGCCGCCATTGCCCCCCCCAGCCCTGCACTCCCCGATCGCCCCGTCCACGTGGGCGTAAAACTACTCACCCCCCCTCCCCGCTGCTGCTGCTGTTGTTGCTGCTGCTGCTGCTGCGTCGCCAGGACCAAGGCTGCTGAATCCTGGAGAGCCGCAGCTGCCCGGTCGGCGATGCGTTTGGCATGTTCTTGCATTTGTACCCACATTTCAGTGTTTCGTTTCCCGGACTCGACCACGTCGTGACTAAGGATGCTGGACAGTCCCCGGCCTTCAAAGACAGCCCGCAATATCTTACTGTCTTCTTCGTCCTGCTGCTGCCCCTGCTCCTGCTCTTGCTCTTCTTCATATTCCACAGGCACGCCCACGCTTCCCTCATCGTCGTCCTCGCGCAGTTCCCCTTCTCTTTCTTCTTCTTCCCTTCGCTTCTCCTTCTTCTCTCCCTCCTTCTTCTTTTCCCACTTCCTCTCACCTCTCTTCTTCAAATCCGACCTCCTTACCACCCCCTCCATAAATTCCATCGCTGTATCATTAGGCGCCTCCTCATCCACCCTACCGCCATCCCTTTGGCCCCCTCCTCCTCCTCCAAAATCCTCTTTTAATGTGAATAGCTCCTTCAACTCCCCCGAGGAGAACAACCGCTTCTGCTTCGGGTCCACCAAAACCCGATTCGAAATCGCCGTCTTGAAGATCTGCCTTTGATAAATCTTCTCCTCGATTGTCCCTGTCGTCACCAATCTGTATATCGTCACAGCCCGCTTCTGCCCCAGCCGCCACGCTCTCTCTCTTGCCTGAATGTCCGTCTGTGGGTTCCAGTCGGGGTCAAAAAGCACTACGCGGTTCGCACCAGTCAAGGAAATCCCCAATCCCCCCGTCCGTGTAGTCAGGAGAAAAATGAAAATATTCTCGTCGGTATTGAAGCGTTCAATCATCGCTGGACGAGCTCCTACGTTCGTGTTACCATCCATCCGTAAGTATCCCCATCCCTGTCGCTTCACTAATCGTTCCAGAATATCGAGCATCTGGCGGGTCTGGGAAAATAGGAGGACACGATGCCCCTGCTTCTCCCACCTTGGCAAGACTTCAGCAAGCACCTGCAGCTTCCCCGACCGGGCTACGTCACCATAATCTGCAGCTGTCACTGGCTTCAAGGCTCCTTTCGCTGCGCGTGGCATGACCATTCTCGCCGCCTCATCCACCCCATCCTCGTCGTCGTCCTCATCGTCGCTTTCGTGCCACTCATCCGCCCATCCCCCGCCGGCTACGATTCGCGACATCAGATCAACGCCTTCCTCATTCGGCCCTGCGACCAGGTCTGCGTGGTTACATATCTTTCTCAACACCGTAATCGCCTTGAAATGTGACGCCTTCCCTTCCAAAATCAATCGTATCTCAGGAGAGGAAATAGCGGCACGGTACAGCGCTCGCTGACGTGCCGTGAGCTTACAGAACAATACCTGTTCCGTTTTCTTCGGCATTGGCAAGATCGTCATGATATCCTTCTTCATCCTCCTCAGCAAATACGGATGGATCAAATCGCGCAAGACCAAGGCACATCGGTATGCACACTGAGCCTGACTCGGGCTTGCATTGCTGAATCCTCCTAATCTAATCGGGGTCGCGAGCTCTGTCTCGAACGCCGGCAAGGTCCCCAGACGCCCCGGGAAACAGAAATCAAACAATGACCAGAGTTCTTTTAAATTGTTTTGGATGGGAGTGCCGGAGAGTATGAGCCGGTGGACGGTTGGAAGCTGCTTGGCACAGACTGTGATCTGGTGGGAGGGGAGGAGGAAAGGAGGGGAAAGGGAGGGAGGGAGTGTTAGTGAGGTGATGGACAGAGCTGCAATACACGACCAAACCATACACAAAAACCCACACATCCTCCCTTCCACCGCCCGTCCCTCTCTTTCCTACCTACCTCCGCATCTGGGTTCCTTATCTTCTGTCCTTCGTCCAACGCCACATAAGCCCAAGCATGGCCCAGCAACTCCTTCCTCAGGAGTTTCAAACTCTCATAAGTCGTCAGACATACCACACCCCCTCCTCCCCTCCTTCCTTGTCCTCCCCCATTCGCCATCTCCAAGACCTTCCTGACAAAACGTCCCACTTTATACGCAGGCTGCGCCGCAAACGCCGCCGCCGACCGATGCAGCAGCACTACCCGCAGCCATGGCGCCCACGCATACAATTCGCTTGCCCACTGGCTCATCAACGTCGCCGGTGCCACAATCAATCCTCCGCCTCTGAGCCTTCCACTTCTTTGCAGCCCGCCCAAAAATGCAGACACCTGCACCGTCTTACCCAAACCCATTTCATCCCCTAATATACCGCCCGCCCCTTGCCTGTACAGCTCCCACAACCACCTTACCCCCGTACGTTGGTACCAATACAATTTCCGATTTATCCTCGCGGGCAACTTGAAGCCACCAGGCAATTCCAATGGCCCCGCCGTCTCCCCCTCCATCATTCCCTCCCTCCGTGCCGTCGCTTGGGCAGCACGCGAGCCAGGTATAGGCTCCCTCGCAATACTGCCACCCCCACCAGCACCACCAGTTCCACTACCCTCGTCCTTCCCCTCCACCTCATCTTCCTCCTCCTCCTCCTCCTCCTCCTCGTCACCACTGCTCCCCCCCATCGCTCTCAACGCCGCCTCATACTCGTCCAACCTATGCTCATAATCATCGTCCGCGAAGTCATCCACCAACAGGAAGCCTCTCGCCTTTTGCTTCCCTCCAATCATCTGCTTCTCCTTTTTCTTCCCTTTCCCATCTTTCACAGCAGCAGCAGTAACGGCCTTACGCTGCCCAGTCGGAAGCCGAAGAGAGAGTGGCGCTTCAGTTTTTAGGTCATCGTCGTCTTCCTTCCCCTCCTCCTCCTCCTCCTCCTCCTCCTCCTCGTCCGACGACTCGACGTCCACAAAATCCATCACTTCCTTCCTCACTCCCTCCTTCGACTCTTTTATCTCCTCCTTATTGACTTTTTTCTTTTTATACCCCTTCTTGTCCTCCTCGTCCTCCTCGTCCTTATATGCCGCGCTAGCCCGCCTTCGTGACGTACGCATGCATCGGTCCAAATGCTGCGAAAGCTCAGCGTCCGGTTGGGTCTTATCCTGAACAGGCACACCCCTCCCACACACAGGGCACGAAACAGTGGGCTCGCCTTCCTCCTCTCCCTCCTTGTCCGTTCCCTTCTTTTTATTATCATCCATTACAATCGCCATATCATTGCTGCTGCTGCTGCTGCTGCGGGCGCGACGGCAGCTGCTGGTCGCCGAGGACAGTTTTGGGCCGTGACCTCTGGGGAAGGCCTGTTTCTTCCTTTTTTGATTCCGCTTGGCGTCGGATTCTGCTGGATGCATAATTGATGCCGTCACTGGTGCTGTTGCTGCTGTTGATGATGCTTCGGCTGCTGGTGCAGCTTCGGCTGCTTCTTCCGCTTCTCCTGGCGAATACTCGTCCCCTTTCTGCTGCTGCGGCTTCATATATGTCCTCTTCTTTTTGGAAACATCATTCTCCCATTGTCTTTGCTGGCCCCCCCCCTCGTCGTCTGCTCCATCACCACCTTTCGCTGCTGCTGCTGCTGCTGCTGTAGACGACGATGATGGAAGTGGCAGCGACAAAAGCCTCTCTTTTTTTATCTTCGGTATCGCCCCACCATCCCCGGATAGCGTACTACCCCCCCCCCCTCCTCCTCCTTCTCCTCCTCCCCCTATTCGTTTTGCTTCCTCCTCTTGCTGCTGCAGCCTATTTTTGTGCCTCTCCGATTTCTGCTCAGCTGCCAACCGTTGCTCCTCAAAAGGAGTCAAGTCCCCAAAACGCACCTGGTTCGACTCACCCAGCATCTCATTCATCATTCCCTCCTTTCTCCTTCCATCTTTTGCTTTTGCTTTCTTTTTATCACTCTCATCCCCACTCACAGCCCCACCGTCTTCCTCCTCCTCCTCCGCCTCCGACTTGCGTCCTCCCTTTTTCTTCTTCCTCCAAACGGGTACTGTCGATGCCACTGTCACTACTGCTACTGCGTCGGAAGCAGGTACATCATCTTCCGCCAGCTCCGGTGTTCCAGTTCCCCTAATTTTAGATGCAGCTGGTGCCGGAGGAGGTGGAGGAGGAGGAGGTCTACGAGCCCGCTTGGCAGCCGCGATGGAAGCCCACCGAGCTTGCGCCTTCTGGATAACCTCGCACGCCACCACGTCCTCGTCTACATGCCGAACCCCCAGCCTGTCCAGCACATTATCAACATACTCATCGGTGCCGTTGAGGCCGCCAGAAGGAGAGGCGGTTGTGAAGGCGGTGGGCGCAGTGGTAATAGTTGTAGTGCCAAGAGCTGCGGGAGCGTGTGGCTGGGCTGAGGAACAAGAGGACGCGGGCTCTGAGGTTACAACAGCAGGGGCGAACGCGGCATCCATATATTTAATTTCAACGTGTCCTGTGTGGTAGGAATGGCGTGGCACTGATGAGTGTGTGGCGTGGATTGTACGGATAAGAAGGACAGCGGCATCCCTTCCTTCGTCAGCGTCGGCAGTGAAGAGAGTGATGGGCCACACCTTGACGCAAGCAAGGGGCCCACCCAACCCCCGACCCCGAAACCCCAAAGCGATATTTGGTTTACTTGCCATACTTTCTTCTTCTTATGTTGATTATTTAAAGTTGATTATTTACTGCCAAGTCATGCGATACATTTTCTAACCTCCCCACCCCACACTCCCACACACCACACAACCCCTACCACCCCATACACAGCTTATTTTTTACAAGCTCCGCGGTCCTCGCCTCCCACGCAAATATTCCGTACAGCTTGACCAATCCACCATATCATTCGTCGCATCCAACATACCCCCATCAATCAAAGTGCCCAACATCGCCGCAATCCCCCCGTCCAACTCGCTCTCACACGTCAAAGCCACCACTGGATCGTGCAAGGACGGTCTGAAATGCAACCAACCTGTCTTTTCCCCTCTAACTTCCTGAACTTTGGCCCGCAAACCCTCGTAATTCTCCTTCTCCATTTTCCAAACCGAGTTGATACTCACCACCCACTCGAACGCCTTTAATACGTGCTCAGTCGCCACTCCTTTGTCACACCCCTCCCGCACCTCTAGTCGTATCTCCGCATACTCTACCGGTTCGTCCAAATCCGCAATTAACGCGCTCAAATCCTTGCCTTTCGCCGCGTCCGTCGGCATGGCAATACCCATTTTCCCCCCACCTGTCAAAACAGACACCGGACAGGCCATCTCTCCAATCAATTTGATGGCCAAAAACGCTCCATCGTCCAAAAATCCATTCTCTCGAAAGGCCGCATGCCCACTACATTCCATGGCCAACCAACAATCAGGCAAGCTCTGCGCCTTTTCAATCACCAGGCGGTAACCTTTTTTATACCTCAAATGCTTCCCCCCCCTCCTTGAAATGAATCTCGACAACCCGTCGCTTGTCACTGAATCTGTCACAATTGTACTACCCGGATGATCCCGCAACACCACCGCCGCCGCCATCGCAATCAAGCGATTTCGATTCAAAGCCAGCGGCTGAAACCCCGCCGGGGCTTTCTTACCTCCCCCGCCCACCAACCCCACTCGATCGCAGTCCGGGTCAAGAATCACGGCCAAATCCGCCTTAGCTGCTGCTACTGCTTCCATGGTCGCTTTCATTGTGGCAGGGTCCTCGGGATTAGGGTTCTGATTGGGAAAGTGACCGTCAGGTTCGACATTGAAGCTCCCCGTGGTATCAGCTCCGCATGCTTCGAGAACGCGAAGAAAGAAGCCCCCCGCCCCATTCCCTGGGTTGACTAAAATCCTCATCCCCTCCAAGGGCCTCTCCCATTTCTGGCCATTTGCAGCGCTATTCCGAATGAGTTGTGCAAGATGCTCGCCGTAAATGTTTGGGAGAAAGTTATGGGCTTGTTTCCATTGAGGATGGGGGCGAGTGGTGGGAAGGTCAAGACCAGGGTACACCCCGTGCTGCTCCTCGTACAGCTGGCTCGCAAGCGCGACGACTTCTGACACCTCTTTCTCACCCAAGCCTCCTTTGACCACACGAGAAAACATTTTCATGCCATTCCGGTCCATGGGTAGATGGGAAGCTGTGACCATAATGGAGCCTGCAACGGCAAGTCCCGGGGGCGGGTCGAGACACGCATGGAAGGTCGCAGGAGTAGAGCACAAGCCCAGGTCCAGAACTGCATCTGAGCCACATACGGCCTCCACTCCCTCTAGTAAGCTGTATGAAAGCGCCGGTCCTGTCAACCGACTATCTCGGCCTACAGCAATCGTCATGGGCGCGGGCGCTTGCTGCTGGCGAACGACCCAAGTCGCAAATGCCTGGCCTAAAAAGAATGCCTCGGTGGGGGAGAGTGTCACCATCTTGCCCTTGCCATTGCTGACCAACGCCGTCCCGCGCAGGTCGAACTGGTTCTGTAGACGCTTGAATCGCTCGACGCTAGAGATGGGGGAGGGGACGCTGAAGCTTAAAGCTCGTTGCCGGAGGAGCAGGAGGGCAGAAGTATGAGCGAGGAGGAATAAGGCGGCCCGGGATTTTCGTTGGGAACGTGCCATCGCGTCGGATGTCCCTATGTTATTGTCATGGTCCGAATGATCAGTGCGTCATGTTATGTGTTTGTGTCACGGCGGCTTGAGCGTAGACGTGTGCCTCTGGCCTCTGCTTCAACAAGGAGAAGCAACTTGCTTATGGGAGGTTTAACTGGGACATGAGTGCATCAAATTCATAAATTAATCCCGCATAAGGAGAGGAAATAAATTTTGATTCACTTACTTTCACGAATCGTTCGCTCGAATCATCGTGGAAATGACCACCAAGGGATAGGGTTAGTGGTGTCCCCTTGCAGTGGGAGAATGGGCCGAGCCGCCGCGTGTTCCACCAACGAAGATGAAAAATAAATTGACTCTCGAGGCGAGCTATATTTTCACAAAGTCATGCACTGTTTGTTCTTTAGTGCTGTTGTCGGACTATCAACGTCTTTTTCGCACACTATTGGTGCCTCCTCCCACACACGCACGCAGTCACACATTTTAAAATTGTTCCATTCCCTTTTCCCCATCAAAATTGTCTCCCACTCTGACACATCTCACCTTCTCCCAGACACAGGAGGAGCCCCAGCCGCCATAGATAGCATGGTACGTTCAAATCCCTTCCATCGCATAATTAAAAGCCCATCTCTTATGGGCAAAAATGCCTGCTCCGTCCGCATGTCCGCGCGGACGTGCATGTTGAAATCATGCAACACCTTGGTCAACATCACCTGCCTTCTACTAAATCCTAGGGCCTCAAATTCTTCCACTGGCAACACCGCCTTCTCTCCGCCCTTCCCAATCCGTCGTCCTAGCTCAGGCACCAACCCTTTCCACAACACATTGTCCGCTATCATTATCCCCCCCCCGGACAGAAGCTTGTGTTCCAACACAAAGTCATAATACTCGATATATCTCTTTTTATCGCCATCTAAGAAAATCACATCAAAACTCGGTCTTCCCTTTCCTTCAGGCGTTGCCGCCAACCGCTGCAGTAAATCCATGGCCGGCTCTCGGTGCATCTCAATTTCAGCAGCAGGAGCAGTACCTGCAGCAGGAGTAGCAGCAGCCTCATCAAAATACTTTTTAGCAATCTGGGCCGCACGATGATCAATCTCACACGTTACTACCTTGGGGCGCAAACCCCCACTAGTATCAGCACCAACAGCGGCATCAGCACCAACAGCGGCAGCAGTAACAGTAGCAGCGCCTGCCAAACCCTCAGCCATGCACAAGGTAGCATACCCTGTAAATGTGCCAATCTCCAACGCGGATCTCGCGCCGATCGCTTTCGTCAACGTCGCCAATAGTCTCCCCTGACTATGCCCGGACAACATGTGTGCTCCTCCCGGAAACACGCCCTCTGTCTCCTGCGACAAGCGTTGAAGCAAATCGGACTCAAGCAACGTCCCTGCTTCAGCTTCCATAAAGGCATCCATGGCCACGTCAAAGCCTCTATTTAAACGAACATTCTGGAAGGGCCCCGGCTGGAGCCAAACCCTCTTACGGGACCTTCGCTTCCCCTCCGACAGAGGTAGAAGCGGGCAAGCTTCTTCGACGCCGGGAGGGTAAACACTGCGGGGAGGGGCGGGATAGCCGCCTTTGGGGGGTTGATGCTCGAGGTCTTGCAAAGCTTGGATGCACCCACGGGAGCAGCATTGCTGGTGCGATGCGCTGCAAGAGGAGCATTGGAGGAAACGCACATGGCAATTGGGGTTGGCGCAATTCACGTAGTTGTCCGAAGGGGTGCCACATTGGTCGCATCGTGCGAGAACATCTTCCGTTATCCTCTCCCCGAGTCGATTATCAAATACATAGTTAATCCCCTTGAACTTACTTCCAGGAATCACCCCTCCCACCGCTACCGCTGCCGTTTTGACAGTTGATGTAGTTTGTGAAGCCGGATCAACAACTTGCTCCCCCCGTAAGTGCCTGGCATACGAGACAATCCCTCCTTCTAACCTCGCGACGTTTTCAAACCCTAGCTCCTGCTTCAGGTAGGCCCCCACTTTAATACACCGAATTCCACCCGTGCAGTACGTCAGAATCTCTGTCTCCTTCGGCACGTCTTCTAATCTCCTTTTTAAGACGTCCCAAGACTCCCGGAAGAAACTCGTGTTCAACGGCTCCGCTGACACAAATCGCCCGACCTCCGACTCAAATTCATTTCTACAGTCGAGGACCAGCACCTTGGGGTCATCCACCTTCTCGTGCCACTCACTCGGGCTCATCCCAACTCCACAATCCTGCCAATCAAATTCTTTTCCCTTTCTCCCCTCCCCCCTGTCTCCCTCCATGCCTCCATCCGCCACCACCTGTTCGCGGACTCTGATATGCAGTGAATCAAAAGCTGGCTCCTCCATATACTCCTCCATCCTCACTTCCCTGTCCCTATTCAAAAAGACATTCTTTAACTCACTCAATGACGTGCAAGCCTCGGCAAAATTCTGGAAAACGGTCGCCGGGACTGCCATTTGGGCATTGATTCCTTCACTCGCAACGTACACTCTCCCCAACGCCCCGAATGGCTCCCAGACCGCCCTGAGCCTTTTCGCCAGTTGGGTTAAACCCAATTCATCGGCGATCGGCGGCGTGAAAAAATTGTAGAAAGACACCATTTGCATCGCTTCGGCGAGCCTAGGGTCGGGCATGTCGCGGAGGTAGGAGGGAACCATGGCGGCAGCGGCTGTCTTGTCCGTTTTAATGTAAAGCTGTGGCATTTGGCCTTCTTTTTGAGCCTCCGAAAAAGCTTGTTGAAGGTCCGCATCAGTCACCAAGGTGATGAACAAATCTTCAGTTTCCTCACAGCTGATGTTGCTGCTACTCTCGCTGGTGTTGTTGCTCTCCTCATCTTTCTGTTGAACAGCAGCTTCGGTATTCACCTCTCCTCCCCCTGCCCGAGTGGCAGTGCTTTCCCCCCTTCGGATCTTAACCACAATGTTGTGCGGCATGCCCTCTACAGGAAATGCTTGATATATATAGCCCAGGAAGACACTCAATTTACTCATTGCTTCCACCGGGATGAACAATCGAGTTTTCTTCTCCCGCCTTGTCAGCCTCAAGGTCTGCCGTAAATCTACGTCGACCAAGACTCTCACAGGCACCACCCGACTATCACTCAACTGCTGCAAAATCTCTTCCCCTTTTTCCTTACTAAAACGTTCCCTCCGCTTGCTCAGCAACTTCTCGCGGACTTGGCTCCGAAGCAACGGGTCAACGTCTGGGGTACCAGCCGCGTCAAATGTCCGATAATATCCAGCCCGCGCGCTGTCAACCCCCGTCGAGCTGCTTCCACTTGGAACATTGCTTTTGGTGTGAATGTTTGTGCTGGTATCCGTGTTGGTACTGGCGCTCATTGTCCAGAAAGGACGTTGCTGGTATTGGTTGCGGTGGAAGGAGGAGGGGTAGAGCCATTTGCTGGTAGCGGAAGAGGGAGAAGGAAGAGCGTGGTGGAAGTGGAAGGCGCGGACACATCCCATTAGACAGTAGAGACTGACACCGCGCATGAAAATACTTCCGTGTTGCTTTCTGTGTGGATTGCAGAGATGGTGAATAGATCGTTGGTTTTGGCTATCTATTTGATTTACGGTAAAGATGGGTAAATTCCTGCCAAGAAACAAGGCAAATTTAATGTGGCTGGACTACCAGTTGAAAGAGCAGGACGAAATATAGGTCTTAGATGAAAGTTACTCAGAGAAACCTTTCATAATGCAGGACATACACTTACCTGTCCACCAAATGCATGGCGGCGATGTGGGGTGGGAAATGAAAGCTGACTAGACAGAGGCTTTGAGGAGAAAGCTGAAGCAGTGATCTACGACGACGATACACAGTTTTGGCAGATCCACACCGGGACGACGAGAGCATGCAGCCTTGCCCACTGTGCGACCGGTGATGGGGTGTGCACGGATGCAGGCGAAGGAGGCAGGTTAACTTGATGTTCGACCTGCGACTTTTATACGCAGTTCAGTGTCCAGCTGTGTGTGACCCGAGGCAAGTTAGTGCGTGCGATCGAGAATTATGGGTAGCAGAAACAAGGTCTCTACACTTATCTTCTTATTGTGGTCAAAATGGACAAGACAAACAGGTTTACCGGTAGAAAATAGCAGAAGCCATGGAGTAAATTACTCCCGGGCAGCGGCGCTAAACCTGCCATTTTGCCATCGCCGTGCATCTCACGAGCAAGTCAACACACCCACAAACTATCCCACCACGACGACGACGAGTTTAAATAAGAGTTTTCTTTTATCTCGGTCCCCTGACCCCCAAACGCACAGGCGCAACCCACCGAAACATTATTAAGACCCCTTTTCCCAGACCCCCCTCGCCAGAGAAGCAGCCTTCTACGCCTCCCGGCTCCCATCCTTCACCACCACAATCCACGTCTAGAATGCACGCCCCAACCCTAGGACACAGCAGTCAGGACCTGTTGCTGGATCCGGCCATCCGCAACTGGGGCGTACTGCCCATCCTGGTCTTTGTGATGTGCATCAATCTCTTGCGGGCATACCTGACCCACTTAGGCAAGAGCAACAAGGCCCCCGAGCTTGACGATTTAAGACGACGACAGACTTTGGCGCGTGCCGATAGGTTACGGACCAAAGGCAATTTCATCCATCAACAGGGTTTTAATGCGCGGAAGGCTTGGTTTGTTGATAAGGAAAAGGGGGAGGGGGTCTTATTGGAGGAAGGAGTACCGGGAGCGGTTAACCCCATGTCGAATCCGATGGGAATGATGGAGATGGTAAAGGGACAGGCGTACTTCGGCATGACTCAGATGGGAATGATGCAATTTTCTGAGATGTTTTTTTCTGGATTTGTCCTGGTGAAAATTCCGTTTGCTCTGACGGCATCGTTCAAGGGGATGCTGCAACGAGGCATCGAATTGTCAACGCTGGACGCATCATATGTCAGTGCTACCTCGTGGATGTTCTTGGTGGCGTTCGGCGTGAAGGATTTGCAACGTCTCTTTACCTTTGACGAGGAATCCTTGCAAGAGGAAGCACGGGTGTACGGACAACAGATGGGAGGCGTGCCTGTAGGAGGAGGGCCCCCGGCACCGATGGGGTTTGATTGCGCGAAAATGTTCATGGCGGCCAAAGAGGGACTGGAGGTGGTCCGGCATCGATTCGAACTAGAAGAGGTCGAGAAACGCCTGCTGGGGGACCGATACCCGGCCATGTTGTCGGCGACAGGTATGTGAGGGAGGGAGGGAGGGAGGGAGGGAGGGGGGAAAGCTGACTTCGAAGCTCTGGCTTGTCGTCGTGCATTTTCTCATATTCATTCCTCATGTATGAAACACACAGAACGATTCCTATCCTTGGAGGAAGAGGCGAGAAAGATGTTGAGGAAGGGAGACGAGAAGGCGGGCCTGGGGAAACGACCTTCCAAGTCGACGCTGAAGAAAGAGTGACAGGTTCCCATCGATAAAATATCAAAAGAAGCATAAGTTACACATAGGTGACCATACGCAGCTTTTCCTCTCTTTTGCTCTCTCTGTCGTCGAGACTTGTACACGACTGCAGTCCTTCTCATTCGATTTATGTTACTTCTTGCTTCCATTTGTGAGTTTGTGCCGGCTTTCTCCCCGTTTGGTTTAATCGAATACAACAGTGTCCTTTTACTGACCTCAAACATCCTATGTATTTTCACTTCGCAGTGTCATTCGGTCTTCATTGTTTGCACTCCACTCTCTTGCTTTAGTCTCTGTCTCTCTCATTCTGTCTCTCTCATTCTGTCTCTCCCATTCTGTTCTCAATCTGTTCTCTCTCTGCTCTCTCAGTCTGTCCGTCGCTCTCTCTATCCTATCGCTCCCTCTCTCTGTTTAAATCTCTCTCTCTATCTCCCCATCTATCTCTACCTATCTCTTACTCAATCTCTTGTGTCTTGCCACGCTGCCATGCTGGTAGCCCCATTCGCTGCTGGCCAGGCCACTGTCCTTCTCCCACCTCCTCTCCTTCCCTCCCTTGATCTAATCTGTCGGCTACTGCGGCTTCTTCGAGTGTGAGTCACGTTTGTATCCCTCCCCTTTTCCTCCTGCTGCTGCCGGTGCTGCTACTGCTGTATCTCTTTCTCCAGCGGCCAACTCCTGCCCCCCATTCCCGATCCCCTTGGCCATCGCGCCGTTCGAGGCCACGGCCGAGCGGGAGGGAGGGAGGGAGGACACAAGGGAGGACGAGCCCTTTTTAGAGGAGGAAAAAAAGCGCTTGATGAGGAACTCGAGGAAGAGATAAAGGTAGGAACCATAAATAAGGCCTTGGAAGTAGAGGACATGAGGGACGACGCCGCAGGTGGACGGGTCGCGGGCGATGTAGTGGAAGCCGCAGAGGGTGATGACGACCCCGGCCACCATTTGGGAGATCTGTAGGAAGGTTATGTACATGGGACTGAGGTAGGGAGGGAGGGAGGGAAGAAAGCAAATGAGAAGCAGATGTAAGGCATCAAATTTCCTTCCTTTCCTTCCGCCCCTCCCTCCCTCCCTCCCTCCCTTTCCCCCCCCCTTTCTCTCTCTCTCCCTTCCCCAGAAGGTACATACTTGAGCCATTTGGGTTTCGCATCGATGGCCATGAGGAAGAAGTAGGAGTACATGACGGCGTGCACGGTGTAGTTCATGGCGATAAAATACACCCCCGGGTGCCGGGCAGCGTAGGCGGTCCATGTAAAGCTCAGGACCGTCACGTGGTGGTACCTGAGGGAGGGAGGGAGGAAGGAGGGAGATAGTGGATAAATTTTCCTTTGAAAAGGTAAGCTCCCCCTGTCCCCTTCCTCCATCCCTCCATCCCTCCCTTCGTCCTTCCTTCCATGCCTTCCACGCTTACCAATGCAAGAAGATGGGCGTCCGTCCCTTCAGACAGACAAAGAGCGTGTCCAGCAACTCAATTACTTTGGAGAGCGTAAACAACAAGCACCACAAGCCCGAGGCTCCGTCCCCATTCATCATCTGCGGCGGAGTGCACACCGTGTCCTTGAATGTGTGGGTGGCCGAGAACCACAACAGGTGGGGGACGATCCGGATGGCGCCCAGGGTGGAAAAAACGGCCAGGAAGAAATTCCAGTACGCCAGAGCCACGTCACACTGCGGGGAGGGGGGCGTGTGCGTGGATGATGGAGAGCGGGCGAGAGTCTTCGATGAGCCCTTCGTTCGTCCTCCAAATGTTTTGTTTGAATCCTATCCACCCTTCCTTCTCTCCCTCCCACCTCCTCTTCCTCCCTCTCTCCCAACCTACCTACCTTGACTGGCTTTTTGGCGGTGTATTTCGGCAAGGTGACTATCATCACGCCATACAGCGCGATGGCTACCACGGGCACCCACCAGTTCCCATGTACGAACATAAACCATGGCCGGACGTCGAAATTCTTCTCGAAAGGGGTGTAGAATGGCTTGGTCCAGGGGAATAGCTGCCAGAACTAACAAGAGAGGGATGGAGCGAAAAGAAATTCAAATTTCCTGAATGTAATTGTTTATCCCTCCATCCTTCCCTTTAATCCCCAAAACCCTGGATATCTGATCTTCCGGTCTGTGTCATGACCATCCTCTTTCCTTTGCTCTCTTCTTGCGCACCTGCAAAAATGTGTAGGTGTTGCCAGCCAGCTCGCGGGTCACCGGAATAAGGGTGGAGGGGGGGCAGTAGAAGGAGGAGGTGCAGGTGGTGGCGTTAATGCCATCGTCCAGCATGCTTCACGGAGGGGGTGGGTAGTGGTTGTGGTGGTGATGATCAGGACGACCGCGACACGGGTGTGGCAAGGGTGGGGGGGTGTGGTGCAGACGCCTCTTTCGAGTGACCCCAGCCTCTGTCTATCTATGTGCTGCCTGTTGTATATCTAAGGGATGCATATCGGGAGCGGAGGGGGGTCGAGGAATCGGTTAGGGGATGGTTGGGAAGCAAGATGAGGGTGGCACTCTTTTCACGACGGCGAACAAATGTGCGAGCGCAGCTAAGATTAGCCATCACTATGCGCGTCTTTTGTCTCCTTCCTCAGAAGCCAGATACCATAGTACCTCACGAGTAAAGGCACAGGCCATGTTCCGAGGCAAGCAGTTAAGCATATCTCAAGGGAAAGAAAGCTGCTTCCACGTCCATCTTCCCACAAGACTATACGGTACGCTTGTCCAGTTCGATGTGTGTGCACGGAACAAGGAGCAGAAACGATTTAAGCCGAAATTAAAGATGCCAGAGGACGTGTCCTAGGGCATGCTTCTGGTCGCGCTACCTGAAGCAAGGATCGCTGCTGTCTGTTTATGTTCTGAGAGTGTAGGAGGAGAGGATTTGTGAAATATAGAAGTAGGTAAGCGACGATGCCGCCGTAAAGAGGTGCGTTGATGGAGTGAAAGTCATCTTGATAAGGGCAGTGGACAGTCCTGACAAAGCATGGGATATAAATCAAGCATGTATCATGAGACCACAAGGATACACGTTCCCACTTCAACCCTTCTCCACCCCACTCCCCCGGCAAAAAGCTGGAGAGAGCGGATAAGTACGTTCTCCTGGGATCTACATAAATTGGTCTCGCCAATATCTTTCGTGATACGATTTTAAGGCAATGTGTTCTACACCTTGGAATCATGGATTTGCGTGATTGTCTCGCTTCTGGAAAAATTTGCCGTGAGGACATGTATCATTCTCACCATCGTCCAACATTATACGCGTTCTGAGGTGTACGGGTACGACACAATAGTGATGACAAGCGGTCATCAAACCATGTTTAGTATTATCCCCATGGATAGATACATGCTTTGGGTGCGGCACACCTTGTGCCGTCCTTTTTTGTCGTTGCAGCCGGGGAGGGTTTGGGTTGGGAGGTTATTTGCGGATTATGGGTGACTTAAGTGCCGTTGGGGGGGGGATGCACAATGAATGATGCGGTAGCACGTCAACGGAGATAACGATCGATATGTGCGTGGTGCCCCAGGGAAGACATTTGCCTAGGATGGCCTTACACAAGCCGTGAAAAAAGTTTTAAGACAACAAAGGGCCAGAAGCACGCGAAAGGCGGCGCCAAAAATGCTTCTGTCTGAAACCATCCGAAGGAAAAGGTAAGGAAATATAAGAAAGAGCACTTTCTGTTGACCCATGAGTGCGGAGTTGCCAAGGCACAACTAAAAGACCCGCAGTGAGAGCTGGGAACAAACGATAGTATGCGAACTGATAACATTATGATTCATCACTCTGGCTCCTACGTGCCTTCACGCCTATCTTGTTCTTAATCCTGTCAAACGAATCGCCTTAAATTGACATGTGCGGTAGTAAATTCCGGAAAAAATCAGATGTTGACACTTATCGGGCTCAGGAACACTACACACCTTCTCCCTCCCTTCACATTCTCTCCATAGAGGAGAATTCATATTACATTCTTGGCATTGCGGATATTCCCATATTCGGTCATTCTTGTTGTTGTCGTCGTTGTTATTTTTGTCCTCATTATCTGTTGTTGACTAAATTGTTGACATCTCTTTCTCTTCATGTCTCCGCCATCCCTCTCTCCCCATTCCATTCTCCACATCTCCTCTTTCTCCCCAACCCTCTCTCTATATCTACTCTCCTTATTTGTGTACATGCATGCCTGTTGCATGCATCTACAGGAAGACAAGGGACACTCAACTCCCCTCCCCCCCTTCAAAAGCAGTAGAGTGGAAAAATCTCCTCCATCCTCATCTTCTCGATGTTTAGAGATCCAATACAAAATGCATGGGCTTTGCACATATGTAAACATTCTGTCGTTGCTACCTATTGGCCTGACGTATTTTTTAAAAAGCCACTCGTCGTTCCTCTCTCTGGTCTCAATCACTTTCCTTCCTCGATTATGCACGCAACTGCTCCTCACACCATATATCCACACGTACGCCTACGCCCATCTCCCCTTAATAGGGAACCCCGATCCCAAAAATCCTGAAGCTTAGAGCGCTTTCTTCGCCTTGGCCTTTCGGGGAGAGGCACCTCCCTTCTTCTTCCCACCGGCCACCCCTCCGCCACCAACGAAAAAGCGCTTAATCATAAACTCCATGAACAAGTAAAGGTAAGACGCATAAATTACTCCCGAGATCTTCAGCACGAACGGGTCAACCGCACAAGTAGCATCCTTGGAGGAGTAGTAAAATCCAAAGGCGGTGATGATGACGCCCACGATCATTTGCGCAATTTGCATGAAGGTGATGTAGATCGGGCTAGAATTGAGGGAGGGAGGAAGGGAGGAATTGGTGTCTGGATTGGATGCACAAGATGCGAGATTCAAGTCCGCGTTGCCGATTAGCGAAGAAAAAAGGGAGGAAAGAGGGGAGATGGAATTAAAAAAGTAACGGGCGGGAGGTACTTACTTGAGCCACTTGGGCTTAGCCTTGATGGCCATGAGGAAGTAGTAGGAATACATAACCGAGTGCACGGTGTAGTTCATGCCGATGAAATACATGCCAGCATGGGCAGCCTCGTGGGCCGCCCACGTGAAGTAGAGGACGGAAACATGATGATACCTATTGACAATAGAAAGGTATGCATATGCATTGAGAAGAAAATTGTGAGCACGTGCGTCTTTTTACGCCTTCTCTCACATTCCTTGCTCCTGTCCCTCGTATCCCCTTCCCACCTAAAGCACGTACCAATGCAAGAATATGGGCTTCTTCCCTTTCAAGCAAATAAAGAGGGTGTCCACCAACTCCACGACCTTGGAGAGCGTGAAGAGCGTGACCCACAGACCAGTGGCGCCGTCGCCATTGATCCTATAGGGGGCGGTACAGACAGTCTCCTTAAAAGTATGCGTGGATATAAACCACAACAAGTGAGGGACGACACGAATGGCCCCGATGGTGCTATACACTGCTAGGAAGAAATTCCAAAAAGCCAAGGGCTTGCTCAAATCTTTCACCGGGCGATTTTTCATGATCCGAGGCAGGAAAACAATCATGGAGATATACAAGACCAGGGATGTGTAGGGGATCCACCAATTGGTTGAGATGAACTCAAATATAGGGATAGGGTTGAAATTTTTCTCAAAAGGCGCATAAAACTTCTCGAGGAAGGGGAAGAGCTGCCAGAGCTGTGGGAGGGAAGTGGGAGTCGTGTGGGTGGATAGCGTGAGTGAGGGTAGAGATCGGAAGGAGGAAAAGAGAAAGGACCAGAAGTAGATAAGTGAGGCAGGTCAAAGGGAACTGATTCTTCTTCTGCCTTGGACCCATTTAAAGAGGAAGAAGTCACGTATGATGATATGCTCTGAGAATGATTGATTGAGTACTGTCCTACTCAATTGAGGCACACCCACCCATGAGACCCACGTAGCACACCTCCCGCTTCAACACACGCATATCCTCTCTCTCCTCCCTGCTAAGTCAAATGTACCTGAAGAAACGAATAGTGGATGTCGCGCGATGAATAGTCACGGTGCGTGGCCACCAGGGTCTCGGGCGGGCAGTACCACGAGCTGGTGCAGAGAGGCGGGAGGGGGACCTCCATGTTTTATACGAGCTGTGTATTGGTGAAACATGGGTTAAGAGGGGGCAAGGATATGTACGAGCATATAAATACTGTTTGTGTGATTGGTTGCAGGGAAGGCATGTTATTGTGCTTTGGGAGTGGTACACCGAAAAAGACGGCGCTCTTGGATGGGCCATCCCTGCCCCACTATAACATGTCTGCAGGGTTCCTCAATCAGGTAATCAAGACTGCTACTACTTGTAGTAGGTGGTACTTATATACATATACCGTTCCCCTTTTGTAGGGATGATGTGTGCCATGCCGTTCTGCTTTTTTCTGGAAAAGTTGCCAGAGGGACTCCTTCAGAAGCACAGCGACACTGGGGGTAGTGGCCGCGCTCAAGTGCATTGGTCACACACAACATGCCGGGCAAAAAATACTTTCCCAACTAAGGGTAAGAACTTATAGCTTGGGTTTATATCGCAGCAGCACACAACAAAGCAAATAAGGATGTCAGAAGAGCGAAGCAAAGGAAGCAAAGGAATAAACGGCTCGGGTTGGAACCGTCACATTAAATTTTAGCCAGAAGCGAGCCGATCTCCTTAATTGTTTCATTCAAGTTATGGTCAAGGATATGGCGTCGAGTCGACTCCAACGACTGACGGCATATGAGATAAGAATCGTGTGAGGGCCGATGCGTCAGCCGGCCTGGGGACCTGAACGATCGGGGGAAGCCCACAACGCGCAATCCTGCCCATATCGAGGCTGTGTGCGCAGTGACCATATGGATAGGGCGGTCCCCCCCTTTGGTGGAGGGTGGGAGGGTTGACGACAGGTTTGGCTCTCTAGACCACCTGTCGCGTTGGTGCGTAGATGTAGATGATGCGCCGTGCTTTGTCGAGAAACTGTTGTGTGGTGAAAACGAAGACGCGAAGAAGGTTGAAGACCTGCGGCCTTTCAGGACGATTTGAGTTGCGTTTTTCTTCTCTCTTCCCCGTGCCCTTGCGTTGTGTTCTTCTTCCCTCTATCTCCATCGTTCCCTTCCAAGACACACCTTTTGCCGTGCCACAGCACCAGGTCTCGCTGTGCACAGTTATAGGGCATCTCCGTGGATTTTGGGTTGATAGCGCCCCCAAAAAAGTCCGCGAACCACATAATAGTAAGTGAATAAAAACAAGTAGCAATATCATCAAATAATGAAATCCCATCATCCAATTCTTGATTAATGTCCTTTTCCCACATCGACATTCTCAACTTTTGCTATCTTCCCCTACAAGAACCCGCCATCCCCCGTTCCGCCCGCCCCCGACGAGGCCGTTAACAAATGCTGCTGCGCCTTCCCTATCTCCGTCTCTTCCCAATCCACCCTTAATTTCATCACGTTCAAGGCTTCCTCTGACGTCAATTTGCTCAAAGGACCCCCAAACACATCCACAATATCCGTCGGTACATCCAAGTTCAACAGCTGGTTCATCTGCATCAACCTCGCAAACCGTTCTCTCATCCCCCCCCTCCCTCCCTTTCTCCCCCCATCCTCACCCCCCGAGGGGAAAAACGCCAACAAACATCTCAAATCCTTATCAAACTGCAATCCCCCTAATTGCGTGAAGGATTTTCGCATCAATAAGTACTCCAACCTCTTCACCAAATAATCAACCAGCGCCATCTTCAAACTCTCAAATCCCTGATCACTCAATCGCTGCCTAATAGGTCCCAGTACGCCCCCCAAAAACTCCACGAAGCGATGGACCCATGGATCCACCGCTTCATTGCCGGCAAAGTCCTCCTCGTTCAACTCATAAGACACCTTACTCTCCCCCATCCCCTCCCCCCCTCCCTCTCCTCCTCCTCCCTCGTGACTTTGTACCCCCAACGCATCCTGCAAAAACCCTCTGATCTTCGGCTTAATCAACGCCCCGACATGCTGTAACCCCTCCTCACACGCCTGCTCAAACTGTCGACTCGTCTCACTCATCTCCCCCAGACACACCATCAACTGGTCCGTGGACGGGTCATCCTGAAAAATCGAGGGTACCTCCGCCATCAGCTCCTGTTGCAGCTTTATCGTATACACCGCACACGCTGCCAGGTTGTTCAACATGACCAGCCGATCCAAGGCCAACTTAGCTTCTGTTGCAGGGTAATATGCGATCGTTCCCGCCCCTCCTCCCACCAATCCGATCCCTGCGCCTCCCATGAGAGAACCAGCAGCGACAGCAGTCAGCTGCTGCGCCGTCTCCAGCCCCGCTTCAAACCCTCCCTTGACCCTGCTCCAATGCTGCTTGGCTGCTACGATGGCAGCACCCGCCTTTCGGCCACCCCCACCACTGCTGTTGCTAGGAGCAGCAGCAGCACCTGTTGCAGGGTTCAGACCTACAGGCAACGGCATCTCTCTAAGACTCCGCACCTTGGCACTCAGGACCGGCATCAACTCATCCAGCAACGTACTATTGATATAGTTAACAATCGCCGAGGCCGTGCCTGCATGCCCCGTCACCAGCGCTCGTCGGGCACACCGTCTCACCACGTAAAAAGTGTCATCCACGCAACTGCTCGTTTGAGGGGCCCCACCACTACCTGTCCCCACCGCCCCCGGCCCGTACACCTCCTCCTCTCTCCCAGAACCAGCAGCGGACGCGGCCGCAATCCCGCTTCCCTGGAGCCCGCCTTGGTGGCATGTAAGGGGAGCAAGTGGGGGAAGCTCGTCTATCTCCAGGGCCTTGTGAATCGAGGACCGCATCAAATGGTGCTCCAACACCGCGAACGGACCCGACACCTCAGCAATCGTGACATTCAGATCCGTCGCCGCAGGCAAGACCACCATCTCTTTGTTCTCTTCCGTCCCAGATTCCTGAATGCTGCTACTGCTACTGCTACTCCTCGTCTTTTTAGCTTCCGCAGCAAGGTACCGCACGAAACGGTCATAGCTCTCGGTGTGCTGAATCACCAATGCTAGCTCATCCATCAATGCATCCAAATCCCCACTCATCAGCGACTCCCCTCTAGCTTCCTCTCTCCTTGCTCCTCCATCCTCCTCGTCCTCCCCTCCCCCCCTTATCCCCCCCGGGCTCGCATTCGCTACCATCCGGCACTTCCCCGTCAACCCCCTCGCCTTAATTAACCCTTTGATGACTGGAATGGCTGCATCTTCACATTCCCGCTGCACCAATCTGATCAAACTTACATCGGCATTTACCTGCTTGAATCCATGCGCGACCAACGGCAAGTGATGCTGCAAAAATCCCGCGGCGACGTTATAAATTTTCGGAAGCAACTGCACAGCCTGCAGCTTCCCAGCTTCGGACACCAACGGATCTAGACTCTCTTTCAACAAGCGCTCCGCGAATGACTCGTAGATCTTTGCGCCTTCTTCAGCCAGGCCTAAGGGTCCGAGTAACGGGCAAAATTTGAAGACGTCTTCGAGGTTGGAGCGAGACACGGCGAGTTGGACTTTACGCATAACAGTCTCTTTCAACCGTGCTTCGGAAGAAACCATAAAATCGTAGTGATCAGAGGCCTTAGCTGCTGACCCCTCAATGCTGTGGAACTGCCGGACGTAACTCGTGGCATCGGGCAAGTCGCCTTCCTCCAATGCTCGCTCAACTCCTTCTGCGCAAGTCTTGAGGTTGATAATATCTTCTACCAAGGCCAGGACATGCTGCACCCGCATTTGTCGTTCGTCGAGCTTGCGCACGCTACAGCTCATCTTGTCGGCAAGTTCTTGACAGCTGTACACGTGCTCGGCCAAGGCAGTAACTTTGTCTGTCAAGCCTGTCAAGCGCGCAGTGGCAAAGGCTTTTTCTATTCCTTCCATCTGCAAGGCCAGCTGTTTCCCATCCGGGGCCGGCACCGCTTTGGTCGCCTCCACACTGAGCAAGGAGTCGAGGTTGTCGGCCAGGGTGGCCTCGACGCGGGCTTCCTCTTTGGTCACTAGCGTAAGCTCGCTTCGCAATGTCTCGAAAAGCTCTTGGTTTTCGTCGTCATAGGTAAAGGATACTGCGGATGGTGCGGCGTCGGCAGCGGAGGAAGGATGATTACCACGTGAAAACACTGGAGGGCACACGCCTTCGTCAACCGCCATGGCTACAACACTCTCTGTGTGGAGCATGTGGCGTGTAGAGAGGTGAGTGGGGACGCGCGAAGAACACAGCTGTTTGAATTCAGCGAATGGGTTGTCAACTTCGTACGTCCAAACTACTTGACCCACCGCCACAGTCAATTATAATTGCCGCCACCATGCACAGGACGAGGACCTGCACTTGAGAGGATATCAAGGTGCGGACAACAAGGCCAGGGCTTGCAGGGGCAGTTCAAAAGCCTCAATCATCATTCTCCACCCCTACCACATTAGTCCTCACTCCCTGCTCACATTAGTCCTCACTCCCCCCAGTCCGTCTTGGTCCACCACATGCTTATGGCAGCCTGTTCCCCACGCCGTCACACCTCCCTACCACGACTTCTCCTGATCCCGCAGCTCTTCCTCTTTGCTTCCTCCTCTTCAGTGGCGCCATCATTTATCCTCGTCCCTCCATCACTTCTACCTCCCCATCGTGCTTTCGCCATCTTTAAGCCGCAGCCCAGCAGTTGGAGCAGCACCAGCAGCAGGCGCATTTCATCTTCACTATCCCGAAATTCCTCCCCCTCCCTCTCCTCGTTCGACATACCCTTCCGTACCATCATTCCCGTTACTCCTCGCGTCTCTCACCGACGCGTCTACCCCGCAGACCCTATTCTGTTCCTCGGCTCCTGCTTCTCAGACAATATGGGCGGGAAACTTAAAGAGAATCTAAAAATGAATGTGGAGATCAACCCCTTTGGCACAGCATATAATCCGGTATCGATTTACCGGTGCTTGGAGCGCTTGGCGACTGGGAGGCCATTTGAGGAGGAAGAGTTGGAGGAGCATCCCCAGGATGGACGGTGGTTCAGGTGAGAAAAGAGGGAGAGAAGAATTGCAGAGGCTGGGCTGGAGAGAGAATGAAGGCGGATTGAATCCTCTCCTGATAGAGGCTGCAAAAAATTAAATCCTTTAAACAAACCGAAAAACAAACAAATTTGGGAAATGAATAGACCAGTATGAAGGGCTTGGCATTGACTCACGCTCCAACTCATACTCCCGAGCCCCCCCCCCATCCCCTCATCCTGCCCACACCACGTTAAGCTTTGACCACCACACCAGCTTCAGTGCCCGTGATCCGAGTAAGGTCTTGTCGAATATTAACTCCCGCCTGGCTCAAGGCCACGTCTCATTAAAGCATGCCAAGCATGTCTTTTTGACTCTGGGAACAGCACACGCGTATGTGCTTCTATCCAAGGAGAGGAAGGGAAGGGAGAAAGGGGAAAAGAGGGTTGTGGCGAATTGCCATCGGTTGCCGGCGACGAGCTTTCGACGGGAATTGCTCGGTGCGAAAAACACTTTTGAGACAAAATAAAGAACTTGTTTTTCTTAAGATGTAGTCGCCTTCCCCTCATTCTGCCTCTGTATTTCACGCCCTCCTCTTAAGTTTCCATTCTCACATTTACCATTTTCCTCTCCTGTCCCCTCTTCACGAACAGACATACCCAAGATCGTCTCATCCCTCCAATCGGCCATTCAATCCATACGGGTCATCAACACAGAGTGCACTATCACCTTCACTGTCTCTCCTGTCAGACATCTCCGCAACGCCGCCGGGGACGCAAGTATGTAACGCTCTTGCCCTTGCCTTCACGTCCTCCCGCTTCTCAATCTCGTCTTCCCATCCTCTTAACCCACACAATATGCAACAGTTCAAAGCTCTCGCAGCAAAGCCCAACTTCTCGCTGCCATCCACCAAGTCCTCGATGAAGACCTTCTTTCACCCTCCTCCTCTCCTTCCGTTTCCCCCTCTTCCTCCCCTTCCTCCTCTCTCCTCTCCTATTTTCCCGCCTATGAAATCATGATGGATGATCTGCGTGATTACCGTTTTTATGCCCCCGACATGATCCATCCCTCCCCTGTCGCACTCGAATACATCTACTCGCGCTTCGCCGACGCCTACCTAGACTTCTCCCCGCCTTCCTTTCTCCTTCGCAAAGACCTTGAGACTTTACGACGCAACCTACAACACCGTCCGTTAGACAGGACAAGTCCGGCGCACCAGCTATTCTTGAAGCAGCAGTTGATTAAAATGGAAGGGTTGCAAGCCTCGTGGCCGCATTTGGACTTTGAAGCCGAGCGGGCAGTGGTCAGGAAGGGATTGGTGGAGTGAAGCGAGAATTAGCTATGTCCATAGTGAGACAGGGCAAATAGGAAATGTGCTCATAAAAGAAAATCATCAAATAAACTCAAAATATGACCAACATGGCAGGTAGCGAAGAGATCGAAACGTTTGGGTCGGACAGCTGCATACCCCTTTGAACCGATCCTCCGAGCGGGCCGCATACACTCACGATGCCTTTGTGTCTGTCTTTCTTGCCCAATTGTTTCACGCGCGTGAGTGCATAGGGGTCAGTGTCTGTCTGACACAAAACGTTAAGACAGGGAAAATGCGCCGTTCACAGGCTGCCGTTGGCCAACCCCTGGCACGTCGAAGTGCGTCTCCACACACGACAGACACAGCACGTCATGACCCCATGCATCTACTATTCATCCACTGTCGTTTACACGCCGCAACCCCAATTCCTCCCACCATCCACACATACTCTTAAGAGGGCGTTTCCTGCTTCTTTGGTAGCCTCCGCCACCGAAGCAAAAAAGAGAACCCAGCGTGGCTAATTTTTCTACCCACCACACCCAGCACCCGCTCTCCGCCCTACCCACCAAAGTCAGCCATGAAGCGTGTCGCCTCCATCAACACCATCAACCGCTTGACCAAAGTCCACGTACGTAAAAATTGTATAGAAGACATCGTGAGACAACCGGGTGGGATGGTGAGGGAGGCGTAGAGAGGGTGGTGGTGGCGTGGCGCTCGGGCACGATCGGAGGGCGCTGTGCATGCCGAGCGAAGTGAGGGTGTGAGCAAATAAAAAATCAACACACTTTTTTCAATAGCTCTTAATCAACCTCTATGCGTAGTGCTAGAATACATGGATGAACGACAAACGCCAAGAACGGCAGGCTCGGAACAATTATCCCTACGATTCCTGCTGTCTGACAAAACGAACCTACGCCATTCTCAACCCCATACACCCGCAAATCCTCTGCTCCCCACCGATTTACCCTACATATAGGAAGGAGAACATGACACGGTGGATTATCGCGTGCATTCCCTCGACCATAACGAGGAGCGCATCTCCCTCTGGCATGAGCTGCCCCTCTTTGCCGTTGACGACGATGCCCGACCCACAGGCGCACTCAACTTCATTTGCGAGATGTACGTAGCTTCTTACATCTTTCGACTCGTCCGGGGGTAGCCCTGTAGGGAACTGTGCCTTTTCCTCTCTGCTCTTTTATTTCCTCGAGAGTATGTGCTCCTCATTCACCCATCCCTCTCCCTTTTCTTTCTTCCCTTCCTCCCCTCCTTCCCTCCAGCCCCAAGTTCACTCGCCGCAAGTTCGAAATCTGCACCACCGAAGCCGGGAATCCTATAAAGCAAGACGAAAAGAACGGCAAGCCTCGCGTGTTTTCGAAGGGCGACATTTTCTTTAACTATGGTTGCTTCCCCCGGACCTGGGAAGACCCCAAACATGTGCCCGAGGACGTAGGGGTGGGGGGGGATAATGACCCTCTCGACGTTTGTGAGATTGGCCTGCGACAGATCCCAACGGGGGCTGTGCGGCAGGTGAAGGTGCTGGGTGTGTTGTGCCTGATCGATGATGGCGAGGCAGACTGGAAGGTGATCGCGATTGACGAGGAGGACCGATGGGCGGGGGAACTGAATGATGTCCAGGATGTGGAGAGGCTGCTGCCGGGGACGTTGCACGCGATAAGGGAGTGGTTCAGGACGTACAAGATTCCAGACGGGAAGCCGGAGAACAGGTTTGCGCTGGGGGAGAGGTTTATGGGCGTTAAATATACCATGCGGGTGATCCGGGAGACGCACGAGGCCTGGAAACGCCTGATCAAGTCAAGTGGAGGGATGGGGGGCGTTGGGGAGGGGAGTAACGGGTCGTTGGCGCGAAATTTGTCGGTACCGAGTTTGGAGAAGTTGAATATGGATAGCGATCAGCAGGCAGTGTTTGCGTTGCTGGGTCCGGACGGGACACCGCGGGTGCCAGGGGCAGTAGGGCCATTGACGTGTCTGGTAGGGGAGGAGGAAGGGGGGGGGGGAAATGAGGGGGGAGGGCAGGGGGCGAGGCGGGCAGGAGAGGATGCAACGGCGGTGGTGGGGGGCTTAAATGGCGTGGGAGGGGTGGATGGGCAGTCAGGGGGGAGGGAAGGGTCAAGGACCGTGACGCCGGTTGCGGAGGGGGCGTTAGAGTTTTAGGGCAGGTTGTGGGTGTAATCGAGGTCGAGAGCGACGGGGGGGTTGAGAGAAGGGGATTCATCGATGCTGTTGCGATTGGTGGGCGGAAAGGGGGGGAAGGCGGCTCAAGGTTTGCGCCGGGTTGCTGTGTTTGGGAGGAGGGAGGGAGGAGAGAGGAGGGATGTCAGGATGTCAGAGAGGGAAAGAATAGGGTCGAGTAGGTCTTATCTGACTGATACCACTGACCTCTATTTCTCTCCCCCTTTTATTCTGTTCTTCGTCTTTGGCCATTTCGCTGTGTACGATCCAGAACGGTGCACGGGAATAGAAAGACCACCAATGGAGGAGAGATGATTAGATCGAGGTAAAGAATGAGAAAGAACGACGAGAAGAGGGGTTGAAAGGGACCGACAGGAAGAGAAAGCCATGGAAGCAGGAAAGTCGCGTTATGAATGGGCCCTGCGCGAGTTTCCTTCCCTTTTTCTCTCGTTCCCTCCCCTAAACCCTCTTCTCATCCCTTTCGCCGGTCCATGATCGTTCGTTCATTCATTCGTCCCAATGAAATGAATTGCAAGTAAACATTATGATTTTGGAAGAAGCATTTCGTCTGCAAGGAGGTGGATCGCGGACAGGCAAGGGAGATACAAGGTGAGGTAAGGGGGGGGAAGAAAGCTTGCATGTGTGTAAAGAACGGACGATGACGAAGCCGAGCAGACGGCCTATGCGAAAATAGAAAATATCGAATTTAATCAGGGAATAGGAGGGAGATAATCCGTGTGCTATATACGCCGGCCTTTGTGCCTCCTCCTCCTCCTCCTCCTCCTTCTCCTCCTCACCTTCCTCCTATCTTTTTTGTTCTTGGCCTTCTTTGCTTGATTTTTCTTCGTTTTCATGACCATCTTCGCCTCTACTTCTTCCCGTCCATCCTTTACCTCTTCTTCGTTTTGCCCACAAAAAATATGTCCTTCTCCTCCTTCCCTCCCTGCGACTCTTCCTCTCCCCCACACCCCCCCCCCTCTCTCTTTTACAGCTAGTTTTTCGCTGTCGCACCTCGTGCGATATTGTGCACCAACTTACTAAATGACGACGCCTTCTTCTCCCCCACTTCTTCCGCTCCCATCGCACATTTCTTCCTCTCCCTCTCTTTCTTTTCCTTCCTCTCCTTCCCACTCTCCACCTCCGCCCTCCTCCTCTCCTCTGCCCCCCCCCCCTCTCTCCTTCATTCTCCGTCTTTTGCTCTGCTCTCCCATAATGACCGCCATGCCCTCTGTTTGCTTATACTCCTTATTCGTCCTATCAATCCCGTACCTCGCATCTCCTTCAAACAAAGCACTGAACCTCTCATCCTGCACGTCCACCTCAAAGCCCCCCCCGGGCATGACCTCCCCCCTCTTCTCCTCCTTCCTCTTCCTTTTCCCCTTGAGCTTCTTCCCCTTTAATCTCTCCTTCCTCTCCAACGCCCGCATGTCAAAATCACGCAGTTGCTCCTCCTTATCCTCCCCTGCAAACAACAACTCCAACTCTTCCTCCTTTCGCTTCCTTGCGGCAGGACCCTCCTCCTCTTCGTCCTCTTCGTCCTCTTCCTTCTCGTCCTCGGCGCGCTTTCCCTTCTTATTCCTCTTATTCTTCTTATCGTTCTTCCCATCGCGGATACCTTCAGAAAAGAAGTCGTCCTCCTCTTCCTCCTCCTCCCCTCCTCCCACCTCCCCTTCATCCCCCCTCCCTCCTCTTCCCCCTCGCTTTTCCTCCTTCTTCATCGCCCTCTTCTCCTTTCTCTTCTCCTTCCTCTTCCTTAACAACGCCTCAAACGGCGTTTCCTCTTCCCTCTCCTTCTCTTCCTCCTCCTCTTTCTTCCTCTTCTCCCACTTACTCTTGGCCAGCTTCCCCGGCACGTACGTCACTTCCTTGAACCCCCCTCCCTCCCTCCCTCCCTCCTCCTCCTCCTCCTCCTCCTCCTCCTCCTCCCCCACCAATCCGCCCAACAACAAATTTCTCAACTTCTTCCTCCGTTCTTCTTTTCGTCCCTTCTGCTTTTTCCCTCCCTCCTCCTCATCCTCCTCCTCCTCCTCCTCCTCCTCCTCCTCCTCCTCCTCACTACTACTACTGGCCAAATACGCGCCCAAGTCATCCTCGTCCATCTCATGCCACTTATGGTACTGAGTTAACTTCCGCTCTCTCTCTCCATCCCCCGCCTCCCATGTGCACTCCACTTTAGTCTGCTGCAGCGCCTTGGTCACAAACACGGGTGGCTCGTACGTGACAGGTAAAGAGCCCCCACTTGCCTCATCTCTCACCTCTCTCCCCTCAAACTCCACATCGGGAGGAACGAATCGGACGTCAATCTGCGAACTTGAATTTTCAAATTCAAGGCCGTCCACCTCATCGTACAGCTTCGAAGCCGTATTGACGCTATCACATTCCGCCACCGCGAAATAATACCTCAACTTCTGGACTTCATACGCACGCATCATTTCCTGGTTCACCTCCTCCCCTCCCTCCTCCTCGTCCTCCTCCTCACTACCCACACTCCCTTCATCCTCACACTCCTTGTCCTCCTCGTGTGCCTCCTGCTCCTTCCTTCCTTCCCCCGGGCCTCCCTCCTTCAGCATAAACCCGGGTCCCCTCTTTGCATCCTCCTCCATCTTCTCCTTCCCGTAATCCGAAACATACACTCGGACCCTCTCCACCTTCCCCTCCCCCGGCTTAAACGATAGCAGAATGCCCAAAATATCCAAGGCCTTTAAATGCTCCCAGTCACAGTTCATGATGGCTATACGGGAGGTGGCTTCACCCATAGGAATTGGCGCCTCGTCGAGCTTCCTCGATTCGATGACATCATCGTCGTCATCGTCGTCGTCAGCTTGGGGTTCTTCGTCTTCGCTTTCGAAACCCGAGGAGTCATTTTCAGAGGAAGAGGAAGAGGAGGAGGTGCCAGTGGAGGACGATGTGGAGGCATCACTGATCTCTCCGCGGGCGAGGCGATTCAGGTACTCCAGTCGGTCTTCGTCCTCGTTGTGGGAAGGAGAGGACTTCTTTTTTATTTTATCGTCCTTCTTCTTCCCCTCAGCTCCATCGTCTCCGCACTCCTCTTTCTCCTCCTCCTCTTCTTCCTCCTTTCCCTCTTTATCTTTCTCTTCCTCCTCTTTCTCGTCGTCTTGCTGCTCCGGGCGCAACTGGAAACGCGGATCTGGCTGTGCCTCCTTAGATTGCTTTCTTTCCCCCTTCTTCCTTCCTCTTCGAGTGAACCCCTCTTTCTCCTCCTCATCTCCCTTTCCCATCTTCTTCGCACTTTGGTCGCCCCCCTCCTCTCCATCAACGGTATAGAAAGCCTTGAAGTCATCCACCACCTTTTCGCGTTTCTTCATTTTTTTACCCCGCTTGTCCACCTTTCCTCCATCTACTGCTCGAAAACGATCGTCTGTCAGCACGGCTTTGAACCGGGGGTCAATCTTGAATTTACGATCGTCCTTAGGAATGCGCTGGAAGGTCTAATGAAATGGTATTACGGGGGGGTTTGGGGGAGGATGAGTGGAGGAAAAAGAGGAGGGGGGGTGGGGAGGTCGGCTTGGAAAAGTTAAGTTGGGAAGGGAGACAAGATTATCAAGAAACGTACCGGCGCCGAGTGCATAGAGCTGAAGCGAGGGTCCTCCATGACGGGCACCTCCTCAGTGCGGCGGGAGGAAGGCATGGCCTGTCTGGCCGTGTCTTTCTTCTTGGCCATATGCGAGCGTCTGTAGCTGATTTAGCGGTGGTGCGTGGGTGCGTGGCTTGCTGCCTGTGCTTTTCTTGTGTTAAAGCCAGAAGTGTGGGTAAGATGCCGGAAGAATATCTCATGACAGTACTATTGTCATCGTGCTCGTGTCGCATGCAAGACTGAGAAAGAAGCAGACAAATACGTACCAGCATGGCCGGACGGATGGAGAAGCTTCTCTCGCTTCCACCAGCACGACCAAAGGCCTGTTGCTTGCTTGGACACTTCTTCACCACATCACAGACAGGACCAATCCACATTCACACATCGCACCCACATCTACACATTCACAGGTTCACACTGCCTGCAGAGAGCTGCATCGAAATCATCATGTCCTCGGCAACACTCTTCTCCTGCGCCTCCAGTCAGCCCCGCTGGTCGAGCTCCGTGCGTATCACGCGCACACCACTGGTGGCTGTGCCACTGATCGGGCTCCTTCTCCTTACAATACTACCTCTACCTACCTCTGCCTTTATGATTCCTGGTGTGAAGAGCACCGGTTCGCGGGCCGCCACCAAGAGTCACCCCGTGCTGGGCCTCTGCCCTCTTTCTTGTTCCGTCATCTGCGCCACGTCCACAACCACCACAACAATTTTCGGGGCTGGAGCCACTAGTTACGACGACGAAAAAGAGGGCGAACAAGTGCTGAGTTTGCACACGCTCGAGATTCCTTTGCAAGACGATCCGGGGAATTACCGCACGTTCTTGGAGGAGTACTTCAAGGGCTCGAATCTCCTTCGTTGGCATTTGGGGTCGGTGGACACAGAGAAGGGCGTGGCGCACGCAGAAGTGGTGATTGTAAGCTCAACAGGGGTGACAGTGCCGTTGTCTCCCTAGCCTTATTCACCGGGGAAGCAGGGTGTTGGCCCGCTCCTTGTGTGTTTCGCGTAATAAAAAGAGAGATGGCGCCAAATGGATAATGCGATGACAAACGCAAGCGCGTTTCCCGGATCTTTACAGTCCATGTTTGCTGCTTACGCTGACACTCTATCGTTTGGGCTTAGTAACTATGCGGTCAGTGGCCAGCATCGGTGCACAATGCCCGAATTAGAGGGCAGCAGTACAAGCGGCGTCATGACTCCTGCCGGCGTTCTTTTCAAGTTTGAGGAGGTTGACTCACTGATATATCCGGACGACCCGGGTGAGGTCGCAACAATTTTCATCGTACACAGGATATGGTTTGCTGCAAAGTATGGCTGGAAAATTTCGGCGTTCTTTTCGCCTGGCTTTGCGTATGATGACTTGGATAAACTCCAGCTTCACACCTGTCTATTCCGAGTAAGGGCGACGACCGGTGTGGTAGAAGTAGCACTGCTGAGAGCTTGTGCGCAATCTTTGGTGTCCTGTCCCGGGCATGGGGATTGAGGTCAAGGGGAAATGGTCACAGGGGCGGGGTCGCCAGCGAGTATTTTACATGTACATCCCTTCTATTGTGCAGTTTACCGGGCATTTTTTGGTTTGAGATTTAGCAAACGTGTTATGGCTTGAGGCCCATCCAGACGCGTGCACACTGAACAATTAGTCTGCATGGGTTTGAGCAAAAGATATAATTCCGCACGAAGAAATGGCGGCGCTGATCTCTTTGTCAATTTATTTTGTTCTCTTGGTGGAAAAACGGGGACTTTGCTTTTTCTGGGGGAAGAGGGGGCATGTTTTGCAATTTCAGCGTAAAGTGTACCAGATTCTGGTTGAGCTAGATACTAACCATGGTGTGCAGCATTAGAATCATGTCTCTAGACAGCTTTAGTGAGCGACGTAGATTTGTACGCTTCAAAGCGAACCTCCCCCTTGCTGCGAGATGTGACCCGGAGCCCGGAAACGGTGGGCGGGCAGGGTCTCGTCTTTCATTCGTTGCACGTATGCCATTTTGGAAGGGGAGCGCTCACATGTTATTGACATCACCGCTGCATCGATAGTACAAAGGCTGTAATGCTTCAGCAGGCGGCGGATTCCTGGTCTTCCTATCGGCCACTCATCATGAAGCATCATCCCTGAAGATCCTCACGCGACATACAACTTGACCACATCGCTCTTCTCACACAATGACCACACATGAATACTACACAGGTACACATACACAAGACCTCATAAGTTATGTGGCGCCAGCGGCTTCTTTATTCGGTCCGCTTGTCCTCGCCCTCGTCCCTGCCTCCTCCCGCCTCCCCGACTTGTCGCCCGCTCTCCTCCTCAGCCGCCCCGTCAGACTCCTTTTCCTCCATCGCCACGCCTTTGTACAAGTACCTGACCCCAGCCAGCCTGCTGCAATCCGTCCCCGAGCCAGTAGAACGGGCTTTAAACATTGACAACGCCGACGCACCCGAACGCAAGCAAGCCGAGAAGCAGCTGGGAATTGAGAAGTTTGGCGTCCGACCAGGCGACACAGGCTCCACGTCTGTGCAGGTGGCTTGTTTGACGATCCGCATCCAGCACATCAAAGACCATTGCGCAACAAACAGGCAAGATAAAGCGGCCCGTCGTGGGTACACGTCTTTGCTGACGAGGCGGCGTAACTTGATGCAGTACTTGCGGCGGAAGGACTTCGGGGCTTATCAGCATGTGATCAAGGAGTTGAATTTGACGGGGTTTACGTAACGAAGGAATGATGTATTTTGATGTGAGTCAGTATTTGAGCGTGCTCTTCATTTAGTACTTATATTTCTAGCTTTTGTGTGAGCTTTCAAATATATTTCGGGGGGAGGAGAGAGGAGTGGCCGCCTGACCCTCACCGCCTCACGCGATGTCACACGTTCATCTATATAACATAAGCTTAATATTTGTGTACAGAATCACCCTTTCTCTGGCTACGCATCACTCGCGGTTGCTACTTCAGCTGCTGCTGCTCCTGCTGTGTCGGCTCACACTATGGTACAATCTTTTTCTCCTTGGCTTCCCTCCCCCTTCAGGTCGCTGGAATTCCGCTATTACTATTACTATTGCCGCCGCTGCTCTCCGGTGCCGGCGGCTTGACAATCCTTCTAGTGCTATGCACCGTATCCACATTTCCCAAAAACTCCACCGTCCATTCGTACACGGGAAAGACAATACAATTTACCGGCAGTGCCCTCAGAAGCGCCACCGACATACCCCTGAAAAATACTGCCGGCCCCGTTGTCTCGAGGAGCCTCGTCGCTGTCTTGAGCATGCCCACCCGAGGCCCTGGCCCTTGTTGTGTCTGCATGGTGGTTTTTATGACGTCGATCGGGTAGACCACGGCCCACGACAGGCACCCGGCCAATCCCCCCGCCGCACATGAACTCAACCACAACGATCGCCCATTGCTCTCCAACACGTCCTTTGTGATTTCATACAGTGAGAAATAACAGCCGAACGCCGGCAAATCCCGCAGCAAAGTAGGGCCTAATCCCGCGAAAAAACCCCGGAAACCCCTTTCCTTAAAGACGTCCCGAATACATTGCACCAAGCCCTGAGATCGGGGAGAAGTCATCTGTATCTGCAAGCGGCATTTGACCAGCTCTGTGGGGGTGAGAACTGAGGACTGCAGCCCGCCGGCCACGGAGCCAGCGACAAAGACTTGGTCGTAGGTGGGTTTGCTGCTGATGCTGCTGGAGTCCGCCGCTTCTCTTTTCATGAGGGTCATGGTTTCGTTGTAGGAGGAGAAAACGATGGCGTTCACGAGGGAAGCGGAGAGAACAGGCGAGGACATGCCTTTGAACAGTGCCAAAGGGCCTTCGTTGGCAAGCAGCTGCCGAAAACAGTCCCCGGCGCCGGCGAATTTCGTTGAAGTTTGAAGGCGGACCTTGATTGTGTCAAACGGCTGTCCAGCGACAAGCGAGACTAGGCCACCTACACATCCACCAATAAACGAGTGCAAAGTCGGGACAATGTTCCCAGCCGTATTCTCATGGATCTCGAGCTCCTGCGCAGCGAGCTCGTCCATGGTGTCGTGGCTAGTCTACTTGGACGAAGGAAATAGGTGGTGGTGCCGCAGAAATGGGAACTGTCTTGCTTGGAAATTTTCAGAGCAAGGACCTAATGCTGCTGCTGCAGCTGGTGTTGTTGATGCTGCTGGTGCTGCTGGTGCTGCTGCTGCTGGTGGTGGTGGTGGTGCTGCTGCTCTTCCCGCGAGATACTTTCCGTCAGCTTTGTGCTGCTTCCGTGGCTGTCTGCTATGTGGTGTTTTCGTTTTAGGAGCCCTTGGTAAACGAAGGCAAGTGTGACGACGTTTCTTCTTCTCCGGGGGCTTCTCTAATTAAAAGCAGCAGGTGAGGTGAGCTGTGGCTGCAGTTGCAAGGGTGGTGTGGGAAAGCTTGAGAGATGGCAAGTTGGACTCCGTGTTTCTTTTACGTCGTGGTAGCTTAGGAATGGGATGGGATGGGGCATCTGATAGTGGGGCACGCGGCCCCGATAGCCTTTGCCCACACGTCATAGTACACAACCATGGCAGGCCCCACGCATGCACGACGATGAGAATGTACTACTGAGCCTCGTACGCCGATGCTATGCCTGCAGCTTTGCCTGCTTCGTCTGTGAGGCTCGCTTTCGTCTTGGCCATGCCTCCCCGCATTGCGAATTATCTGGCTAACCCGCCCACCAACCCACCCAAACCCTGGACACGCACAGGCATGACCCAATATGTTGACAACGACAAATGCGTTGACTATGTAGACCTGAACACGATCGTGGCGCGCAGAAGGTCTGGCAAGCCCAACCCCTCTCCCATCCCCTCTCTCGCTTCTCAAGCCGCACCTTCGTCAACTCCGCCAACCCCCGCTTCCACTGGAAATGTTGCTCCCAGTCCCTCACCCTCCCTGCAACGGGCCATCCACCGCCTCTATCATGATACGGTTGCCCTCGGTACGTGCCTCTTTATGCCAGTCAACCTCCTGTCATCAATTTCCTCATCAACCTTCCACTCTACACTCTCCAACATACAGCCCCTATGGTCCGCGCCGGCACGTTGCCTTTACGCTTGCTCGCCCTCCAGTATGGGTGCAATGTCGTATACGGCGAAGAAATCATCGATAGGAAACTCATGCAATGCATTCGGGAAGAGAACCGGGCCTTGGGCACCATCGATTTTGTCACCAAAAGCAGCAGCAGCGGCAGCAAGGGCGAGGGGATAACGGAGCTTCGACGCCTTGTTTTCCAAACAGTCGCACGAGAGAAGGAGTGCGTCATTTTCCAGATGGGTACGCGGAATCCGGAATGGGCTGTGCAGGCTGCAAAGGTGATCGAGCATGACGTGGCGGCCATTGATTTGAATATGGTGAGTATAAGAAGGTTTGGAGGAGGACGGACGGAGGACGGACGGACGGACGGACGGAAGAGAGGACCCATCACCAAGAGTAAAGCAAATAGCATCTGCATCCATTTGGTGTCTCTGTCATTTTTACTGTTATAAATTACGCCTCTTAACTCACATCCTCTTCTCCCGCCCTCCGCCTTCATTCCCTCCTCTCAAATCAAAGGGCTGCCCAAAGAAATTCTCCCTCCAAGACGGCATGGGCGCCGCCCTGCTCGACAACCCCCAAACAGCCTCCAGCCTCATCACTGCTCTCCGGCTTGCCTGTCCACACCTCCCCATATCCTGTAAGATCCGACTTTTGGACACCGATCTCCCACTTCCCAAAACAATCGCGTTTGCAAAAGCCATGGAAGCGGCAGGGGCCTGTGCTTTGAACGTGCATATGAGAACAAAGGAGGACAAGCAATCTGATCCAGCCCGATGGGAGCTATTGCGGCCAGTCGTTGATGCAGTTCAAATTCCTGTCGTTGCCAATGGGGATTTGTACACGAGGGAGGACGTGGAGAGGATGAGGGCGATGTCGGGGTGCGCGGCGGTGATGCTGGCGAGACCTGTGTTGTACAATCCAAGTGTGTTGCGGACTTTGAGGTGTGGTACGACAAAGGATGGAGGGAAAGAGGGCGCTACTGTCCACGAGGTTACGACCATTTCGTCGTCCTCAGCGTTGTCTTCCCCCGTATCCTCGAGACTCCTTCCATTGATTGAGGTCATTCGTGCCTATCTCCGGGTCTGTCTGCGATACGAAAGTCATGTCAGCAATGCCAAATACGTAGTTCTGGAAATGATCGTCCGTCGTCGCCACCCTGACCATGTCAAGCCCGTCCTACTCCCTCTTGACGTCTCTGAGGGGATAAATGTGAATACGGTCAGTAGAACCAAGACATTGCACGCCTTGGCGGAACTGTTCGGGGTAGTGGCGGAGAAGGGGGAGGGAAAGAGGATGGATGCCGGAAGCATCGGCATTGAAGGCTTACATCATTATGCAGATGATTATTTTGGATCGGCGAAGGTAGAGCAGGGAGGGGTGGTGGTCGCCAAGAGGAGAGAGGGGGGAAAGGAGTGTGCTGGGGCAGAATGCTTGTGCAGCAAGAGGCAAAAAGTACGAGAGGAATTCAAAGCAGACTCGGTGGCTCAGATAACATCAGCAGGAGCACAATAGAGCCTAGAAGCAAGAAATTATGTAAATGTACTTTTATGCTTTGCTTCCCTTTTCTTGGCCCTTGCACCAGGCTTGTGGTATATTATTTGGACTCCCCCCCCTCTTCCTCCCTCGGCTCTTTCGCGCCAAGCGCACTCTCCCCGGTATCTCGGTAAAAAAAACAAGTATCGGACAGCCGCTAGCAGTGTTGGGTGCACATTCTTTGGTCGCGATGCGACTCTCCTGTCTTCTCCCGCCTTTCCCCGGCCGTGTGATCCTTTCGGGCACCGCACGCTAATTTGCCCCACCCCCCCCCGGCCGCTGTCACCTCCGAACACCACCGCACCCTGGCAATCCAGACTCGCAAGTCTAAGTCCAAGTCTGCAGCCGTGGAAAGTCCAAGTCTGAGACCTTGGAATACTTGGGACTTGGGCATGCGAGTCTGGATTGCCATGGTGTGGTGGTGGGTGGTGACGAGAGAATGTCTGCGGCAGGGGAGGGGGGAGAAGGAGGGGGGAGGGGGCAAGTTCCCGTGCGGATCCCTGGGGAGATTCCATGGTGTACGGAGGAAGGCGGGAGAACACAGGGGGGGCACCTCGTGGAAAGAAATAAAAGAACGATCATGACGTTTGGAATGCAAAACCGTGCCGAGCCATTACCGGAAGGCAATATGTCGGCGATCTCCCAAACTTTAGAGGAGCAGCTCTTTTTGGTCCTCGTGTCACGTGCATGTCTCCACTCACAACCCACCATCACACCCACCCAGGCCCTCTCTATAATATTCAGAGCTCTGGCCCGCAGTCGGACAGGGTATAGGAGTCGTAGACCATTATTTTTCTCGTCCACCACGCGATGTTCCCTTGGGTACGCACTGCATGGCACGGCTCCGTGTCGAAGCAATGTCCAAGCCCGCCGATGCTTTTTTTTTTTCAAACGAGACCAAAGATAACCAACCACAAACAACACCGTGTACACTCGATGCACAAGGCCATGCAACAGGAAATGTGCCTAGGCCACTCACCGTCTCTTATCCCTCATTCACGTCACAGGAAGGAAGGGAAGCACCGAGAGGCAGACAGGAGCAGGAGGGAGCTCATCGCGAAGAGCAGCCTGCGAGTCATAAGCACAACTAAGCTTTGCAAACAACCACAGGCGCCATTTAACACTACCATGGCATATCGCACATTCCACTTTCTACTTGTCGGCTTGGCCGTCGTGGGCAGCAGCTTGGATTCGTCGTCTCTGCACTTGTCTTTCCGCAAGCTCAGCCAATTCCAAGGCCCGACCGTTGATGGGCTACCTCTCGATTATTGCCTTCATTACGAGCTCGCGCATTACGGTCCAGACAATTCTTTGACTGCAAAGCATGGGCACGATTGTGGGAAGCCCGCCGCGGACGAGTTTTGTATAAGACAAGGATACAAGGAAGGGAGTGAGTGGTTTTCGGTTATGTACTATTCAAGGGGTGCGACCTACGTCTTGGGAGATGAGGCTGTGAACCCCGCGGACACGAACATGGGAAAAGGAGAGCATACGTACATTGATAGGTTGACATGCAAGGAGAAGAAGGAAAGGTAATGAGAGAGTTGGTGAAGGAGAGACAGTTTTGCGGGGCAGAATGGAGCGGGAGAACTAAAAATTTGTGTACCAAAAACATTGATGTAGAGAAAGCGATAAACTATAATCTGGAGACACAGACCCAACACACATTTGCCGTGTGGTCTTTTAGATTTATATACGACGTGTGCGAGGCGGGAGCTTGAGACGTTTCCGGGACTCTGAGAGACACAGTCCCACAGGTGTAGCTATCATTAGAAAACGAAAAAAGGTCAGCAATAGAATCAAAGAACAAATTAAGGTCAGCAGAATTTCGCAATGTGTACCTATACCTGGCATAGATTAGGTAAAAGCTGCAAAAGCTGCAACCAAAGGCATGATGAAAATCCTGGAATTTTGCTTTGTCTATGTCATTTCATTTATTTATCTATCTTTGTTCAAATCCAATACCCTCCCTTTCTCTTCTAGCCAAGCATTTCAAAGCTCGCTGCAAACATGTCTTCTCCTCCACCAGCAATGCGAGCGTTGTCCGTCGCAAAACCAAATCCTGTGCTTGTCCTTCCTCGCTCTTATGTTTACACTCCCTCTCTCCATCCATCTCCCGCAGCGTCGCCCTGTCCTCCTCCAATGATGTCTGGTACTGTTGCAAACGTCGCACAACCGCCCCCTTCATCACACCCATTCCTTCTCCCTCTGACAACCCGTCCCTCCCCCCCTTCCCCCCGCGGACAGCAGCCAAAGCACATTCAAACCTCGCCCTTTCCTTCTTTTCTTCTTCCGCGCCACCGCCTATCACCCACTCTATATCTGCCCCTCCCTCCTCTCTTTCCTCACTTTCATTCAAACCCACCCTCATTGTCATCCCTACAGGGTTTCCCTCGTCCACAAAACCATACGTCAAAAACATCTGATGATTATCCTTGGTATCACTATAACATAAAAACAATTCCTCGCCGCCTTCAATTGTCCTCGTGGCTTTGACTTCAATAGTGCCTTCATTGATATCGAGGGTGTATTCGCAATTGGCCTCTGCGCGCCGGTGATTCATCAAATCATAGAACGGGAGGAAGGTCAACGGCTTACCAGGACCGGAAACACCACGGGATAAGACCCGGGAAAGAGACCAGAGAAAGATCGAAATAGGCAAAAATGACGCTTGATTCGGAATTGTCTCAGCGGGAGTAGCAGTAGCAGCACTGCCAAATAAGCGTTGATGTACGTATGTGAAAAGCTCTTGTCGTTTCTTCACCGCCGCCACCACTGGACTGGCCTGCAGCCCCTCCCTTAAAACATGAGGGTCGAGCAACAACGGATGTGGGACACCCTTCTGGCTTGTCTCGTACAAAAAGCGGGCGTATGGGTGAACTGCATCGTCAGGGTCGAGCAACGCGAGGGAGAGGTGTGTTGCCAAGGCCACAGGCTGCAAAAGCTTCTGCTTGCCTCCACCCAGCTCCTCGTCTATGGCAATTAAAGTTTGATAGAACGCTGGAGCTGTCGCTTGAGCATTTTGGAGTGCAAAATGTGCCGAAGTTGGTCCCCAGACTGTCAAAGGTAGGGCCAAGACTACATCGCCTGCTGCGTAGCCTTGAGGGGAGAGGGCCGCGAGGCCCAAGCCATTTGAAGGTGTGAGGATGGGTAAAGGGGGTCTTGGACCGAGTGCGCATATCCTTCCTGCTGTCTGTGCCTGCTTCTCCACCCAAGTTACCAGTTGCGCCGTCTCGGGACCAAGGGTCTGGGCGGCGCGGCGCAGCATTTGGTGTGTAAGGTAAGCGGGGACCTGACCTCCTGCGACTACGCGGAGGTTTGTGGGATCGAGCGTCTAGTTGATTCAGGCGGAGCCTCGCCCGGGCCAGCTGACCGATACCTATTATCGGACAGTAAGGGTGAAGTAATGAGTGCATTAATTAGCTTCATTTTCGAGTGCACTGCGATGCGAAAATGTACAAGAAGATGGCCCATGGCCGGCATCTTGATGAGGCACTGTGTCTGACGACCGCCTTTGCATCTCTCTTTGCCATCGTACTGACGATCCTCGCTTATGCCCGTGTACACCTAGTTAGCAATGGCCTTTGCTGCAGCAGCCTACGGGCCAAAGACCACGGCTGGAAAGGACCCGCCGCTACCCCGCCTCTTGTTCACCTCCTCGGCCCCATCAGGCGATGTGTCTGATGCATCTCCCTTGCCAAGTTTTGCAGAGTTTGTGGTCCGCTCCTGGGGGTGCACCAAAGAGCAAGGCGAGAACTATGATAAGGCCCTGGCACTGGCAGAGACGAATCTTTTCGGGCATTTGGACGAGGAGGCAGTTGACGCGAGTAACACCTCCCCGCTGTGTCCCCTTGCACCGACGTCATTGTCTGCGTGCCCTTCCTCCGCCAGTAGTGTCAAGGACGACGAGGACCCCGAAAGACCGAAGCCACCGTTGATCGAGCATTTGGACGACTTGGCCGCGGAATATTTCGGGCGGAGCTGGGATCGAGTGGATGAATTGGTTCGAGTCAACCAAGAACGCCTGGAGGCATGGAAAGCCGCCCGGGCCTTCCAAAAGAACGAGCAGCAACAAGGACAAGAGCATGAGCAGCATGGGAAGGATCATGAAGTAGAGGGATCTTGGCCAGGCTTGGCAACGTTCTCTTCCTCGTCCTTGTCCTGTGCGAGGGAGTCGGTGACGCACCAACAGCAGTCCCAGAAGAGACATAGCCTGCTGGAAACCACAGAGGGAGCAACAACAGAGGGAAAAGAAGCAGAGGCAGCAACGCCAGCTGCGGCAGAAGAAGCAAAGTCAGGAAACCGCTCGTGCACACAAGAAGGCTCCCGCTATCCCCCTTCTTCCTCCTCACCCGAACCTGCTTTAGGCAGCGTCATCGAAATCAACGAGGGTGGAATCGATCTCTTACTCTCCGGCCTGCCAGGCCCTGCCGTACAAAACGGCCGACAAACCACCATTCCAAATCTCGAACAAGCCGAGCTCATCCTTCTGGAGGTCCACTCTGACCATTGCCCTGCCTGCCGGCGCCTTGCCCCCTCCCTCGCTGCTGCTGCGGCGCATTACAGGGACAATCCATCCGTGTTATTCGTCACTGTCAACGGCCCTGAGAATCCTGCCTTTCTCGAGCGGTTAGACGTACAATGGTTCCCGACCTTGAAAGTCATCCATCGCAAGAGCAACATGTTGTGGGACTGGCCTCCTCTGCCTGTGGGAGGGCTAGAAAGCGAGGAGATAATCAAGAGAATGGGGGAGTGGTTGGCTCAGCCGTCCTCCCTCTCGGCGTCGGGGGTGGATGGGGTGTTGATGGACCAGCAGGGGTATTATGAAGACGGCGAGAAGGGGAGGGATGGAGGGGAGGGAGGAGAGGATGGGGAAGGGAGAGGGGAAGGAGGAGCATCAAGAGCAGCTGCTGCCGTTGGACCTCCCCCGGGAGTCAGCAACGATGACGAGGATCAAGCAAAGGAAGGGGAAGGAGACACAAAAAGAGTAGAAAAGAATGGAGCAGCGACACCATCACCACCACACTCAACCTCCTCGACCTTCCCTCCCTCCCTCCCCTTTCTCCAAAAGCGCAAGCCCTCCTCCTCCTCCCCCTGCGCCAAGCCCCCCAAAAAAACCCACCTCGATACCATCTTAAATAGACCTCCCGGCGCTGCTGCTGCTGATGCTGCTGCTGTTGCAAGCCAAGTTCCCCATGACGACCAACCCCCCTCCTTCGACCAGATATCCCAGCTCCACACCGAGCTCAGCTGCAGACGTGACTTGGCTTCCCGCCGGAAGTGGGTCAGTGCCATGGAGATATTCAGAGCCTTAGGGTGTCACGACGAGGCGTCCTGCCGGGCCTTGACCAGGGCGCAGGGGAGGGGGAGGGATGAGAGGGTGGAGCCTCCACATTTAATATTGTTGGGGGGGGGGATGGGCGCGGGGAAAACGACGTTGAAGAAGATGGTGAGCCAGACTGAGTTCTGGAGGAAGCACGGGCAGGTAGGCGAGGAAGGAGGGAGGGACGGAGGGAGGGACGGAGGGACGGACGGATGGGTAGAAAGGGAGAATGGGGTGTGTGCAGTTGATCTTGAGAAGAGGTCCGGACAGGGAGGAGGGTACATTATGTTTTTGGCGACACTAACTCCCCCCCCCTTTCCTTCCTTCGTCCATTCTTTCGTCCTTTTGTAGCATGTAGTCTCCGTCGAAGCCGACCACTTCAAAGCCATCGATCCTGTCTATCAGCTCCTAACCCGCGCGAAGCTACCTAAGGCGTCCGAGCAGGTCCACAACTACAGCACGCAGGCAGCAGAGGAGCTCTTTCTTTCCGCCCTAAAATTTAGGAGGGACATCATCTTTGACTCGACCCTAGGTAGGACTGGAAGGAGGAAGGGGGGGAGGGCGAGGTCGGGAGGGGCCTTTGTAACAAGTGCTCACACACACACACACACACATACCCAACCTCCCCTCCCTCCCTCCCTCCCTCTCTCCCTCCACATCGCACAGCCTGGGCCCCCTTTCTTATGCAAACCCTGGACATGGTTCGCGACAACCGCCATACCTACAAACGCGGCCCGGGCTACGTGGAGACCCCATCCCCCCCTCCCTCCACCGGCAGCAACAACGGCAGTATCAGCGGTGAGAATGGGAAGGAGGGAGGATCATCCTCGATGGTTGTAGAGGAAAGGTATTGGGCGATCGAGACAACATTACCGAGGGATCAGCAGGTAACGCCTTACAGGGTGGAGTTGGTTGGTGTCTTTGTACGGCCGGAGGTCGCCGTACGGAGGGCGATTATTCGGAGGTTGTTGACGGGGAGAGGGGTACCGGTCAGGGATCAGTTGAGGAGCCATGCGTTGTTTGCGAAGAATTTTGAGAAATTTTCCATGACGTTTGACACGGTGACATTGTACGATAATAATCGGAGGCATGACCGTGTGCCGGGGAGAGGAGGAGGAAGGGGGTCAGGAAGAGGGGGAGGCAATGGGGAGGAGAGGCTGGTGGGGCCACGGGTGATTGCAAGAAAGGACGTCGAGGACACAGAATTGAAAATTTTGGATGTCGAAGCCTTTAGAGCGTTTCAGGCAGTTGCAAGGATAAATACAGATGCAACGTCGGTCGATGAGTTGTATGAGGAGCGGCGAATGGAAAGGGGGGATGGAGGGGAAAGGGTTGTGGAATAAAGTTCTGAATGGGGGGGGGGGTCTCCTGTTTGTAAATTAGTGTTGTGTAGACAGTAGGCAGCAGAACAGTGTGTGAAAGAAGTAAAATCGACGGCACAACATGCCGAAATTGCTTCAAGTGGATGGGGGGAGGTTCGATGTTCGTCATTCGGAAGGGGTAGAGCCTCGCTGCTACATCACCCCGTTCACTTCCTCACTAGGGCCTCTTTTATCGCATAACAGACGTACGTGTCATTCGCAGTGGTTTCGCCTCTCGTCCTCTCATAAGCTTTCAAGGCACGCAACTTGAAACGCAGCTGCAGCCAAGGCGTGAATTGAAGTAAAGCATGAAGGTCTTATTCCTCGGCGCAGCCGTCTTGCTCTTCGCGCTTCCCATCCTCATCCAAGCCCGGCATCACAAGCCCGAGCAAATTCACATTGCGTTTGGGCAGACCTCGGACCTGGTGGCAGTGCAATGGTCAACCCGCAGCTACGTGCAGCCACAGCAGCAGCAGCAGCAGCAGCAGCAGGTCGAGGAGCCGCTCCAGCCTCATTCCTTTGTGCGCTGGGGCAAAGACCCGGCTCACCTCGACAACGTTGCAGAGGGGCTCACTGTGGATTTTATCGACGGAGGGAAAACGAAGCGACGGCAGCGGCATCACATAGTGAACATGACGGGCCTCGAGGCCTCGACTCGTTACCATTATCAGGTCGGAGACGAGACACTCAGCGACGGACTCTCTCAAATTTATTCCTTTAAGACTGCTCCTGACGCGGCTACCCTTGCTGATAATTTGCCAGTACGTCTGGTTGTGTATGGTGATATGGGTGTGGATTTAAACGGAAGTACAGTCATCAGGCATTTGTTGAAGCACTTGAATCGGGACCCGGATTTATTTGATGGCGTTGTGCATGTAGGAGATTTTGCGTACGATATGTACGAGAGAGAGGGAAAGCAGGGTGATTTCTTTATGCGGCAGATCGAACCGATTGCTGCGAGGTTGCCATATATGACCTCGATGGGGAACCATGAGAAGGTGAGGAAGGGAGGGAGGGAGGAAGGAAGGGAAGAAGGGAAGGAAGAGATGGATGAGGGAGTGTGGCACGATTGGAAAGGACAAGAGTGACATCATCGTCCCATTTCCTGATTAATACGCATATACACTCAGGCATACAACTTCCTGCACTACTCTGAACGCTTCCGGAACATGCCTGTCAGTGACGGGGAGGTGGCCTCCAAGAATGGGCCGAATGCGCCCAACAATTGGTGAGCACGTGCCTGAGACGATTGATGACGGTTAACAGATAAGAGTTGTCATTTTACTCCGCTAGCCTCTCCCCGCGACATCGTGAGAGCTGTACTGACACCCCTCCTATCTTCCCTTTCTCCCTCCCTCCCTCCCTCCCTCACCCCAAACTAGGTGGTACTCCTTCAATCTTGGACCCGTGCATCTGGTGGCCGTCTCCACCGAAATTTACGATTTCGGCCCCTTGGACTATATCCCACGGCAGTACCAGTGGCTAGGTACCATATCAAGCCCCTCGGGTCGTTCCCTTCGCGCATTTCTTATGTATCCCCTTCCTCTCTGTCCCTCGCCTTTGTTTTCCACCTCCAGAACGTAAGTCCTCTTCCTCCTCCCTGATTTCCCTTTACAGAGGAGGATCTGAAGCGCGCCAACTCCAACCGCACGCTCGCTCCTTGGATTATTGTCCACGGGCATAAACCTCTTTACTGCTCCAGCCCGACCCCCGAGAAATGCGACAACTGGTACAGGAGCCAGAGGGAGGGCGTCCTCCTATCTGCTGCTGCTGCTGCTGCTTCTGCTGCTGCTAATGCTAACCTCAGTACCACTGGGAATGCGCCTTGTCTTTCATCGTCTTTGCGAGGCACTGATGAAGGGAGGGCGGGGAAAAGAGGGAGGAAGAGGAAGTGGGGGTTGGAAGAGTTGTTTTACCTGTATGGCGTCGACGTGTACATTTGCGGGCACGAGCATAATTCGGAGAGGCATTATGATATCGCCCCGGGAGGGAAGACGGGTGGGAGGACGAGGGAAATGGGGGCGACGACGTATATTGTGACGGGAGCGGGTGGGAACAGAGAGGGCAATACGCCGTTCGAGAGCGAGCAGCCCGAGAGGGTGGCGAGTCGAGCGGAGATTTGGGGTTACTCTATCTTGGAGGTGCACAACGCCACACACTTGTATTATGAGCAGCGGGGATGTGATGTAGAGCCCAGGGAGGGAGGGAGGGAGAGGGATGAATTTGTGGATGGGGCGTGGCTGGTGCAGCATCGTCATGGGTCCTTTGAGAGGAGGGTGGAGGAGGAGGGGGAGGAAGGGGATGAGAGAGGATGGGAGGGAGGGAGGATCGCGGTAGCATAATGCTGAGAATATTTGTGGGGGGAGGGAGTGGATAGAGGGCGGGCAAACATTTCCGGGGGAATGGGAAGAGAAACAATAGAACGAGAAGAAAACACCACGCTATATCACATATCAGGAAGATATCAAGTCATCCCCCTCCATGGTAGTGGTTTTGTGTTTGTTGGTCGGTGCACCATTGTTATCATTGCATAGTTGGCGAGCTTTGATGATGTTTGACGTCCCGTTGGAGGAGGCCCGACTCCAATTAAGAGCCTCCTTCCAATATCAAGGAGGGCAGGGCAGGCTGGAACAAAATGATGGAGAGTGTGAAGGTTAGAAAGATTGGTCTCAAATTGGCCGTCCTTATTCCTCATTATCAGAATTTTATTTGCCGTTCATTTTCGATTTGATTCCTTATTTCCGGACTTATGATTTACAATCGCAGCTTTCCTTCCTCCTCCTCCTCCTCCTCCTCCTCCTCCTCCTCCTCCTCCTCCCTTTGTCTTTCCCCTTCTCCATCACTGCTCCCTCCTCCAACCACCTCTTCCATCACCCTTTCCTCCTCCGGCACCACAGACCAATGCGGCGACCGTTGCACCTTCAGCCACTTAAAGTCCTTCACCTCCTGCCACGCATTCCCCTGCCCTCCCTCCCCTTCCCTCCCCCTCGCCCTGAACCCAGCCTCCACAAGCTGCTCCTCCCATCCCGGGTAAGTCAAGGCCCACGGCGCGAATTTCAGCCCATCACAATCTTCGATGACTGGACCAGAGGTCACATGTACATACAAGGTAGTGTCGTAGGTACAGTGGATCCGTAGCTGTCGACTCGCGAGATACAATGTGCATCCTTGGCATTGCTCCAAATACACGGGACCGACAACCGGGCCACATAGAAGCTTGCAGTCGATCAGGTTCTCGAGCCGCAGGAAGTGAAGGGGGGCAAGAAGATGGATGGTGCAGCGAGTAAGGTCGCGGAGGAGGAGGTCTTTCGGGTGGCTTATGATGCTGCTGCTGCTGCTGTTGCTGCTGCTGCGGCTGGTGGTGGTTGAGAGGAGGGTGTTGAGATTCAGGGTGGCGTCGGAGTGCGAGGAGAAGCCCTCCATGGCTGTCAGACCAGACGATTCGTCGCTGGTAGTGGCAGTGGTGCTTGGAGAGGCTTTCGATGACGTTGGTGCTACGGACGGCGTCGGACGCCAGGTTTGTTTGGTGCTGCTGTTGGTGCTCTCTCCGCGCAGTTCGTCGGAGCCTCCATTCACCGCTCCTTCCTCTTCTGCTGCTGTTGCTGTTGCTGCTGCTGTTGTACGCCGCCGAGAAGCAAACGAAAATCTTTTGCGTGGTGCGAAGGCTGCGCGCACTTTCTCCAGTTTGCTCCGTAAGGCACTAGCTTCTTCCTGGGCCCGGCGGACGTCATACGGAGGCAAGAACAACGCGGCGTCGGCGATCTGCTTATCGAGGGATTGGACCTTGCCACTCAAATAAGTAAGAGATTCTTCCACAGTGCTATTGTTGCTGCTGCTGCAGCTAATTTTGGTGCTGTTGCAGCTAATTTTGGTGCTGCTCGTATCGGTCAAGGCCAAGTTGTCCAGCCTACTCGTCACGTCCTCGTGTGCCCTCCGCAATTCCGTCCAAAAGACGCCAACAGATTCCGCAGGGTCTTTGCCGAGCTGAACCTTGGCCCTGCTGTCCTTTCGGGATTGCATCCGTGCTTCTTGTTGGGCTCGAAAGCGGGCTTGCATTTCAGTATGGCGTGTCGATGGCTCCGGGGTAGGAGGCGGCAGTGGAGTCTTGATGGGAGGTTCCATTTTTTAAGCCACCGCGGAGAGATACTTGCCTGTCTGTTTGTGTAGGATACAAGTTATCAGAGGGCCTGTCCTATAGGACCGTGGATTGTAGGGGTTGCACTGTTCTCGCCCAAAACCTTACTGCTTTCAGAATCCCGAAGTCTGCGAATGGGCGACAAGGAACAAAATGAGTTGATTTGCAAAAGAACAGTCCCCGGCTTGGACCAGTTTTTGCGAGGTGTGCTGGTGTATCCACGTGTCTTTGTAGCGCTTGCATGGGCATGGGCTTGGAGTGAGGACATTGTTAATAAACAATGTGGTCTCATTGACAGCGCACTGCACAATCTAGACTCCCAACCAACTCTCATCCAACCTACCAGGTGCAACAAATTTATTTCTCCAGACAATTCGCTTCTATGCACAGTTCTTCATCCAGCCCCCGACGGCATCGCACACGACAATGCCGACCGAAGAATAGGATCCCTGTGTCTAGAGCTGTTTCAGGACATGCGAGGTGCTATAATTTGCCTGGTTGTGGAGCCAACATGTCCACGACTGTTTGTTTCCCCGCTCCTGGCTCACCACCATAACCAGGATCAGATCCTGTTTCGATGGCATGCATGCTTTGCGCTGTGATGGCATCCACGCCATTCATTCAAGCGCATGTCTGCACAACTCTGACTCCCCTGTGTACTACACGGTATACAAACAACAGGCGCTTGTCTACCGAAAAGCCCTCACTCATTCATCATGACGTGCTTTTTCAAGGGACTCGGTACGTGCACTGAGAGTAGAGCATTATAGAGTGGGAGAGAGAATTTATATGGAGTCGGTACTCGTACTTGTAAATGTGCCATATCAGTATGCGCATGAATAAGTCGTCATGTACATGTGGAGCGGTGTCTCATAACATTTTCCCCATTCAAGCTTTATGCTTATCTATCTCCGCCCCTCCTCTAACCTCCTCATTTCCCGAATCACGCAGGCTTCGGCCTGACCCTCGCCCCCGTGATTCTCATGATCATGTCCCTGCTGAGCCAAGGTATGTCTTAATTGGTTGCAACTTTTTTTCTGTTAAAGCCATGCTGTTGGATGATATCCCTGACCTTGGTCTGTCCCCTTTCCAACTCCTGACCACTTTACCATCCATGGCGTATATGGCACTCCCCCCCCCCCCGGTGTAGCTCCCAACTTTTTCTGCTTTCCACTCTTTTTGATGTTTATCGTCTCTCCTGTCACTCCACTTCTTTCCTTCCTCTCTCCTTCCTTTCTAGATTGGACGTTGAACACGACGAGCCTGATCGATATTAGCCCCAAAGCCGAGATCTACGAGGACACGATCGACTTCCGTATGGGCCCCTTTAAAACATTCATGGAGGCCGTGCAAGAAGAGACTGTGGTTTTCAGCTACACCTCATACTCGGACTGGTGCTCCCCCTCGGCCTCGTCTTTCGACAACCCCTCCGCGCACCACCTCTGTCGCCTGCTGCACAGCGTGCGGGCCACGGGGGTTGTAACCGCCATCCTTGGGGGGGTCACTTTCTTGCTATACTGTATCCTTGCCTTCCGATCTCTCAAGGGGCAGTATATTGCCAAGACTGCGCGTGTCAGCATGGTTTTACACATCGTCCAAGCGGGGTGTGCCTTCGCTACCGTGGGGTTGTGGATGGCGTTAACGAAAGCCTACCACTCCTCCCTCACCTCGGCCTTGGACCCGGAGTTTGCGAGTTTCCGCTTGCCGTATGGCAGGTCATTCTATCGTGTGGTGGTCGTGGGGATCCTGGCGTTGGTATCAGCTGCGGCATTGCACATCATGGCGGCCAAGAGCGTCGGTGCAATTGAGAAGCAAGCAACGATTGAGCGGAAGAGGAGTGAGTTTGAGTTGAGGGAGGCGGCGGAGTCGGCTCGGAGACAGGCAGAGCAGGAGCTAAGAGCTGAAAATATGATTTAGGTTTAGAAGCGAGGTGGGATGGGAGGGAGGGAAGGGAGGGGGGAAGGGAGGGGGGAAGGGAAGGGAAGGGGAAAATGGGCATGCGTAAATTTTCCGTTTCACATCCTCAGATGCTTGCTTTGATTTGGGACTTTTTTTTAGGGGGGGGACGGGGGGAGGATCTGGGGACGGAATGGCGGGAGATAGGTATGACGTATGACTAGCGGAGGTGTGCATCTGTTCATTTTGACTGTCTGCAGGAGTTTTGTTTGAAGCAAGGCACAAATGAGAGGAGCGGCTTCGGTGTTTGCTTCCTCTGTGTGCACTTAAAGAGAATAAAGGTAGGGGAAGGAAGAGAGCAAGAAGTGTTTGCATCAGCAACCAAGATCAACCAACATGGGATCTTTGACAGGGCAGTAGATACTGTAATACATGTCAAACATGGGGAAGAAGGAAAAGCGAGCAGGAAGAGGCAAATAGTACCAAAGAACGAATAATGTGGTGTGTGTGTGAGTGTGTGTGCGTTTGTGCATGGTGTGCTTTGAGGGGCGATCCGTCCCATTTACTCATGTTGCTTTAAAGCGGTTCACATTGTGACTCAATATCATACATCCCCACCTTGTTTTTTAGACCCCAGGGGATTAACCTCCTCAACCATTTGGTCAGTATCATCATCATGACCACGCACCCCCCTTACCCCACTTACCCCACGCCCACAACGTTAGAACCATAGTTTATTTCCCATTGCACGGCCACCACCTCCACCTCACACACCTTTCAAATTGCCAGTCCAGAACGACCACACAACTTTCGGTGACTGCGAGAAACCGAATTGGAACACTCATCCCAAGCGCCAGCGGCAACTTCAGAGCGATGCTGCTTCAACAAGTCAAGACCAACTTTCTACGGCCATCAGCAGACCTCGCCCTCCTCCTCCTCGTTATCCTTGTTCTCTTGCCTATCACCACCACAGCGTTCTCTGGTAGCACCTTGACAAGCCTGTCGCCGCAAAACCCGCCTCCGCCCAAGGGGGGGATGAGCGTTGGGATCACCCCACGGGAGTTTTTGATGGAACGCCCTCCGGGTCCTTACACTTGCCTTCGAGCCCGCGACGGTGCATTGTTAGGTTTTGACTTTCACATGCAGCGCTTGATGCACGCGATTCGAGCCTCGGGGGGCAGTGGAAGCAGGGTGCAAGAGAAGGAAATGCGCATCCAAGTGCTTGACGTGATTGCCGGGGCCCTGGAAGACGCAGCCCTCCTTCGGAGAGTAGAGGAATCTGGCGAACAGAAGCCCTTTAAAACCCCCATCGACGCCTTTGTGACTGTCCACGCCGCGATCTCCTCCTCCTCTTTATCGTCGGGCCTGGTCTTAAACGCCCACGCCGTGACCATGCCCTATGCAATCATGCCTCCAGCCATAACCTTGGAAGTCCGAGGCGATGGGCGGCAACACCCAGAAATCAAACACTCCAGATGGGTACGTGACAGACAAGAACTCGAGCGGTTTCGCTCGGGTCCTGGGGGGGAGGTAGCTTTGTCTCGCCCTGTAGGATCTGGGAGGGATAGAGAGGTCTTGGAGGGGTTGGTGAGCAATATTTTTGCAGTCAAGGGAGGGAAGCTCGTGACGGCCCAAGATGGTGTGTTGCCGGGGCATATGCGATCAATGACACTAGAAGCCGCGCGATCTTTAGGTGTGCCGGTGGGGGAAGTGAATGACTGTTTGAGAATTGAGGAAATCGGGGAGTGGGAGGAGGCATTTTTGACAGGCTCGGGACGGGTGCTAGTTCCGATTGGAAGGGTGGAGGGAACGAGTGTGGGGTTGTCGGGAGTAGATCTGCCGATGGCACCAGGGCCGATGACCAACTTATTGAGAGCACGGTTGCTATTTGACATGAATGAGGGATGGGAAGGCATGGAGGAGCTACGGAGGATGTGAGGGAGGAACAACAGCAGCCTGGAGGGAAGAAAAGTAGTGAGCGGTAAGTTTTTGGTCGTCGGTGAAAGAGCGGGAAGGATAGTTCTGTGTATTTTAATTTGTACACCGTATCTCAAATCTCTCCTGGCATGTGTGTCTGTCCGTTTACCATTGTGTGCGCACTCTTTCCTTTGTCTCCTGTCTCTTCCCCTCCCTCCCCGCCTCCCCTCCTCCCTCAATCGCCGCCTTATGACAATTAAAAGGAGTTCCTTCATCCTACGGACATTCACTTTTACGAAAAGGTCGGCAGATTCATTTTTTATAACAACACTCTTTCCATCCCTCTTGCCTTTGAACAATCATGGCATCACCGGACTTCCAAGGGAGTGCACATCTCTTTCCGTTGATTGGACGATTTCTTCTTGTACATATACATACACCTGCCGCTGTGTGTATGTGTGTGTGCTTCTGTGTCGCTGAGATTGTATGTCTGCATTTCTCACCGCCCCTCTCCCTAGCTCTAAATGTATGTCGCTGCTTCTGTCGGTGTGAGTAAGGAAGTTGGTAATTAATTGTGTCATGCCAGGTCCGTCTTCGTAGTCCCTCTCCATCTCTCATTCTCACGAGTCGTACGTTTTATCAGTCCCTCCTGTATATTCTTTCTATCGTTAGAAAACCTCAAGGTTTATCCTCTTCTCACATTTTCAATCACTGATCCTCTTTCCTTCTTCCCCTCCGCGCTTGGTTTCCTCCCGCCTTCGGCACAAGATACAGAAATTAGATGATATACAAATCGGATGTTTCCCAGAATTACCCATTACCAGCTGCGAGACAGTTTGGGTGACAAATTCAAAAATGCAGATGACTGAGAATTGAATGTAGATGACATGTGTGTGGTAGTAGGAGAGGGAATATAAGGTAAGAGTCGAGAGGTAGAAATTTTGACAGGGGGTAATATGATTGATTGGTATGTAGGAGAAGAAGGCGAAGCGATGCAAAGGCACACATAGATATGCAAACAAGATGACTTTTTGCAAGCCTTCCTTCGACGACTGATCATTGTATTCTTTTTTGTAAACGTTTTACACGCTTTAATTTTTGTTTTCCCACCCGCAGTCTCGTCGTCCCCGCCTTCGTGATTATTTATTCATTGTTAAATTTATACAGCCATGCCTGTGGTCATACTTTTCACTGACCAACAATTTCGGCATGCACCTGTCCCTCCCTCCTTCCCTAACTCCTGTCCCTCTTCTATAATTCCCTACCCCTCCCAAACCAGCGCATTGACGGTGCCGAGGGCATCACCCCCCCTATAGGGGATTCTACTCCAGGCGCCCCTCCTTTTCCATTCATCTCCATTGCCACTGCAGAGGCCATGGGAATGTCAACTTCTTGCTCGATCGTCGGATTCCATTCGACGGCGCTCGCCGTTGGGGGCAACGCCAACGGCTCACGATGATATGCTTCGGGCAAGGAGGACGAGGGGAAAAGGTCGGGCGAGTGGTAGATATGGATAGGAACCTCTATGCCAATGGAGGGAGTCCAGTCGATTTTGACAAAGATTTTAACAGCGTATGTACACTCTACTATGGATCCTTTTACTTCTGCGGGGAGGGGCTTGCCGTCCTTGGTGGAAGAGAGAAGGAAAGGCACGGTGCGTCCTGCGGCGTCCATGAACGATTGCCCGGGGAGTAGACCTGGGAGCTCGAGGGACGTCAGGACATCGGACTGGTAGAAAAGCCAGCCTGTGGTTTGAAATTGTGATATCATATACATAAAGGATGTGAGCGATTGAATGACCGCGGGAGGGAGAGGTGGTAATACAGATACGACCACAGGCAGGCAGGGAGGGAGAGGGGGAGGGACAGCTCCTTACCTTGACTGCGCGTACCCAAGCGAAGCTGCCGCACCAACCGCATGCTCACATGACGAATCGTCGCCCTCGAGCCATTATTCATCTCGACCACAATCATCGCCGTCTCGCCTGGCATGTAATGGCTCTTGTCCATTGAGGCCCTCATCCAAATCTCCCCCCGGGGGATACAACACACAAAACAGACTTTCTTGTTCTTTACGACTGTCTCGGCGTGGATGGCCTTCGGGTCGAAATTAGCAGTGACAGCTAAGAGCTGCCTGTGCCGAATATTGTTTGTGAACACCCCCGGTACTTCCACATATGCAAGCACTTCATAATCGATTGAGCATCGATACGTCTCACCGCCTCTCATCCCTTCTTCTTCCGGGTAGGTCCCCGGCAAGGAAGCAGGGAGGGAAAAGATGAAAGGGATCTGGTACTGACCCGGTTGGAGCGACCCGGCTTGAGCGGTAAGTAAGGGCATGGTGACGTTGAAAAAGGAGACTTCGTCGGACAGCGTCCGATCCAGGTCTTCGGCATCGCGCCCTGTGCGGCGTTCGGTAAAGTTCACCCGCTCGAGGCCCTTGACGCGGAGGAAGACCCCGGTGGCCTTGCGATAGAGGGAGGGGGAAAGGATAGGAGTCGTTGTGAGAGTGCGAGTGGTGCGAATGGTGGTGGAGAATGTCTTACACAGATGCCGCTCGAACATAGGATGAGAGGGGGAGTGTTGGAGGGTGAACAGGCGCGGAGGCATTTGTGTGAAGTAGACCGTGTTCACCAGAGCCATCCCCGCATCGAAATCATAATTGAACATTTATCTAAAAATTCGCATAGATACGTCAAGGGAGCTTTTTGGAATGGAATTGCTGGAGGCATGAGCAAGAAATGGGCCCTGTATATTTACCTCTGTTTCTGCCGTGACCATGACGTACACAGAGCCCTTGACTGTTTCCCCGGCCATATATATCATCTTATCCGTCTGCACTGCCAAGGATACATGCGCGTTGCTGTTGGTATTGCCCATACTTTCGGCAGGCAAGGAGACAAGGAGTAGGGGGGAGGTTGTCGGCGCGCTTCTCGTGATTTTGTATCCACGGACTTCTCTGAAATTAGCCCCAAGTAGATGTGTGAACGAGGAGGAGGAAAATGAATGGGTTGGGACCGTAGTACTTACTAGGGTAGAGTAGGCGTCATCGATTTAGAAAAGTGAAGGGGCAACTACTACAAGGTGCTCTTCCCCTCACTCGCTCACGGGCGACATGAGTGAATTGCTGTCACTTGCTTTTATCTTGTTGGGTAGGCAACCCTGTATTTTTCCCGACCAATGACAACACCATGCCAGGTTCCGGCTAATCCACTACTGCTGCTTGCCTTGCCCCAAGGCTTGGACGGGGCGGTAGGGCTTGCGGAAAAGGCTACGAAGGGAATGCCAGCAGTGCTCTACGCGCAAGCTTTCACACTTCCTCGTGTTCTGCTGCTTTTTACACCACAACAGGAACGCTCTGACATATATTGTGAAGACTAGGGACAAAAGATTGGAGAGCCTCGACGCAAAGGTAAGGGTGGCTGCATGGGTGGGGCAGAAGCCAGGGGGAAGGATCGCTTTTGCTGATGATCACGACGGCATTGAGGAGAAGAGCACTGCGGTAGTCTGCACTATATGATACCAGCTTACAAACATCGTCAATTTAAGAATAAGGAGAAGAGAGCGCTGAGGAGGGGATGGATGCCTTAAAGGGGTTGGGCTGGGTCTGCAAGGGGTGGATTGGAGCGGCCGCGTGGTGAATAGCAAGCGGCTTCTCTTGTGGAAGTTCCCTTGTTTTTGATCGCAATGATGCACACACATACATACATATACACTCCCCCTTACTTTCCATTTTTCCCATTCCTTACTGATAATGGACAGCAAGCAAAGCCAGGCAGCAAGAAGAGAGGATGATCCGACTTCGCGTCAAGTCACTGTCGGAGCTACGAGAGAAGCATCAAGCGGGCGATTACGTCTCGGGCACTGTTTTTAGCACACCAGAAGGCAGCTTCACTATCAGGTATAAAGGCCCTGGCGATAGACAGATCCCTCCCTTCCTTTCTTCCTCTTTTCCTTCCTTGCCAAGGCAAATTTGTCTCACTCAACCCTCCCTCCCTCCCTCCCTCCCTCCTCTAGTCTGTATCCTACAGGCGACAAGCTGTCCAACCCCGGCTTCATCGGGGTTTACCTCACCTGTCTATCCCTCAAGGATTCCTCTATCCGCGGCGTGCGGGTGGGGGCCACGTGGAACCTCCTGTCCGAGGACGGAGTGCTGGTGACCTCGCGCCATGAGAAACTGACTCCCATCTTGCTGACCCCAGACCCGGGGGAGGACCCTCAATTGGGGAAGGGAAGGGGATACACGAATTTTTATCGGCCTTCCTCAGATCTGGAGGTATTCATGTTGACCTGCGACTTTGTGATACGAGAGGTGGTGAGGGAGGAGGGGGTTGGGGCGGTGATGATGGTGATGAAGGGAGGAGAGGAGGGAGGGATGGGGGCCGTGGGAGGGGGGGGAGGGGGGGGGGGGACAATGATGATGGAGGGGTCGATGGAGGGGCTGTTGAGTACTGTAAGACGAGTGCACGAGAAGGAGATGGAGAGGAGCCGGAGAGCGAGGGTGTTAGCGGTGGAGGAGCTAGTGGAGTTGAGTCAAGAGGATCTGTTGAAGTTGCAGGAAAATCTGGCGTGTGCCTTGACAAAGAAATGCGAGATCGATAGGTATTGCTCGATTTGCTTGGAGAGGCAGAAAGATCACGTGTGCGTCCCCTGTGGGCATCGGTACTGCGGTTCGTGCATAGCCCAGGTGGAGCGCTGTGCGGAGTGTAGGGAGAAAATCACACAGAAGCTGAAGTGTTTCTAGGGCGAGGAGGGGAGTTTTGGAGGGAAGGAGCGAGGGAAGGAGGGTTGTGCACATAAATTTACATCCAGGAAGAGACGGGAGGAGTGAGGCATGGGGAGAGACACAGGCAGGCAGAAAAGGAAAGGATTATTTGTGAATACAGTGCTCGCCCTCCTTATCCTCTATTCTGTCTTCGATCATTTTTCCTGGCACGTACAAAGGATGCGAGCGTTGAGAGAGATGGAGAGGGATGTGGAAAGACACGGACACGCACGAGTTGTTTCAGAACAACCAATCAGTCGTCGTAAGCAGATAGCAGCAGTAGTATTAGCAGCAGCAGCAGCAGCAGCAGCAGCAGTACCAGCAGCAACAGCAACAGCATCAGAATGATGACATGTACATAGGCAGACGAATAAACAAGATAAATGAGAGGAGTAGAGGGATCAAGTGGCAGAAGGAAAGGCTGGAAGGCGACAAGCACCTTAATAGGTGTGTCGTCTGGACGGTCCCGGAGTGACAGCTGCCACGCGTTTCCTTCCTGTCTCTACTTCTCGCCTTGTGCGTATCTCCCCGCCACATAAGTGTGATTTGGATATGAGTCAACTGTCATGATTTTTTTCCATGAGGATATGATGATTAAGGAACTTAATATAGGTAGGAAAGTGAAAGAGTATGGGTGTGACAGGGAGAGTGGGGGTGAGGGGTGTCTGCGTGAGGTAAGGGCGATGAGTGAAATTGGAAAAGAGAAGAAGAAAAAGAAAAAGAAGAAACGAAAGTAAAGAAGAATGAGTCGAAGAAAAAGGAGCACTGTCCATTATGGGAAAGTCGAGCGTAGGAAAGTGACTAGAAAGGTATAGTGCATTCAGTCAGCGAGAGAAGGAGTGTGTCGTTCATCTTACGGTATTCACAAACGCAAAAGTGATTGGAGCTGTTCTATTTTTATGTCTCTGATCCGCCTGTACCCTGCCTGTCTCCATCCCCTCATTTTGTCATGTGTCATGCTTGCCGCCTGTTGTCCTCCTTCCGGCCCACTCGTCCACACTTTCATTCCATTTATCTACCGGTAGATACTTTCTTCTTTCTCTTCTCTTTTCTATCATTTCTGCTTTTCCCTCTCAATCGGCGAGCCCATCCATCTCCGTTTTCTCCCCTTCTTGGACACTGAATATACTTACACTGACCATCGTTTTATTCCATGTCTATTCTTATTCCTTTCAAATCTTCATGCAAAAGTAAGGGCAGGGCACTCTTCCTCCTCTCCTCCCTCTCCCCACCCCTACACCGCCATATACCCCATCAGGCGATTTCTCATCCGATCCATCACCGCAATCCCACCCCCTTCTCCGATATTATGCAAAGCCGGATCTTCCCCCCTCTCGCGTCGCCGGCGCTCGGCCCATGACAAGGTCATGATGACGCCGAACAGCATGCCGACAGACAAACTGGAAACGATGGCAACGAGCAGTGAGACATTGGTTTTCCCTCCTCCTCCTTCTCCTTCACCTTCGCCCCTTCTGTCTCCTTCTTCTCCTCCTGGCTCTGCTTTCTTTGCATTAGTGCTCGTGGTGCTGCTGTAGTTGCCAATGTTGTGGTTGCTGCTGCTACTGCTGCTCTTGGTGCGATTGCTGCTCGCTTTGGAAACTACGTACTGCATAGGTACAATAAGCTCTTCTTTTCCCTCCTCCTCCTCTCCCTCCTTCCCCCTCCCCTTCCCATTCCCCCCAGCCGTGGTCCGCACCCGCGGCATCCGTTGCAAAACCGAGGACGAGAATGCAGATGCGACCGAAGGCGCCTTGGGCGTCCCCACACGCGCATGCCCATCTTCCCCCCCCCCCTTCTTCGGCCCATTCCTCTTCCCCGGTGATACCGTGCGCGCCGGGCCAGCAGTCTCCCCTCCCCCCCTTCTTCCCTCCCCAAAATCATCCACTTTTTGACAGGGCCTCTTGGGGTCACCACTCGCAAAGGCCCATTTTTCCGTTGCGGTTTCAAGCACCGAAAAGGGACACAGTGCCTCTCCCTCACACCCTTCCATCACCAACTCCTTCCCCCGGTAGAGCATCCGAAACAAGTGCTCCTTCTGCTCCCCCTCCTGCCCCCGTCGCTCCCCGCTTTCCTCGCCCTCCACCTTGGCCTCATACAACTCAATCACCAAAATGGCAGCATAGGGAGGCCATTCACCATCCCACACCTTCCATGCCGCCAGCAACGGCAACACGCTGGTATCATGGCCCAAGAACAACCCGAATTTCATGGCCGTCCTTCCCCCCTCCCTCCCTCTCGCCCTCGCCCTCCCCCTCATATTTTCCAGCAATTCCAGCGCGAGCGGTCCTATGCCCAATTTAGAGTAATAGGCCTCATTCCAAACAAACTTAAAACTCCGCATCCACGCCGAATGCACAAATGCGTCCTGCAACGTCGTCTCGGTCAAGGTTGGAGGAAACGGTCGGCCGGTGCAGGCAGTAGTCCCCAAACAATCAAGCAGATGCTCATAGCTGTACCCCGGGAGCTCCACCGCCATCCGCGCATTCAACTCCTGGACCCACTGCGAATTGTTGTATTCGGCCCATTCCCTCGAGTGGCTCGCGTCTGCCTCGACGCTATCCAACGCGGGACAGACGTTGTGATTGGGTGCAATCTCATCCAAGGCAAAATCACCCGTGTGCCACTGCAACGTCATCTCCCCCTGCCGTGCATCGAACATTCCTCTCAGCAACGCTTCACCTGACATCTCGGTGCGGTACGACGGGTCGTCGTCGGAACGCAGGTAAATCATTTCGCCCGTGACTGCGCCCAAGTTTGGGGTGTGGAAGAGATTGAGCGGGCCATGCCCTATGTACGCTTTGCCGAGGGCCTCGCCATTGGCGGCTTCTTGGTCGTAGCCCTCAACAACGAGCTGGCCGAGATGGCATGTACCCCCTAAGATGGTGGGGGAGCCGTCGTAGATCTTGCGGAAGATGAAGGGGGCGGATCGAGCTGTGGGCGTACAGATGCGATGTGGGTGAGTGACTGGGTATGCGTTAGCAAGCAGTATTCAGACAGCATGGCACAGTCGAGGTGACAGGCGCCCCGTAGGAGGGGCAAAGGGTGAGGGGGGGCAGAAGGGCATTGTAAATTGTGCGGAAGATGAAGTGCGCAGGCCGGGCTGTATTTTATGAGTGTGAGCTTGGCTCGAGGCCTTCCCCCTTACTTCCTCCCTTGCTACTCCCACTCCTCCCTATCCTCATACCATCATTCCCCTTGTCCTTGGGCGAGGGGATCGACATCTCGGTCACATTACAATCCCATTTAAACCCGTAACCGTCCCAACAGTCCATATATTTGATATAAGGGACGCGGGAGCCGTGTCGTGCGATGGCTTGGACTTGCAGCAGCTTGAGGCCCGGATGTTTGTCGGAGTATGAGGTATCAAGTGGGGGGAAGGTGACGTTGTTGGGGCTGTGTGTTTGGAGGAGGGGAAGGTGTTGGGAAGGAAGAGACAGTGACGGACTGTACACACAATGAAGGCCTGGCCAGTGACTATTGGTGGTGAGACAAAGTGGTTGGGAGTTTGGATGTGGGACGTAACGAAAGGAGGGCCAAACAGCCTCTCCTACGCCACCAAGAGCCCGACACTCTGGTTACAGAAACGATACCTAGCCTCTCCTCCACTCAAAGTGCCTTCAAAGATAGCATTCAAATTCAAACCACCCAGCCGTCCGCAAACATACCTGTTGCAGTATGCAAATTTGCGCTTGTCAAATATGATGCCGTCTTGGTCTTGCGTCTCCTTTCGGAAGCCAGTCGAGCTGCCCGTGAGCCAAGCATCGTGCCTTACGCCCGCAGTTGGAAACGCTTCGGAAACCACAAAGGCTGCTGCTATTGCCATCGCGAGCAGCGGCTGCTGCGGTGCGTTGGTCATGATGCGGTCGGTTGCTGCGTTCCCGTCATGCGTGAAAAAGAATATGGAAGAAAGGCGGCTAGGGCGTAAATTTTTGTTGGGCTTGGAGACGGGGAAAGGAGGCTGTCGGCAAACATGAGAAGGATGGTTGGGAGATATATCATGCTGTGGCCGTGTTTGTAGTCTACACACACATGTAAAGCACGCAAGTCAAGCAATGAATAACAGGGAACCTGGAGGGGTGGGGGAGGTTCCAAGTTGATCAAGTTGTAAATTCCTTGAGGAATTCCTTGAGGAATTTGTCAACACAACCAAAAACAACAAGTCACGAAAGCCAAAAATACTTATAATCGCTCAAGCACTTCGATGATTCTTCGTTCCTGCCGAACAGGACCGCCCCATAACCTCGCTGATCTCTCTGAGTTGACTCCCAAGAAGGAAAGGGGTGGGGAATTTTAAAAAGTCCCTCAAGTCCCCTCTGTAGAACATCCTTGCCTCACTCTGATAATTTGTAATGTGGTTATCGTTACTTAATGCTCTGTTTCTCTTCAAACGGATCAGTGCTCGAAAACCTTTCATATAATGATGCTGTCAAGGACTTCTCGCTTTTTCTCCTCACCTCTGCATACCTCCTCGTCCCCTTCTCACTTTTCTCACATCTCTCGCTGTACTGTGATAATTATTCGGGTTTAGACTTTTCATCGTTTTATGCACTTTCAGTAGATGGTCGCTCATCTACGACATTCTTTTGGGTAAAGCTGTTCGAATTGAATATACTTGCTCTCTCTTGTCCTTTCACTGTGTAGCTTTTTTTCACACCATGCACACCCGAGACTCATCCGCGACCCTGTGAGTCTCATCACGCTCCCTCGTGCCTTTGGATGACCCGCCTATCGATCTTTTTCCTCTACCACTCCCTATCTCCCTCGTGGATTCAGTGCCTGCTAATTCGTTTTCTTATTCCAGGCTTCTCTCTTCTCCCTCCCATTCCTTGTGAGTTGCTTTAATAGGTACACACTTTCTTTATCGCTTTGATCCTCTTTCACTGACTCTTCATTCCTCGAAAAAAAAATCAGCGGGATTCATCCGAAGTCGATGAGGTAAAAAGCAGACTCCCCGTCTTCCCTTTCCTGGTCGTTTCCTGACTTGCTCCATATCACACCTTTTTAAAAATATGTGAAAGATTGAAAACGATACCTTTCCATCCTTCCCTCCATTCCTACCTATAGCCCCTGCTGCTCAAGCATCAGCCACAAATCCGGATCCTCCACACTTCCCATCATTACTTCCTCCGCCCCTCCCTCCATCCCTCCTCCTATCTCATCAACTGCTATCAACCCTGCTTCCGTCCCAGCACCCAGATCAAGAGGTGGCTGTAGCGCGCCATCAGCTTCCTCCCAAATCGCATTGGCCCATGCCCACACGTGATCCTCATTCGCATCCATCTTCAGTTCCGGCACTTGCTGCGGCGGCGGCGGCGGCGGCTGCGGCTGCGGTTGCGGCTGCAGCATTTGCTCCTGATGCACCTCCTCATCTTCATGCTCTGTGCTCCCGTCACCGCTGCTCCTATTGTCCTCGTTGCTGTTTCCGACAAAAATGTGAGGTGAGGGCACTCCGGGCAAGGAGACAAGCGCCGAAAACGCCGAAGGAAGAAGACAAGCAGGGGCCAACGCCACCTGCTGCTGCTGCTGCTGTTGTGGTTCCTGCTGAGGTTGCTCATGTGGCAGCTGCTTCTGTTGCTGATGTAAAAAAACCCATCGTTGCAAATGATTGTGCTCTTCCTCCTCCCCGTCCCACAACCCAACCTGCAACTGCTGCTGTTGCTGCTGCTGCAACTGCTGTTGCTGTTCGGGGATGGCTGCAAAGGCGAATACTTTATCCTCCTTATCATATGAAACCCCACGTCCAGTCATAAAGGGGGGATTTGTAGAACAAGTGGCGAGGCGACGACTAATCGCTTCAGGGACAGGAGGGCCTTCTTGGCTCCAGGCCACAGTCGAGGGAATTTTCCGACGCTTGCTTGACACAGCGATGCGTTGGGGGGGGGGGCGAGAGGAAGGGAGGAAAGGAGAAGAGGGGATGGAGGAAGGGGGAAGAGAGGAAGAAGAAGACAAAGTTGAGGTGGAGGTTAAGGAAGAGAAGGAGGCGGTTGAAGGGGAGGGAGAGATGGAGGTGGTGGTGGAGGAAGGCGGTGTCTCGTCTAGCGGGCGGGGACGGCGCCTTCGCCCTTCCTGTTGCTGCTGTTGCACCAGCTGTCGGTGCTTCTGCTCCTCCCCGTACTTCCTCTTGCTGGCCAATGCAGCCAGACGTTCCGAAGAGTAGGTGGTGCGCCGCGTACCAGACGATATCCCTGCTTCCCTTTCTGCTGCTCCATTCTCTGACACCGTGTGCTTTCGGGAGGCAAAGGAGGAGGTGACGGCACGAGGAGGTGCATCTTGCTTGACAGTTAGGGTGAGGATCAAGGTGCTCTTTCCATTCCCAAACACACGGAAACTGACAGTGGCCGCACATACGACAAGCAAGCCTGTCCTGGTCAGACACTCCACTTCCACCTCCACATGCTCTGTGCCCTTTTGCAAGAAAACTGTAGATGCCGCCCGATTCAGCGTCGCCAGTCCCTCACGCGTTGTGAAGGTGGCCCAAACAGATAAAGAGGTGAGTCCCGTTTCTTGTACGGTCATCGTTAGCTCGTCGGTGGAGATGAAGAGCTGCTTCATCGCCTCACTGCAGAACATGGTCTCCGCACCGTGTCCCCCGCGAGAAACTATGTAGCAGGCAAGCTCGTCCATCTCAGGATGTTTGAAGTCGGTTGCATGAGCACGGCTATCACCTCTGCATTGCTCCTCTTCCTGCTGCTGCAGCCGCTCCTCGTGGGTCAAGCGCATGTCAGACAAGAGGTTGTGGATCATGTCAATAAGCCCGTGGGATGTGTCCTTGCCAGTGGCCTTGTTAAAGAGGGAGACAATTCTCACCCAGTGTATCATCTTTTGCCGGTCCAGCATGCCTGAAGCTGCCATCGTTTTCACGTTCTCCACAAAGGCGCGGCCACCGTGTGCCAAAATTTCGCTTCGGTCGATGAGGGCCTGAGTGCGGGAAGCCACCATGGGAGCGGACTTGGCCATGGACAAGCTCTGCAGGTCCAGTGGAGAATTTCGATACTGGGCCGTTGCACACATAGATTGTGACCGCAACAGGTCGATAGAAGTCGAGGGGGTAAAGTTTGTGGCCCTCTATGGTCAGTGGATGAACAGGACACCGCGGTGGGTGTGCTTCTTTTTCGAAGATGATGCCTCCTCTCACCCAGCTCAGTTTCCTGCTTCCTCTGAATCAGCTTAGTTTGCGGGGGCGTTGCCGTCTGTTGGTGAGAGTATGGCCTAATTTCGTGGGTTGGTGGTTGGACATCGTGTGAAATGGCTGGTCGCAAAGGGTGTTGTGCGCTGGAACGGCCGTCTGTCGACCTTCCAAGGGCCGATTTAACATAAAAAGCACAACCAATCGCTCACTTGTGAGAATCACGAGAGCCACTCAAACCATCAGTCGTGAGGTGAGCACGGGTAAAATAAGAAGACCGTGGTGTTTTGTCGACTCCCTCAGACTTGCAATCAGCCCCGATAAAAATGATCGTCTTCCTGCACTAGTGTTGGCGTAGCTTACTCGCCCTTCTTCAAAACCGAAGCGGTCTCCGAGAAGTTCGAATAAGCGGAAACATATGTTTTCACAAGTAGTGGTCTTGCAACTTGCGACCACGTTTAGTCCCACACCCTGCAATCTAACACAACGGCAACCTTCCTGGAACTCACTTTTAAAACACCACTCGGGTGTTTCCAAATCCAATAGTCATTCAACGTCACGTATCGACGATTCAAGGCAGCCCATCGCGTAGGCATAAAAAACTTTAGGGTGCTTCAACGAGTGCGGGGCGACTCGTGGGGAATCCTCGGCATGGACCAATGCATAGTTATCTTTCACTGCAATGCATTTTCCTCTGGTTAAACTTCCCTTTAGCTCAGCTTGCGATCACCAAGTGTCCCCCCTCACCTTTTCCTCTCTGTCTCACTTCACAGTGGTCCAAATTTCAATTTTAGAAAGAAATTTACGCTTCACCCCCTTGGATGAGCGGAGGAAGGTTCCGCTTCCTCTCGATTTGATCTCAACTCGGTCGTTGACTCGAACACTCCACCACTGTTAATGTCACCATTGGCCTCTCAGAAAAATAATATCGTATTTAAAGTTATATGTTGGCACTAATATCTGCACGCGCGTATAGTTTAGAAGTGCTTGGGATGATAAGTGATGCTTTTTGGGGCCCTGACCTCAGAGTTCGCCGCTGAGAGCCGAGAGAGTTTCGTGGCCCATGATTGTACTTTCTTTCCATATGGTGATTCGCATGGGCATCAGCTTTCTTCTCATGTGAAGCTATCCTGAAACTTGGCACCTGGCTTTTCGTGCGTGAGGCCATGGCAGCATTTACTCCCCTTAGTCATCTCCCCTTTACAGCCTTTTGACCATATTCGCTTAACTGCCCACCTGACAATCACAGTTACTAAAATCTACAACGCTACTCGGCGTCATTACATCGCCGCTGCGGTGTTGTATTTCTACTGGGATCTATCTTGTCTCTACCTCTCCCTAACACTGCCTCTATTTCTGGCCCTCTTGACCTCTTCTCCCTATTTACTCCTCCTATCACACACACGTGTTGACTCACCCACCCAGCCAACGCGACAGACCCGACCCGATATCTAAAACGTGCTAACCTTGAAGCCCCGGCGCAATTGTCGGCGGAGATGCATTGGATTTTTAACTGCATCTTTCCGCTCCTTTGGCGGCGCGGCTGCCTGCTCTCTCTCCTTCTCCTTCTCCTCAGACAGCGCCATCAGCTTGGTGCTGGGGTGGACATCCCTCTTGGGCAATACAGGCATGGCCTCCTCTTGCTTCATATTAGGTGTTGCAAGACTTGTGGGGTTCTTGGACAGCGTTCTAGGATAAGAGGTGATGGGGAGGGACGCCGTCATGTTCGTGGCTGTCTTGGTCTCAACCACGGGCGGCGCCACCACCTTTTCCTCCCTGGATGCAGCTGCGTCTTCCTTCTCGTTGCGGAACTTAGGCAGAAAAGGAAGAATTGCTGTGTCTTCCGATTTTGGGGGCCTCTGTTTTGTGGGCGCTGGCTCATCATCAGTAGGGGCCTTCCAGAGTTTTTCCGAAGAATAGGTGAGAGAGGGGTTGAAATAGGAAAACAAGGACAAGTCGGGAGGAGCAGAGAAGGTAAGAGGAGCAAGAGGTACAGAAGGATTGAAAGGAGGAGATACAATAAAAGCAAAAGCAGAAGAAGGCGAAGAGGGTCTATACAGAGATGATCGTGTTGACAAGGACGATGAGCCAATAGGCGCCAGCAAGAAATGGCTTGTCTTGATCGTCGTGGGGGCTGTCCCTGCCGTCGCTGCTACCGGAGCGGCTGACGCGTCGAAAGACAAGGCGAGAGAGGAGAGAGAGCAGAATGAAGGGAGGAGAGACGGGCACTGAGTTCTTGTCGTCGGCGAAGTCACGGCAGTCATGCCGTCTGCCTTGGGCTCCTGCCCGGGCGTTTTCTTCCCTCCCTCCTTCCTCACCTTCACGTAACCATCACCCATCCCAGTAGCTGTAGTAGCGTTCTTCTTCAGTAGATCGTCGTTCCCACCCATCTTGGTTGCCTGGACTGGTGCCTCGAGCGCGGTCCACTCACGTGCGGCGCTTGTGCGATACATGATAATCTCGTCATGAAGGGCTTAGATCTGCTCGTCCTCGTCCTCACCACTACTGTCCTTCAGCGCTTTACTTGCGACCTCACACATACTGTACGTTTTGACTGCGTCATCGCGAAAAGAGCTGAATTCGCCGTTCAAAGCCTTGACCTGTGCATGGAGCTCAGTCTTGGTCTGCGTCTCGATGGCGTGCCCATTGGTCTTCGATGTCCGCTCCTTGGATAATACTGTGATTTCCTCCCGGTATACAAGACGAGAAAACTGGCGATGAATCGGACCCTCCAACAGATGCTGGGCCTTTTTTAAGTCCTTGGGGCAATCAGGAAGGGGCGAAGCGTTCCCAGCTGCGTCTGCCGCCATATCCTCTGAGTCGTCATTCTCGCATATCTTCACGGCATACACAGCGATCAACGTGGCTAACATCACATTCATCGCATACACACAATTTCGTAACAACTTGCTCACACGGGCTACGTCTTTTTCGAGTGACTGAGAGCGGTCAATACGCCCCAGGCAAGCAGCAAGGAGGAGTACGCAGATGGGGAGCAAGAGCGAGTTGAGCACGGAGAAGATCATAACGCAGCCACAAACAATCCACATTTCAAAATGCTTGAAATTTGTCGTGATGGCATCACCTGTTATTGTGCGTGGGTGTGGAAGGGGTGGTGAGGACGCGCGTGCTTGGCCTGCTGCATGGTGGTAACGCCTAATTTACGCAGAAGGTGCGGGGCAGATTCGGGCAAATAGTGATAGGGTTTTATAGTGATAGGGATTTATCGTGAGAATGCATGCAATTTGATGTCCCAACGACGCGGGCTCAACAGGGTGGCTTACTGTGTGGAGTCGATGCCGCGAAGGGCAGCGAGGGGAAAGGCCGCCTATCGGCATCCAAAAGTCACTGACTAGGATTGTGCCCACAGATGGCATGCGCTAGCGGTGCTGATGCCAAGTGACCATTCACATTTAACTAGTGTTGCTTATGTGGGTTTGGCGGGGATGGTTGTCGTAAAGCCCAGGGCAAATGGAGGGAGGGCCATGTTTTGGGGGGAGGTGCAGCTCGAAAGGTTACGGGCAAACGAGTTGGCGAAACCTCTGGAGACGAGGCAACTGACATATCCCCACCACACGCCACATAGACAGTGTGCTCAAGCAAGGAGCTGTCTTGTCCTTGTCTTGAACGACGCGGAAATGTGCTCTCAAAGTGAGGCCACCAGTGGCGCGGATGCAGCACATGACCAACCTCCTGCCACGGTACCCAAGAAAAAATACTCAGGGCTCATCAAGCGCCATCCGCAGGACTTCGTAGTTCGTGAAATCGACTTGACAGGGCGCGTAGCGGACATCGCAAGCCTTGCCGCTATGCCAGCGACATTGGGGCCCATGACAGCAGGAGCAGAAGCAGCCGCCCAAGCCCCTGATGCTTCGACACCACCACCACCACCACCACCAGCAGCATCAGCTTCGTCGTCCTTGTTGTCTGTCCCCCCATGCCACGACAAGCAGGCTCTTATATCGGTCCTTGGCCAAAGGATCATGGAAACACTCGAAATATTTCATCGACAGCATGTAGTACAAGTGCTAGAAGGGGGAAGAGATGGACAAGGACCTCATCAAATCCGCATCCCCCTCCCCTCCGACCGCATCGCCCGCGGCGTCTTGCACCGTTCCCTCAAGCACGCGTTCCCAGGCATTGCCACGCAACACGACGCCTCGGACCATTCCCTCCTCGTTGTCACGACCGACGCGCGCAACTTGAATGTTGGCCGCGAGCTACTCGCGCAAAAAATCACTCTCGCACAAGTCCTTGCCCTCTTTTCCTATGTGGGCCGGGGACGTGGAGACCCCATCACTGTAGCCGCAGCAAGACAGGGAAGAGGATTACTTTTAAGTGAAATGATGGTCGATAAATCGGCACGTACAAAGGTGTATCGTGTCGTGAGTGATGCTTTCCCCGGACTGCAATGTTGGGACAAGTACGGAGTACGTGTGCATGTGGCATGGAAGCCTTCGTCGATCCATCACCAGGAGAAGAGAGAAAAAAGGAAAAGGAAACGTCAAATCCAAGAGAATGAGGGAGAAGGAGGAGAAGGAGGAGGAGGAGGTGGTAAATCGTCTTCCCTCCTCCTTCGTCTTGTCTTGCGCAAAGAAAATCTCGAGCACCTTGAGGCCCTTCAACGATTATCCTGCTCGTTGGGGGGTTTGTCCTTCCCTTCCTCCCTGGCTGTGGCGGGAGTGAAAGACAAGAGGGCAATCACGTATCAATATGTCACAGTGAAGATATCAAGGAAAGTGATGGCCTTGGAACGAGTTAGGCAAGGGCTTTTGTCCTTGAGCATTTCTCCTACTTCTACTACTCTTACCCCTCCTCCTCTTCCTACTCCTAATCTTCCTGCTGTTACTCCTCTTACTCTTACTCCTACTCCTGCGACTGCTGCAGGTGGTGGTGGGAATGCTGTTGCTTCTGCTGGTAAGGAGAGTGGGAACGGCAACAGCAGCAGCAATACAGGAGGAATACATGTAGGCCATGCGGAAGAATGGCAACGGCCGTTGCGGCTCGGGGAGAGTCGTGGAAACTACTTCAACGTGATGGTGAGGGATGTGTGTTGTGTGTACGAGGACGGGGGGGGGGAGAAGGAAAACGTGGATCTTGACGGTCCTACTGGTAAAGAGGAGAAGAAAGATATGGAGGAAAAGAAGGAGGGGAAGGAGGAGGAAAAGGAGACGGATAAAGACGAGGATAGTACAGGTGATGTTGTTGTCGTTGCTGCTGCTGCTGCTGCTGCTGCTGCTGCTGCTGCTGCTGCTGCTGCTGCTGCTGCTGCTCGGAAAGATGAAGCGAGTACTCTCAATGTCATGCAAGAGGACTTGGAAGCACGGCTATGTGAGCTTAGACGTGCAGGATTCGTTAATTATTTTGGGGTGCAACGCGTGGGGATAGGTAGATCAAAGAAAGGAGGGAAAGCAACAGCATCTTCAGCATCAGCAGCGGCACGAGGAGGGACAGTAGGGCAGCCTTGGGAGCTCGGACGGGCATTATTGAAGCAGGATTTTGAGGCGTTTAAACGGCTGTTTCTCGGTGTCCGTCAGGAGGAAGAGAAGAAGAGGGAGAACGACGACGAAAAGGGAGTCGCGACGAAGAGTATGATTGAGGGTAACAGAGCCTCAGGCAGCATCAGTAACAGTAGAGGTAGTTGTGGTGGTAGCAGGACTGGTGGTGATGGCAGCAGGAGCAGCAGGAGCAGGAGCAACAGGAGCAGCAGCAGCAGTGACAACCGCAAAAAACACGATCCGATCCAACATGCTAAATCCCTCTTTTGGGACGGACAAACACCCATTCACACCATCCTCAAGCTCCTCCCTCCCTCCCTTGCGCGCGAACGGCTGTTCCTCCGAGGCCTGCACAGGCATGGACGAGATCAATCTGCCCGGGCTGTGGCGTGCTTACCCTATGGAGTCAGAACTCAGTGGCTTAGTGCTTATCAATCATGGTTGTGGAATAGAATGGCAAAGTGGAGGGTGGAGAGGTTTGGATCGAAGGCTGTAGAAGGGGATTTGGTGCTCGTAATATCGGAAAAGGAAGGAGGGAAGGAGGGAGGGACAGAAGGAGGAATTGAGAAAGAGCCGGGGCAAGAGAAGCGTCCAGTGGTGCGGCGTTTGACGACCGATGATTTGGTAGGCGAGAGCGGGGGGGGAGCATGGAGTGAGAGAGTCGTCTTGCCATTGATGGGATACGATGTCGAACTGCCCGGGAATGAGGAGATGCAGAGTGAGTGCCGACGACTGATGGAGGAAGAGGGTGTGTGGGAATTGTTCAGGGCGAAACAGAACATCACGAAGAAAGTTGGGGGTGCTAACATGGTGTCTAATTTAAAGGGTGCGTACAGGCTTTTGTTTGTAAGGCCCCAGGGGTTGTCGTGGACGCTTTCTACACGCCGAGGCTCTTCTTTGTCTACTTCAGCGAATTCTGCCTTTGTGGCAGCGACGGCTGGTGGGATCAAAGAGAAGAAGGAGAGGGTGGACATAGAGCTTGCCTTTCAGCTGCCGCCGGGAAGCTTTGCGACTGTTTTAATTAGACACTTCCTGGGGCAGGAGCCCGTGTCGTGTGGTTCTTAAATCGGCTGGTGCTGGTGGCAGGGGTAGTGGTGCCGGTGGTTTGCGGTGGAAATAAGTGTGAATAGATTAAGATTGTAAAGAAATAACAAAAACTCAATAAAAGGAACAGGAGATGAGGCAAGATTAAGGCATTGAGGGTGGTAAGCATCCAAGGGCAGGAACGCCACAGGAGGTTAATATGGGCCGTCATCATCCAATCATAAATCTCGCCACGCACTCAGCTCCAAACAAACGAATACACGCAGCGCGCTCACCACCTTTTATCCGCACAACAATAAAGGCTCCCCCTAAGTGGTCAAGCCATGCGTGGGCAACAACTTTTGCTCCTCCGCCGGGCAAGTTTTCGAACATCAACATCAACCGGCCAGCCCCTCTTTCGTGGTCGTCACCCTTTTTCGACTACCCCGCCGTCCACCATCCCTAGCAATCCCACCCACCCTCCTCCCACTGCAGAGGTCTCTCCCCTTCCTCCACCCCTGCCTGACGTCCCTGTCGTGGCGCCTGGGCCGGGTTCTGCCAATTTGTACAAGGCTGCGGCAGTAGTTTTAGGTATCGGGACTGGATACGCAATTGCCAATGTGACGGATGAAAGCCTGGGCTTCTTTTGGCCTAACCCAAAGAGGGACGCAACAGCCCGCGGGTTTTCGACGGAGGCCAGCGTGACCAACTGGTCGGCAACACATGCGGTGGACCCGAAGAAATATTACGAGCCGCATAACATGGAGGAGCTTGAGTTGCTCGTGCGAGATGCTCACGCCAAGGGCCAACGGATTCGGCCTGTCGGAACAGCACTCTCGCCCAACGGCCTGGGAATGGATAAGGATGGGATGGTGTGCCTCAGTCATTTGGATAAGGTGCTGGATATTGACACAAAGACACAGACCGTCACAGTACAGGCAGGGGCGAGGGTGAGTCAGGTGTTGGAAGCCTTGGGGAGACACGGGTTGACCTTGCAGAACTTCTCTTCCATTCAGGAGCAGCAACTAGGGGGTTGGACTCAGGTCGCTGCCCATGGAACAGGCGCGTCTTTGCCAACGGTGGAGGAGCAGATTGTGCGGATGAAGCTGGTGACGCCTGCGAGTGGAGTAATTGAATTGAGCGAGACCCAGGACCCCGAGCTGTTCGGGTTGGCCAAAGTGGGTTTGGGAGCCTTGGGGATTGTGTCGGAATTGACTCTCAAATGCATCCCTCAGCATGAATTGCTCGAGAGGACTTACGTGGTGAATAGCTTCAAGGAGCTGAAAAGAGATCATCACCGGCTACTGAGGGAGTACAGGCACGTCAGATATATGTGGCTCCCACATACCGATAGCATCGTTGTCGTCATCTCCAACCCGTATGAAGAAGGCGTGACCCCCCTTCCTCCCTCTTTTCAGACTCCCTCCATTCCCGAATCCGTCAAACTGACCGCTGTTCGTTCCCTCCTCCTGTCACATCCTGCCTGTCGTCTCTCCCCTACGGATGCTGCTGCTCTCGGGTTCACCGAGCTGCGTGACGCGCTTCTGGACCTTGCGCCTTTAGACCCCAGCTGGGTCGGGCGTGTGAACGCCGCCGAGGCTAATTATTGGAAGGCGAGTGAAGGCTATCGCAAGGGAGGTTCGACTGAAATTTTGGGGTTTGACTGCGGGGGGCAACAATGGGTGTTGGAGGTGGCCTTCCCCATTGGCAGGCTTCCTAAGGAGGGGGAAAAGGAGGGAGGGAGGAAAGGTTTAAATTGGTGGGGTGGAGGGAAAGGGGAGACTGAGACAAAGGATTTGGAATTTGTGAATCGCTTGAGGACGATGATTCGGGAGAAGAATTTGCCTGCGCCTTGTCCGATCGAGCAGAGGTGGACGGCGAGTAGTACCGCGGGGATGAGTCCCGCGAGTAGCAGAGATAGGGAAGAGGTCTTTAGCTGGGTAGGCGTGATAATGTACTTGCCGCCAGGGCAGGACGAGGACGGGAGGGAGGAGATTGGGAAGACGTTCAGGAGGTACGTGGCAGAGATGGAGCCGTTGTGTGAGGAGTTTGGGGCTTTGCCGCATTGGGCCAAGATCGAGGTGCCGAAGGAGGAAGGCGCGAGGGAGCGATTGAAGGCACGGTTGGCGGGCAGGTACCCGGTGGCGGCGTTTAATATTGTGAGGAAGGGCTTTGATCCCAAAGGGGTGTTGGGGAATGAGATGGTGGAGAAGTTGTTTGCGGAGGGGGGGAAGGAGAGATGAGGGACGAAGGGAGGAGGGAGGGTACAGGAGAAGAGATGATTTCCACCATAACCATGCAAAAGTAGGTGAGTCTCCTTCCCATATTTTTCCTGTAGAAATCCGCAAGTACCGTTCTGGTGTTGTTGTAGTTCCTCTTCTTTCTACTCTTCTTCCTTTTCGCTCTCTTCTCTGACGCCTGCTGACCCATCTACACTTATAGCACATCTAAACACCTCGATGTAAATTTATTTAAAGTACAATTTGTGATTCCCTTCCTGCCCCTTCCTTTCGTGTCGGTCTTGTCTAATTTCTATATCTCTCCAAGTCGCCGAGGAGGGGTAAGTCGAATATAAATACGCGTGAAAACACCAGTCTCTCCTGCTGAGGGTACTACGGCATGTCAACTTGTCATGGTTCATTTCATCTCTTGAGCCGCAAACAATGTGTAGGCCTCGTTCACGCTGGTGAACACCTGTGAGCGTGAAAGAGATGTGGAAAGGGGGGAGGGAGGGAGGGAGGAGTGAGTATGAGTCCGTGCCTGTGCAACATGCTTAAACGACCTTCTCCGAGCACACCCCACCATCCTGCCTCCCTGCCTTCCCCCCTTCCTCCCTCCCTCCTTCCCTCCCTCCCGTACCTTCTCCGCCACAAACCGCTGCTCCGCCGAGCCGTTCACGTTCTTGTCCGGGTGCACCACTAACATGGCCTTCCGGTAATGAAACTTGACACGATCGGGCGCCATCAGATCTCCCAAAAAGACAGGCTTCCAACTCACACACCCCGGCCACAAGACCGTGTGCATGGTCGAGAGCAAGGTGCGAACATTCCGTAATTTACCACCTGCTTGGGGGGGATCTCGTGCCCAAGCATCCAGGCGAGGGAGCAACTTGTGACGGAGCGCCTCTTGCTCTTGCTCTTCCTTGGCGGCTTCGGCCTGCTTGACGCTTGTGGGCTGCATGAAAAACAGCTCTTCGGGCGTGGCATTTGCCGTGGGATTGGGAGGGATGGGAGTGGTGCTCCTGCTGCCATTTTTGTTGTTGCCACTGCTGCCGTCGCTGGTTTTGGTGGTGGTGGAGAAGGGGTAAGGGGCGTCGTCGTCGTCGTCGTCGTCGTCGTCTATGTCGAGACCAGCCATACCTGCGCTGAGGGGAGGGCTGGGACGCGGAGCAGGGCTGCTGGAGTTGATGCGGGCTGAAGAGGGGGGGGGGGAGACTCTGGTGGTAGGAGGAGGAGAAGGAGAGGAGCGCACGGGGGATGCTGCGTTGGTGGGTGGTGGTCGTGGGGGTTGGTGCTGCTGGCGAGGTCCAGGGATAGTGCCACCATTGCTGCCACTGCTGTTGCCGCCTCCGTACAAGAAGCTGTCCAGATCATCGCCACCGGTAGAAGACGATGGCTTGACGGGATATGGGGGCGGTGACGGTGGTGTGAATGCGGAGGCACTTCCTCGTACTCCTCCCTCTCCTGCTCCGTTGCAAATGCGAGAGTCCATGTGGCTATTCCCACTACTGCCATGCGCCGGTCCGTTAGAGGGTGATGCTATCCTTTGTGGAGTCAATAATGTAGACGAAGGAGGGGCAGGTCGGGAAGCTTTGCGTGAGGTGGAGGTTTGATTTTGGTGGTGGCGTGGTGTAGGAGGAGCTGGGGATGGGACGTACGAGGAAGGGGGCTTGACACGGACACCCGCCGATGTCTTGAGTTCAATTCTCCGTTGTTCTCCTCCTCCACTCCCTCCTGCTATATTGACCAAGGGCTTCCGACGCAGCCGAGAGATGGGCTTGGGGACAATGTCCAGACGGAGGATCTTGGCGTGAAGGGCGCCTTGGAAAAAAGGCAGAGGTGCTTGGGCATCCTGGACATCTTGCCACGCAAACCCACAAATCTTGTCCTTTACCTTGAATCGAGCGTGATACACCCGGTCGTCACTATCTTGCTTGTTGGCCAGGGGAAAGGCGGCAAGGAAGTGCCTGAGGGTCACGTGCCCAGTTGTGTCAGAGGGAGGGAGGACAAAGGCGTTGGGTTCGTCCTCGCTCTCTCCCTCTTCGCCCTGGACGTGGTAGAAACACCAAGGCCGTGCCATGACGGTCGAGGCGTTTATCTCCTGGTAGTGCTCACGCTTGTGCTGCTGAAAGTGGCTCTATGTGTTTGTTTGTGGCAGGGGTGTACGGGTAAGAAGGATGACCGTGCTTGAGCAAGAAAGAGGGAGTGTCGTGTGGGGCCTCCCCTGGCTCGTATGGGGCATTTTCTGGCTTTGCCACGTAGAAACCAATCGCAACTAGAAGAGTACGTCTGGGCGACTTAGACTTACGCAAAGGCGCGCTGAATGCTCCTGTGCGTGGGTCGTGAAGGCGGCACTAAAGCTCCTCCCTCCTGTCCGCAACCGCTCCGAGTCACTCCTTCCGGGGATGATTTCCCAGCCAAACGACAGCAGCTCTGGCCCGCAGCTCTTCCGTCTCGGTCGCAGTCTCTTCCTTCTTTCTTTTTCTGACTCTGGCTTTGGAATCTATGTTTCACAAAATGATCTGCTTGAAGCGTAGATAGTGCAATGCATGATTCACTTTCCTCCCTCCCTGCATGAGATTACACACAGTTTTTTTTTTCCATACCCCTACCTATCCTCACCCGGAGCCGCTCATTCCCTCCTCCCTTTCACCCCCTCTTTCCCTAACTCAGTCATCCATTTTCTACCTTTTTCCGGTTCCCTTTTCTCTCTATATCCCGCTTCTAGTATCTCGCTGGAAAATACACTCAATCATGCATACATGGTTCATTATAGTTTATCGTTGAATTTATGTATTTCTTTTAAAATAAATATCAACAAGCCACTTCTTCTCTTCCCCTCTCTCTTTCATTACCTCTTTTACTCACTCCCTAGCTGCAATCTACCGCATCTCCCGTACGCACACCTTGAGCACCACAAACGCTAAGACCAGCGTCACGAGCAAGTAGATCATCAGAGACATCAAATCAAAATACATCCCGGTGGTCGAAAAGCCCAGCTCGTGCAGCACACCTGTCCCCGTACTGATTGCAAAGTGCTCCAAGCGTCGGCCCACCAGTTCGTTCTCGCTGAGGCCTGCAAATGGAAGAAAAAGGGGAAGGAAAGGAGATATAGAATAAAAACGTATTTTTCCTTCCGCTCCTACAGGATCTCCCTTCTTTTCTCCTTCACTCCCTCCCTCCCTCTTCTTAACAGTACTTACCTTCGTAGGCATAATTAAAAAACGACACCCTCCTCAGGAACCTCAACCACTCAACCGACATCGAATCGAAGTTGATGAAAAGATTCGTGAGCATCAGAAAGTGAATCATCACAATCGTCGCAACCAGTATCCCGCTCATGATGTGTCGCGTCATCATGCCGATAATCAAGTTAATCAACGCGCTCGTACACACAAGTAACACTAAGAACGCCTGATATATCACAAAGTGCTGTAATCCTGGCCTCAAGCCCATCATTCCGTACGTCACAGCTCCAAATATCAACGTGGGAACCACCCTCAGAGGGATCAGGTCGAAAAACACCTTGCACACAAAATATGCACTGGCGCTGTAAAACCGATTGCTCTGCTCGTGCAAGTACAAATTCTTCTCCAACCAAAACAATGGCAAGGCGCTCACACTCGTGAAACACAAGAATACGCACGCCAGTAAGAAAGCTCCAAGGCGGTTTTGGATCGCCTGCAGAGACGACATGGACAAATCAAAGTAGATCGTTCCGAGGACAACGGCGAAATAGGTCGTTGCCCCCACATGGCTCCAAAATAACACTGGGTTCCTCGTCAGATCCAGTAACGATCGACGGGACAGCACCCCAACCTCCCAACACCACCGTCTTACCCCGGTCCACACCCTCGTCTTCGACTTGATTGGCTCCTGCTGCTCCTTCTGCAGCGGCTGCTCCTGTGGCTGCTCCTGCGGCTGCTCCTGTTGCCCTTTCATCGCTGTCGATGTGAGCGACCCTACTTTCATGCCCTCCCTCCCTCCCTTCTCCACAGGCGAGGTCTCCTCGTCACTCCCCGTCGTATGGCTACTACCATCCCCCTCCTCCAACACCTCCTCCTTCCTCCCTCCCTTCCTCCCTCCTTCGCGCTCACCCAACACCTCGGTCATTTCCGCCAAGAAATTCCCGTAGGCATTGGACCTACGAAAAGCCAACGCAAACGGATTACTCGCCTCCTCCGTCGGGAGCAGGTGCTCCATCCGCTGACCACCACCAGCACCTGCAGGGGCAGCGTTATTACCGCTCTGGCTACTACAGCTGCTCCTCGTGCTGCTGTTGGTATGATTCCGCATCATCGGCCCTGAAGCCGAGGTAGGCGGAGAAACACCATCGAATTGTCTCTCACGTTCCTCGTCCACCGTTCCATGTCTTAACGCCGTATCTTCCAGCCTTCCCTCCCTCCCTCCCTCTCCTAGATCCACCCTGACAATCAATGGGAGGGGGTCGGCTGTAGCAGAGTCTGCTACCATTCCCTCCCTTCCTCCTCCTTCATGTGACTCTAATCGGTGCCTATATGTCGCCCAAGGCTTGATACGAGGACGCTCTTCCCCCCCCCATCCCTCCACCAGTTCCACCTCTGTCGCATTGACATCGCTCTTGTCGCTGCTGCTATTAGCCCTTCCTGCTGCTCCTCCTCTTCCCCTTCGGCCTATCAGCTGCTTCGGCAGCCAACTCTTGAGCCCCTTCTTTTCCTTCTCCGCCGACGCCCCTCCTGATCCCTCCTTGCCTCCCTGACCATCCCCCCGCCCCCCATGACAGGCCAAAAACAACACGTCAATCAGAAAGTCCGCCGGGTTGTAGTCACTGGGGATGGCATGACCGATGCTCTCAAAGTATGTTCCGACTTCTTTGGTCTTTCCGAACCACGTCACCTCGCCTTGGTTGAGGACCAAGTTGCGATCAAAGACCGCGAAGACGTTAGAGCGGGGCTGGTGGATGGTCATGACGACGTTCGTGGCGTTCTTACTGGCCAGGTCCCGGAGGCAGTCTACCAGAAGGGCGGCGTTGAAGGAGTCAAGGCCTGCGTAGGGAGGGGGGGAGGACGAGATGTAGAGGTAGAAGATGAGTCAAAAGTGGGAGAGGCAGAGTTAAGTTCCCCATAAGGTACACATAAGCGGTCGGAGAGAGGAAAGTAGGTGAGAGGAGGAGGGCACAAGACACACACACACACACACACTCCCTCTCCTCCTTTTTTGGGGGGACCGTTAATATCTCTCTCTTTTTTACCTGACGTCGGTTCATCCAAGAATAAAATTGCTGGCACCTTCACCATTTCCATGGCCACCATCACCCGCCTCTTCTCCCCCCCCGAAATCCCTCTCCTCCCTTTGATCCCGATCAGGGAGTCGGCGATGTGGCTAATCCTCAAGTCCTGCAACACCGCCAACACCCTCTCCGTCTTCCCCTCCATCGACATCGCATTCGGCAGCCTCAAAAACGCCGAGAACATGACCGACTCAAATACCGTCAGCGTTCCCATCAAATTATCCTCTTGATCGACAAATCCCACACTTTCCCTGATCCTTTCATCCTCCCCCCCATCCATCCCAAACTCCTTTCCCCCTTCCCCATAAAATAACCTCCCCCCTACCGTGCCCCTCTTCGTCTTCATCGACAATATGTCGATCATCGTTGTCTTCCCACTTCCCGATGGCCCCATTATCGCTAGTAATTCCCCCGGCAGTGCAAATCCCGACACCCCCTTCAGAATCTTCTTGTTCCCGACAGAATAAGTTATTCCCTCCCACACAACAGGGTGACCTCTGTGTCCCGCTCCTGCTACTCCTAAACCTTTTCCCCCCGCAGCAACTACAGCAGCAGGAACATCTGCAACACCCCCAGCACCACCACCACCGCCAGCAGCAGCAGCAGCAGCAGCAGCAGCGGGGGCTATGCCTACTCCTAATGCTACTGCTCCTCCAGGCACCCCTGCGTCCCCAGGTCTTCCCCCTCCAACGATTCCTCCCTCCCCCCTTCCCTCCTTCCCCCCACCCACAACACCCAGAGAATCCTCCTTCGCCCCAATCTTTTTTCTTCCCAGTAAATGAGCGGCCTTGTCATAAGACTGCACGTAGGGCCCGCTCCTAAAATAATAACTCGACGCAATCGCCAGCACCACCAAGGCCGCCGCCAACAACGACGACCCTAATATATAACTAGTCTGCTGCGCTGGGGGCTGCCTCGAAATATTCGTAAATGAGCCCGTACTCACCGTCACCGTCTCTCCCTTTAAAGCGCATTCACTCATGTAGCACCCCGTGGTCTTCACACCTCCCAGAAATGTGTCCAACGTGTTCTCATGCACGTCGCACGTCCTCGCCTTGGGGTCACACACTATCTTCCCGCCCCCCTTGGCACCCACTTGACTGGCTATGCCTTCCAGACCCTTTGTGCAGGTTGGATCGCTCCCGATCTCGCACGTCATTCCACATCGCAAGTCAGGCGACGAATACTTGACCTGCCCCAGTACAGGGTCCTCTGTCACCTTCGTCGTCAAGCTGTCACAACGAAACAGCGACAAAAACTTCCCGTCGTCCCTTCGCTTAACGAAATCAAAGAAGAAGGTCCCATTGGCCGAGTAGTATATCTGTACAAAGCCGTCACCCTTGATGAGGTTTGTGACGTCCTCACTCGCAATAGCACACCACCCAAAGCTCTCCTTGATGGCTGTAAATGTTGTATTTCTGCACACCCCATCCGCGTCATGCAACAAAATACCGCATGCCTGATCATCCGTGCAGATCTCGCATGTCGGCCCAAACCACCCTGGGTTGCATTCACACAATTGATTCGGTCCAGGAGTAAGAGAGACAGCGTGGGGCTTCTCGCACGTGAACGCCTCGGCAAAGGGCATGAGAAAATACACCAGCATAAGGCAAGCCATGAAGGAAAAATGAGAGGCCGTGCTGCGGTGCTGGACGGCAGCCATCCTATGCGAGGATGAGCGTGGAAGCAAAGATCGCTGCCCTAGGCCTGGCGAGGTCCTTGTCGTCTTGGACGTTGGTACCCTGGTAGCAGAAAAGTCGTGGCGCACCTTTTCCACTTGCCCGCCTGTGGCAATACCAGTGCTACAATTGTATTGCCTGTGCATAGGTGTGTACGCATTAGATGTGGTAATCGTCGGTATGAGTATGGAAGGCCTTGCCGTGGCTGGGACTAGTATGTCGTCACCCGTTGAGACTTGTTCGCACGTCAAGAGGTGCGTTCGAAATGCACAGATATCCTTCTGCTACGTGCAGGTAGACAGGCAGGCCCTGTACCACCTCATAAAAGCACAAGAGGTCTGCTTGCTCGTGCGCCCGCCCAAGCATTTATAGCCAGAGAGAGAATGCAGAGGCTCCACGTCCTCGTCGTCCTGGATACTGGTTGTACCACCACGCGTACGTGGTCCACACATTATTCGCACGCATCCACAGCCAACGAAAAGCTTCCCAATGTCAACTGGTGCCTGCAGTTAAGGGGGGGGGGGGGGGGACTTGTGTGCTGCGCGCATGTTAGCGGTTAAGACGAGAAGGGCCTTCACTCAAGCTGTATTAGCGACCATAGCATGGCGTAGGAGAGGAAATGTACTCCGTTGCATTCCTTTTATGTCTCTCATCAGGTCCACAAAAGGACGCCTGCGGAGCTGATAAACGCGTGCACGAGCCACAAAGTACGTCAGAAAATCATGTGTCTGGCATGGTACTGGTCTCGGTGCGACGGACTTCAAACGTGAGGCGTGTCTTCGTATGGGCAGGGGCCCGCTCCCGCACGGCGATTGAGATTCCCCTCGCCGTTCAAAAGGAGGACCCCTTCTCTGTGTTCTTGCTTCTCATTGTCCATTCCAACACCCAGTCCACGCTTTCTCCTCGACGACCAACGCGCTTCCTTTCCCCAAGCTATTCTCTCTTCCGCAATCACTTAACCCTCTCCTCCACCGACACTCACATTCTGGCACACTCAGGTCAAATATCTAGCGGCGTTCGCCCAGTCTGCACTTCAACTTCACCAGCTTATTTACCCTTAGCCATGCCCGCCTGTACACCCGCCACGGCACGGTTGGCCACGCCGATGCTCTTCACCCTCTTTCTCGCTTTCGCCCTCTTTGCCACGACGACGCAGGCCTTCTTCCCCTCGTCCCCCTGCTTCCAACTCCGCAGCTGCAGGAGTTGCCGAGTCTCCATGTCCGCCACCACCGTTCCCCCCCCTGCTGCCCCCGCCGCCGCCGCCGCCAAGCCTCGTCCTCGTCGGGAGATTCTCATCGAGCAAATGATTGAAAGCAATGGTGGATATATGGCCCGCGTGAAAGTGCAGAACTTCAAGGACGCGACCGAGCACACGGTCATTACCAGCAAGGAGCTATACCTGGAGACAGTAACCTTGGCAGGGAAGACGGTCGAGGACGTGCCGGTGGAGGATTATTTCAAGGCTGTGTTTAAGTATATTCTCAGCAAAGGCATGGCTCTGACTAGGACAGAGGGCATGATCGACGCAGGCATTTTCCCGATCAACTACTTCAGTGTTTCGCAGTTGGCCATTTTCATGGATGATACCGTTGAGGGGGTTGCGGCGGAGCTTCGGTAGGTATGAGCAGAACGGAGAAAAGAGAGCGAAGGATGAAGAGGCTTAGGCTTGTGTGTCAGAAAGGAAGACAGATGGGTAGGAGGGGTAGAAAAAAAGAAGAGAAGTGGGATAAGGCATTTTTGTAAGGCGCCGAAAAGGGGAGCAGCAGGGACGGGAATGGCTAAAGAGGCCATGTTTATCTTCCCAAGAAGTCGGAGGGAGGGCATAGGGGGGGAGGATCACAAGCAATAGGTAACACTATTTGCCATTCAAACCAGCCTAGTGCAATAGAGAAAAGAAAAACAAGAGGAAGAATCGATGGACTCGTTCGTGTCGTGGAGTTCGCCTTAAATTTTTTCTTTCAGTAATGCAGTATTCTCACATTTCTACTGCAGGTGATTTCAATTTCTCATTTACATCTTTTTAACACCTATTTCCTCTTCCTCTCCGCACCTCAGTACCCCTCTCATCCCGCCCCCCGTCCCGTTCGCACATGCCTCTTGACAAAAGCAGGCACTTGTAACCTGGAGGGACAAACAAAAGAGAGTCACTCGCCTCCAATGCCATCAACTCCTCCCATAATGCTGCCCTCTCATTCTCCTTTGCCCCTTTCCCGTCCCACCCTTCTCCTTTCCTCCAACGAAGTACCATCCAGCACCTATGTGCCCACGCACTAAGCTTCTGCTTCCGTTTCGCTGCTGCATCCCACAACAGCCCTCCCTCCCTCCCTCCCTCTCCTCCCTCCCACGGTCTCTCCCCCTGCATGTAGTGACTACCGCGGTCCATCTCAGCATTGTAGAGAGTAATCTGAGCATGGTAGGAGGGGGGAACGGCGGCAGCGGTGGCAATAGCTGAAGTGGAGGAGGAGGAGGAGGAAGAAAAAGGAGAAGACGAGAGGGATCCTGCTACTTCTCGTCGCCTCATTGTCGCCATCCATAGTTCCAGTAGGCCCCGTCGTTGGTACCACAGGCTTTCGTGACCTGGATAAGTGTCGAGGGATGCAAAGTTCAACTCCAGCAGCGAATTTAGGGAAGAAGTGATGGAACGAAGTCTCGCCAATGACTGGTTTTGCTCCCTCTCGCTTTTCGAAAGGGGAGTGAATGCAACAGCAGGGATAGAGGAGGAGGAGCAGGAGATGCAGGAGGAGCAGCAGGAGCAGGAGGAGGAAGAGGAGGAAGAGGAAGAGGGAGGAGAAGGAGAGACCGAAATGGCATGAGTCAAAACCTGCTGCAAGTAATTCATGGCTGCCATATCCCCCACATGACGCCCAGTCCATCCCTGCACAAATTCCACTTCCTGCTGCCATAACGCTGCCTCCTCTTTCTTCTCCTCGTCTGACGTTTCTATTTTCAACGTTAACCCCTTTTCTTCCCAGTGGGCATCACACATCCCTACGTCCTTGCCTCTAACCACCCTCCAACGGTGCGTCCAGGCATAGTAATTCTTGGGAAGCGCCTCGGCAATCTTTGCCGTTACTTCCAGTTCCTTCTCTCGCTGCTGGCTCCAACACCACTGCTGCTGCTGCTGGTGATGCTGATCCTTCTCCCCAACCTTGCTGACTTTCCTGCTGTTTTTTGCCAAATGCTCCAAGAGCCGCGACACACACCATCGTCGATGGGCCCAGGCAGAGGCTTTCTTAGTGTATTTGCTGAAGATCAGGTCAATGAAGGCCAGCTCATCGACCGCACTGATTGTATGCAGGGGTGATGACAAACGTAAAGGGGTATGTGTACCGTATGACAGGCCAGGGGGAAACAAAATAAATTATCTCCCATTATTTTAAAAATCTGCATGCGCCTCGTCCACGCATCCTCCACTCCTTACCTAAGGTAGCCCCCCACAATCAGTCGTTTTCGCACATTCCACGCTGTATAAGTGTCAGGATTTATCAGCAATAAAGCCCGCGTTGCCATCTCATCTACCATCATGTCCTCTTTCTCGTCGTCTTGTCCGGTTTCCCCCCGCTCCCTCGCCTTTGAAGAGGCGGTGGTGATGCGGCGGATCATATGTAAAGCTTCTTTGAATATCGGTTTCAGTGCCCAAGTGGCAATCCCAAGCTTGTGTGCCTCCAACACAAAAGCCATAGTATCTTCTATCGGTGCGCCCTTCGCTAAATCGGATGGTGAAGGAAGCAAGACAAAATCGTACTCGTCGCTGCGTGCGGAGCATAATGCGAACGGGTAAGTTAGGCATCATAAGAAGCTGATCAACACTAGGCGTAATGTCCCCCGCAGCAGATGCGCAAAAACTTACATGAGCGGGTCTTTCGCAAAACAAGCCGCGAGCTGATGGACCAACGATGACGACGAGGAAGACAAGGACGCCATGCTGCGCGTACTGTGTCTCTGAAGGGTAAAAGCACAAGTGGGCGTAAGATTAGACCCCAACAGCTTCCCCCTCCGCAGTAAACTTTTGGCCATGCGCTGGTGCGCTTGCGTATTATTGCGAGTAAGGTTTAAGTGTGACGGCTAATAGACGCCAGCGAATTTTAAACCTATCAGCGAGAGTGTTGGCGACACGGAGGCGGGGAGCATCACAGAATGCAGTAACAGGCCCGGAGCGGGGGGTCCCTGGGCGAGGGGAGATCCCACTCGAAAAAGCATTCTGGGCAGATCCACGATTGCCTTCTATTTATTTAAAGTGCCGTCGACTTCTCTTTTTTTCTTTCTGCAATGTCGTGTCCAGCAACTACCCAATGTCCCAGACTGTCGGTAACTTCCGTTTGCATAAGCTACCGCCTCGGTTTCCCCTCCCCTCATGCGTTCCTCTTTATAAATTGTTGTTGTTCTGCTTTGATGTCGTGTACAAGCCTTTTCGGACTCTAAATGCCACTGTCGCTATCAGATTCTCTCCGCATTATTTCTCATCTTTCTCCCTCCAGCGAGCTCTCACCTTCATCCCCATACCATCCTCCGGCTTAAGCTCGCAGGAATGCGGGCCCGGATGATGACGTATAATTGCAACCCACATGCTGCACATCCTCGAGCACATCCACGTCAAAACCCTTAGACACGGCAATTTCCCGGACCTTCTGAATCAATGTTTCATCCCGCACATTAGATCGAGAGAACACCCACAGTCCAGCATTATTGAAACCCCGCTGAGTTGTGCAAAGGCCATCCTTAGTTGGAATGGTAGGACTTCCCCCTGAAACCAAAGCATAGCCTTCCGCCTCATCATACGCCACTATGAAATATGGCCCAAAAGCGAACCGGTCAAGGAATTCAAGGAAGCACGGTCCCACTGCCAAGCGACCAGGGTCGTTTTGGGGGTCTCTAATTGTGGCGCAGAGCTGGGCGTCGTGGATGATGTTGTTAACTCCGCCCTCGTTCGCGTAGTTGTGCACGGCCAGGTTGTTCGAAGTCTTTATTGTGTATTCGGCGAAGACACTGGGGAGAGAGGACGGACAGGAGGGTGAATGGGGAGGGGCGACGGTGAAAGGAGGAATAATATAAAATAAAAGAATGGCATGCTGCGACGACGAGACTTCGAGGTTGCGACTACAAGGACGTGTTTACTTGATGCCTAACAACGATTTGCTGGCTGTGCTGGCTTTAGACACAGTGCAAGAAAGTAAGTGTAAGCTGGTAGAGGTTACACTCAGAACGCCATCCCATCCTCCCCAGTCAAACCCACCAGTAATTCCACTGCCCATTCGGGTTCCCCGCCTGCGTCGCCATCTGTTGATGGATGTACCAACGGCCACTGGCGTACTTCTGCAGATCCACCGGATTCTGAGGGACAACCGTCTTGCACTCCAGAGAATTCTGAGGAGGCGAGAAGGGGGGGACGGAGATAAAAGGACAAGTGGTGTTAGGAAATGCGTGATTATGATAGCAGAGGGTATAAGAGGAATGTCACAGGAGGTCTGTTGTTCAAGTTGAAGTCATTTATAGACCCTCGGACACCTAACACTGAACTGTGCTCGGTCCCAGGAAAGCTTGTCTTTCTTTCCACACATGGATGTCCCTGCCATCCCTGCCACAGGTTAGGACCAGAACTTCAGCAGCATTCGAACGATAAAAGCGCTCGCCCATACCAACACAGATACTAGCAGTAATTACCTGGCCGAATGAGAAGCTGGCCATGGTAGGAGCGGCGGCCTGGAGCAGGATGGTCGCGAAAAGGACGGCGGTACGCATGATTTGTTCCTTGGCAGGGTATGTGCACCTGTGATCGAGCGGGCAGGATTAGATACAAGGACCACGTTACCCAAAAAGAGTGAGCATATTGGATGGCTTTGAACTCGAAAAATACACATTGTATCACGTAGCCCGCTTGTGCGTATGGGACGTGCGGCCGAGATGGGGAAGGGATGGTTACGTTTCTTTCAACCAAACCCGGCAGCCTCAAATAATGCAGCCACAATAATGCCAATAAAGCCACGCGGATGAGACAAACAAGCCGCACACAATCTTTCAGGCCTGTGAAAGTGATTTCCTTGGTTGGCAGCACGTGAAATGCTCACCATACCACTTGGGATATGTGAACCAACCGTTCGAGCGGATAAGCGAGGGGAGTGCCACGTGCACATTATTACAAACAAAAGCTCAAACAGACCAGCGAAATGTGCCAACTGCAAGCGACACAAAGGGTTGGACGTGTAGAAAACGGTACACAGGTGCGCACTGACGTCTAATGCACAGCCATGGGCCAGGAACAGCCGTGGAAGAGTCACGCACAGTCCCGCTCTCCGACGCTTGCTCTCCGACGTTTGAAGCCATCGACACGGGCCGCCCAGCAGCGAAATTGCTCCTATAGAATTTGAATTCTCCTAGCATCGTGACGCCATCAAAACCTCCTTTTGCTTATGACTGAAATTCAATTCCTATTCCTTTTGTAGGGAAGTTCTTCTTCTGCTGCTGACTTTAGAGACCACTTGCTCCGCTATTTGAAATGCACTCGGACTCAGGGGAGGTTGTTTGCTAGTCTATGTTCCCCCGGGCCAACTTCCAGCTCCCACCCTCACCCCATGCTCTGCTACCGTTGCTACCGTCCCTTCTCCTCCTCCTCCTCCTCCTCCTCTTCCTCCTCCCTCTCCTCCCTCTCCTCCTCCTCCTCGGCCACCGCCAACACCCCCTGCTTCTTCTTCAGATAGCAACTCAGTCAGCATATGACAATCCTTTTCTGGGTCTTTTGTAGCCAGCCTCCCCACCCCATAGACAAGAAGCAGCAATAGACCCATGCACCCCACCTCAAAGGGCTGCAGTGGATCTCACCCTTCGAAGCTCATTCCAAATCGTCACACATACCTACAGGCCGACCGCACCTTGCAGGAAATGACTGTGGGGCAAGAGGTAGAGGTCTGAGAATGTTGGAGAGAAGGAAGGGGCTACATCCGCACGTCCCATTCCTTGAGAGTCTTTGCAAGGTACAGGAGGTTCGTTTCCAGAGAGAGGTCGAGGATCACAAGCAGATGGGCTTGAAGTAGTGCAGCAGACAGTATTGGCAAGAACACAAAATATGGGAAGACGTAAGATCATTACAAAGAGAATGAGGGCGATATTGACTTTTTTTTTTGCGGGGCTTTGAGCTGTCCACGTGCTTGCATGAGACCAGGTTGCTACTTGACTTGCGGGACAATCAACACTTACCCATTTACGCGACATCTGTACACGCGGTGGCCTTTTGAGCAACAGGTTAAGCCAGTGCCCACGGTCGGAATACCTGTCGAAGTCGCGGAAGGAGGTTTGCAAGGAGGCGTGATGTTCGGCGCGACAGGTGAGATTGCGGTATGACACACCAATAGGTACACCTGCCGGTGTCCCACCAGGCTTGTTAGAGTTGAAAATTTTAAACACTCAGCCACACCACAGCAATATATGGGATCAAGAAACAGGGGAGGTAGGCAAGGAGGATAAGTAAAGACGAGGGGAGTGCAACGTGTGTTAACAAGCATGAAAAAAGAAATCAGCCCACGCAGGTTAAAATGAAACTAAAGCATCGTACAAAAACGAGGAGGGGAGGGGGGGGGGGGGGGCAGGAGAGGAAGGGCATATTAGAAGGAAATTATTATTTCTCACATCGCCAACTCCAGCCCATACACGAAGTAGTAAAATGACGATAGTGCATGTATCAATGGAGAACCTTGTCATGAATAGGTTAATATCGTACTATTCGCTTCGTTTTCGCAAGCTCTCGTCGTTTCTCTTACTCGTACCAATGAGAGATGTTGAAGGCCAAGGATTATGGTTGATCGACGTTGTCAAGCTGTTCACTCAGAACGTAGGGTAATGTCCCTTTGCTGCATGAAACATATCTAGGTAACCTTTGCCTCTGACTTTCCTTCGTGGAGGTCGCTTTGGTTGACTTATAATCACATGAAGTGTGATACCAACCCACGTATGTAGCAGACTAATGAGGTAGTAGAAAATGGATTGGTGACTTCGTTCGCGTACGATCGGGAAGCACCTATTATAGTATAATTCATGTGCATGATAAGCCTCATGGCGTGTGTGTAGATATCGATGGAGCCTCCAGAAAGTCCATCCCCATACAGACAGAACAATTAAGCTTGCCATGGGGGTATGTCTCCAACTAGGGGCTTGACGCGAGTTTCCACGATCCACTGTTTGCAGCTGCTACAAACAAGCCCCCGCCGTAAGTGACGGCCTGCCAGGTAGCATCAGGAGAAATCTGGCCTGTCCAAGTCACGCCGTCCGGGCTGGTCATGATCCGGCTATCAATACGGTTCCCTACAGCTCCGGTGGAGGCCACTGCCACGAAGGTGCCATTGCCCCAGGTCACACTTTGCCAGTCATTATTAGCGGCGCCTGTCCTCAAGGTCCACGTTATACCATCAGAGCTTGTCATCACACGATCGCCCGTGCCCGTACTTGCGACAGCCACGTACAAGTTGTCAGCGTAAGTGACGCCTCGCCACTCATTATCAGCGGCGCTTGTCCTCGAGGTCCATGTAGTGCCGTCAGGGCTTGTCATCACACGATTACCTGTGCCGCTTAGAGCTGAGGCGACGAAGAGATTATTGCCAAATGTGACATCCCACCAGCTATTGCTACTGGCTGGCGTTCGACTCGTCCATGTCGTACCGTCTGGACTCGTCATGACGTCATTATTTGCAACCGCGACGAAGAGACCGTTTCCATAAGCAAGCCCCCTCCAAAACCTATTTCCAGAAAGACCGGTTTGCTCGGTCCACGTGTTTAGATCAGAAGAGCTGGTTGCCACTTGTTTCTCCAAAAGCCCAACAGCTACCCAAAGTGAATTGCCATATGCGATGCCTGTAACGGTCATGCCTGACGGGGTGCTCGTGGCAGCTTGCCAATTGACCCCATTGTTTGTGCTGTATGTAATGGGGTTACCGCCGGATCCGCCTGCCACGAAAGTTCCATTGTTGTAGGCGATTGCGCCATTGTTGGCCGTATTTACGAAAATACTAGTCCACTGGGATCCTGGTCCTGGCGTGTCAGTAGGCGCAGCCGTTGGGGTAGCGGTCGGGGTAGCAGTGGGTGTGGCTGTAGGCGCAGCTGTCGGTGTAGCGGTGGGTGTGGCTGTAGGCGCGGCTGTCGGTGTAGCGGTGGGTGTGACTGTAGGCGCAGCTGTCGGTGTAGCGGTGGGTGTGGCTGTTGGCGCGGCTGTCGGTGTAGCGGTGGGTGTGACTGTAGGCGCGGCTGTCGGTGTAGCGGTGGGTGTGGCTGTAGGTGCGGCTGTCGGTGTAGCGGTGGGTGTGACTGTAGGCGTGACAGTAGGTGTAGCGGTGGGTGTGACTGTAGGCGCAGCTGTCGGTGTAGCGGTGGGTGTGGCAGTAGGCGTGACAGTAGGTGCAGCTGTCGATGTAGCAGTAGGCGTGACAGTAGGTGCAATTGTCGGGGTAGCGGTGGGCGTGGCAGCAGGTCCGGCGGTCGGTGCAGCTGTCACAGTAGGTGTGGGAGCAAGCGTCAGAGGCACCATGACCTCGTAGACATCGAAATCGGGATCGAAGACTAGGGGCGTGCACACCTCTTCGACACAACAAATGCACTGGCTGGTTACCGTGTTCCAGCTGAACAGGAAAGGCGCCGTCTGGCCCCCGTTGAGTGAGCAGTACTCAAAGCAAGCCTCAGGTGTATCAATGGACTGGAGCTGTCGGTTGTCGGCACGATCGGAAGCCGAGATGCTTTCATCCATGTTGACTCCAGAGTGTGCCGTCAGACGACGGCCCTGAAAGGGCGCCAGGCGTCCCCCTTGCGAGAAGCGTTGTCCCTCCCCGAAAAGCACGAATGGCTGCGTGGGGTTGACGGTGGGGGCCGGAGTGGGCGCGCAAGTCCCAGCCTTATTAACCTTTGGGTACCGCACGCGTAGGACAGCGGGTCTTGCCAACGGCGTGATGCAGGAGGCCTCCGTCGCGTTGACAAGGTAAGCGAAGGCCTCGACGGCCAAGGCCTCCGGGGCACATTCGTCGACCATCACCTTAGCGCTAAAGCGACGTTTCCCGCTTTTGCGTTTGGTAAGGTCATAGCCGAGCCAGTAAATGGCGGTCGTCCCATCAACATTCTCGACGATCTCAGGCGGCGTGGAGGGCTTCGGGGACGGGCGAGTGGCTGTGCGCTCCACCGTTATCCCGTTGGGTAGGTTCAGTTGAAACTCCAGGTTGTCAACAGGGTCTTTGCTGTGCAGTGTTACAGTGATCTTGGCCTTGCCTCTGCCAGCCAGCAGCCCACGCTTAGGATTCGGGTGTACCTTGGCCTTGAGATAAAGCCGCGGACATTCTTGAGAGACCGTGGAAACGATGTTCGTCACGCCCAGTAGAACGAGAGCAAAGAGGCTTGACGAGATACGCATGGTCGAAGACGCTTTGTGGCAGGATTCCTGAGCTCCTGCAAAAGTACGGTGAGGCTTCTGTTGGATCATGTTATGAGGAATGTAAATGTGAGTAGAGCCAGAAAGATGTCAACGGCTGCACTGCTACCTGGAACCTCGGCTCGAACTTGCAAGCGATATGCCTTTCAGAAAGAACAGACAAAGCGACGTACAGGATATAAATGGTTGTGAACACAACTGTGTTCTAACGAGGAAAATATGGGAATTCACACGGGATACGATAGATTGTAACTCACGTCGGTTTCAAGAAATGTCATGGCACTGAATGGGTCCTCTGTCACAACCCCACACTCCCGTGTCAAGGCCACAACCAAGAGAATTAGAGGACTCACTGGTAAAGACAGTCGCATGCTTGGGATATGTATGGGTATGCTCGAGGTCGGCGCATTGCATTATTTGGGGGAGCACATCTTGGAGAGCGATGTCTCTTACCGATTAAACAAAAATAAGAAACGAACGATCTAACAAATTGTTAACGACGAGGGCTTCGAAACGCCCGGTCCTTTTCGGGGACTTTGAAACGTTGAGGGGTTGAAACGCTCGCCCAGAGCGCTCCTAATATTTTTTCTCATATGCTATGTTCGACATCCTACTGGTACACATATGTTTACGTACATCATCTGCAACACGCTCAACCGGGTCTGAGTAGAAGACATGCTTCCAAAATAAAGTTGTTGCATTTTGGGACAAGAACTTTTGTCAGCGACTTACGCATCGCGTCTTCCTTCCCGCACCGATTTGTGCGTGTACGCTTCTAATCGTAGGGGTATGGATGAGTACTAGAGTTAAGGGACTAGGTGACCCACCAAACAGATGGAAGCATGCAGAGGTCGAAGGGCTCTCCTTGCGATGGACGTCCGCGAGCGAGACTTACACGCGGGACGAATATATTGGAAAAACGGCCCTGTACGAATATTCATTCGTGTCACTTGTTTATTATTCTATTATTTGTGATTTGTGCATGATTTGTGGAGGAGGACGAATAATGATATGTCATTCGTGCATTATCTGTAGACCCCACCCGGGAAGACGAATAATATTCGTGCATATTTGCTGACAGTCGCAAAAACTTACGTATTATACTCGTCGCAACGAATATGGACCCCAGGCTCAGACAGGCTCAGACAGGCATCATGCTCCGTCTTACTTCTGCGCCGCACGGTACGTGTCCCCCTCGCCATTCCCCCTCTTTTTCATCCCTCCCTCCCTCCCTCCCTTACCTGCCACCACACACCCAATCCGGCCCGGAATATCCTACCCTCAAAAGTTTGTACAAGCCTTCTTCGCTCACAGCCGTGATCCTTTCCAAGTTTACTAGCACCGCTTCCCTTGGCAAAAGCCGTTATTTCGATTCTTCGATCAGTGTCTCAATGGCCACCGTGCCCAGCAGCGCCAACAATAGTGCCGTGGTCGCCGGAAGCTCCTCTTTCCACGCCTCCCGCCCGATCATCTGCACCCTTCCATTGTCTTTCCCGCTCTCTTCCCCTCCTTCGCCCGCATGCCCAGGCCCACACAAGCACGGGCGAGTCGCCGACCCACCTGACCATACCCGTGGACAAGGGCCTTCTTCCCTTCCGGAATCAACTGGCCTGAGGGCCGGCTCGAAAGCGCGAGACAGAGTGAGGGCATGAGGGAGGGAAAGGAGAGTATGGCAGGAAAGGCATGTCAGTCTTCTCCCTCGTCGCATTCCCGCGATTTGGTCTTCACTTCTGAAGGCCTCGACCACGTCCACATCCGATTCCTCCCTTTTTCCTTTACCGGTCCTTTCGATACTGCCTAGGCCGCCGCTTCGTCCCTCTCGGAGGTCGTTCTGTCCCTCCCTCGACCGCACCAGCGGCTTCCTCATGCATCGTCACATTCAAGGACTGTCTTTTCCCCGCCCTCCAGGCCGCGCGTCACAGCTGTGGGAGCAGCTGCTTGGCTGCCACCAAGAGGAGGGTCAGAGCCGTTTCCGCTGTGGAACGGCGCTGTGGTGCAGATAATGGACCACTAGAGAAGGGTGCGCCGAGGCGCAATTCTCGAGGAAGGGAAGGGGAGGCCCGGCGTAGGGAAGGATGAGGGCCTGCATGGTGGATCGGAGGCGAGCAAGACGGGCTGGGGAAAGAGGAGTGGTAAGAAAGGAAAGAAGCGGTGAATGTTCCAACGACAGCTTTTCTCGGTTCCTTGAATCTTGCTTGCCGCCCTCCCTCAGCCTCGCAAGTTCCGATTGGAGCTTTGTTTTCCGATAGCATGAGGTTCCGGCCGCGGGCATCAAAAGAAACAATGTGGCCACAATAATAAGGCCAATGAGGCTACACGGACGAAACAAACAAGCCGTACACAATCCTTTCAGGCCCGTGAAAGTGTTTTTTTTTGTTTCCTTGTTTGGCAGCACGTAAAAGGCACACCATACCACATGCGATATATGAACCAACCGACCGGGCGGATAAGCAAGGGGAGTGCCACGTGCACATAATTACAAACAAAGCTCAAGCGGACCAGCGAAATGTGTCAACTGCAAGCCACATAAAGGATCAAACATTTAGACATGTGTATACAGGTGCGCACTGACGTCTCATGCAAAGCCATGGGCCAGGAGCAGCCGTGGAAGAGTCACGCACAGTCCCGCTCTCCGACGTAGGAGCCGACGACAGCGAGCCCGCTCTCTCATTCGCGGGTGACAAATCTTGATGTGGCGCATGCCGGGACAGGAGAGCCAGTAGCGAAGTGATGCACGTGCCTGTGTGTCTGCTGGTGTTTAAAGGTAGCTGCGGGCATCCAGTCAGCATAGGACAATCCTTTTCTGGGTCTTTTGCAGCTAGCCTCCCCACCTCATAGACAAGAAGCAGCAATGGACCAATGCACCCACCTCAACGGGCTGCGGTGGATCTCACCCTTCGAAGCTCATTCCAAATCGCCACAAATATCTACAGGGTCTAGCGGAACGCAAGTCAGTGGCTGGGTTTGCGTAGCTAACATGGCAGCCGCACCTCGGTCTCAATAGCAGGAGCGGAGGCAGACACGATTCTGTCCCCTCCGTCTCGAACCATTATCACATGGCCCGCGAGCAACGACCCCAACACTACCCCTAGCTATCCTCTCTATCCCAGCACGTAGTAGAAGCAGCCACGCGACGAATGGGCAACGCTGGCAGCGGCAGCGCCACCGGTGGGGTGCTTGCGCCTACCTCGTCCGTGGTGGTGATTGAAGGGCATGCCTTAAGAGTCAAGTCATGTCTAGGCGAGACGGTCAGTCGTGCCAGCACAGTCTACCTAGCCGAGGATGAAGCCCGTCAAAAGTTTGCTGTTAAGGTCTTACGCGTTCCTAAAGGCGACGTCCCTTCGAACCATGCCGCGGAAATGGAGTTGGAGCATCATGCTCGCTTGCCACTGCACCCACATGTCGTCACCTTTATAGGCTCCCGAGTCGACAACCACCAGCAACCGAGCAGCACCGATAGCAGTAGCAGCAGCAGCAGCAGCAGCAGTGGGTTCAATCTCTACTACTTGCTCACGGAGTACTGCCCCACAACCGTCCGCTCCCTCCTCGAGGACGCTATCCGTCGAAAAGAGCCCCTCGCCGAACGCGACATCGTCAACGTATTCACTTCCGCAGCTGCCGCCCTCACACACCTCCACTCCCACGGCCTCGCCCACCGGGACATTAAAATCGAAAATCTCCGCTTCTCTTCCGAAGCCAATGGGCAGCGAGTCAAGCTCTGTGACCTAAGCTCATGCAGTAGCGATCATCGTGCACTCCGCAATAGCACCGAGATCAGCTACGCTGAAGAAGACATCGACAAACACACCACTCTCGCCTACCGCTCTCCCGAGCAAGTCGACCTCTACTCCAAGAAAACCATCGGCCCCGCCGTAGATATTTGGGCACTGGGTGTCCTCCTTTACACTCTCTGCTGGTGGCGTACCCCATTCGAGGACAGGGCAGGGGCTGTCCAGCCCATGGCTATCCTGAACTGCAACTACGCCGCCCCTCCCTCCCTTCCTATCCCGGGCACCAACGGACAGCAATCGTTTCCTCCCTATTCCCCGGGCATCCTTACCCTCCTCCGCGCCTGCCTCGAGCCCGACCCTGAGCAGCGCTTGACGGCGTCCGAGGTCCTCAACCAAGTCCGAGATTTAATGGCTGCTGGGAAGATAGGACGACACGCGGACCTTCCTGCCCTGTGTCCCTTCCTTCTCTCTCCCCCTTCCCGCCCCCTCGGGCGCCCCGCATTTGCTCAATCTCTCTCTGCCTCGTCGCCCTCCGCCTCTCCATCGCCCTTCGGGGCAGGTGCGAAGAAAACCGCGAAAACAAAAGAGGAGAAAGGGTTGCAAGGACCGGGAGAGGAGGATTTTATTGGCTTGTTTGATACAAATTTGAGATGGAATTCAAACGACACCACTTCAATTGTGACACAGAAGCATCCTAATCCGCCTGCCCCTTTTTTAAGTTTGTTGGCGGAGACTCTCACCGCCCAAGCGACGACCCCCCGTGGAAGCGGGGGAGGAAAAGGGGGGAGGGAAGGTGGAGAGGGCTTGTTGATGCCTCCAATCGCCTTGACTCCTGAAGGATCGTTTCTTGCGGGAGGTATAGCGAAAGGAAGGGAGGGCGGGACGGCGGGAGGGACGACGGCTTTGATGAGGAGGTTAGATGCGTCGGGGTCTATGTCGCCGTCGTTGTCATCGTCTAATTTGAGTGCGCTGGGCAGGAAGAGTAGTTTGGGCGTAGGTAGGGAAGAGGGGGAAGGGAGAGGGGGGGGAAAGATGGGGGAAAGAAGTCGGAGTTTGGTCGGGATGGATCAGGCGGTGTCTGTATGGGACGAAAGCAGCACCAGCAGCAGCACCAGCGGCAGCACTGGCGGCAGCAGCAAAAAATACATCAAGAAGGAGCAATGCACGGAGCGGGCGAAGGCGACGGGCAATTGCAGCAGAGGCAGCACCAGCACGATGGAGGGGAGGAGGACCAGTACCATCAGTAGTATGGATGTTAGTGCTAGCAGCAGCTTGGGCTTGAGCGCGAGTCAGCAACAACGTCGGGGTTGCAATAGGGATCAGCAGGAGCAGCAGCAGGAGCAGCTGCAGGATCAGCAGCAGGAGCAGCAGCACCAGCAACAACAAGAACAAGAACAGCAACAGCAACAGCAACAAACAGCAGAAATTGATCCTTCCCAGCTTGCCACCGTCAACCGCGCCCACCGTGGCTCCTCCATCCGCATGCTCCCTCTAGGCGGTACCATTGGAGAAGGGTCGGGAGCCATGCCTCGCACATCCTCCACCTCCTCCCTTAAATCTCTTTACGACGAACAAGGGCGTTCTAAGAACCCGAAAAATGCCCTGGCCCTCCTGTGGCAGAAGAGAATGAAATCGATGATAGGGGGGGCCAATGGAGAGAAAGGGAAGAAAAGCTGGGTGGTGAAGGCAACAAGTAAGGATCCCGGGCAGCCCAAAGCGAAATATGTGCGGAAAATTGTCCTGGCAGTGTGGGAGAGAGAGATGTCCTCGTCGACGTTTTTCATATTTTTGTCACAGCGGCCGACCCAGTCGAACCCTATTGTTGCCCTGAAAGGCTTAATTACGACATTGAAAGTGTTGCAGCAGGGCCCGCGAGACTTTCTGGGGGAGTGCGTGCCCTGTGTAGGTATGCTGGACGAAATGGGGAGGGGATGGGGGGACGTAGGGACTAGGGTCGCAGTGGACCCGAGCCAGGAGCAACTGAGTAAAAGCGCTGTTGCGGAGGGATACACGACATTGTCAGCAGCGACAACAAGTATGATAAGCCACATTTCATCCACTGCGGCTTCCCCCTCTGGAGGACAAGGGGTTTCCTCCCCTGGTGGGGGCGGTAGTAGCAACAGCAACAGCAACAACAACAGCAAGAAACAGCACCTGGACCCAGCCTCCCTCGACCTCCTATCACGTCTCTCGCGCTTGCTGGTTCAAAAGCTGCATTTCCACCAAGCCCACCCCGTGTTCGCGATGCATTTTACCGCCATCCCTACTATGCTCGGCTACGAAACGGTGCCTGTTTCCGGCCAGGAAGAGGATCTCCACGCCCTCTCCCGCCTATTAACAATGCAACAATCCCTCTTGCAAACCACCCGCCTCCTCTTTTCCGTTCAGAATGACGCCATCGCCACCACGGCGCGGTGGGCCCTTCTCCCCCTTATCGAGGAGGCCTACACCGTCTTCGTTGCCTGTACCTTCCTCCTCGCCTCTCTTCTAGAACTCTCTGCCCGGGCCTCAGCCGGTCTCCCCCTCCCCTTTCTCCTCCCCGCCTGCTCGAAGAGCACCAACGAGGTAGGATCGACGGTCTCAAGTCGTAGCATCCTTCCTCCTTCCATCCTCGGGGGCAAATCCATGAAGAAGAAGAAGAAGAAGCCGCCGCCGCCGTCGCAGCAGCAGCAACTACAAAAAACCCAACAGCAGCAGCAGCAGCAGCAGCAGCAGCAGCAGCAGCAGCAGCAGTCGAAGAGGAAGGAGGAACAAGCGGCGGCGGTTGAGGTGGTCGACCCCACCGTTGATTGGCGCCAGCGCATCACGGCCTTGCTGGCGTTCCGAGAACAATATGAACATCAACTACAAGCACTCCACGTCTTTTACCGGTCCGCTGAAGAGGCGGCGGAGGTTCGAGCCATGAAGCGTGTCCCTCCCCTCCCTACATCCGTCCCGGTCGCCCTGGACGGTGCCTTATGCTGGAAGCCCCTGACGATGCGGAGCCCCATGAGAGGACTGGGTCTCCTGGATCGCGCGCGGATGGACGAGGAGGAGGATCGAGGGCTGCGTCGTGGCGGAGGAGAAGGGAAGGGGGGAGAGAGAGTGATCTTGACACCGAACGCGTTGGCGATGCTGGAGGATTCTTTACCTATGACGTCGCCGGCGTTGATGTCTACAGTGACTCCAACTGCTGCTGCTTCAGCTGATCCGACCACAGCAGCAGCAACAGCGGCTAAAACCACCTCTTCCATTGTGGGTAATGCCTCGTCGTCCTCCTCTACCTCTTCCTCCTCTTCATCCGCTTCCGCTCGGCTCCTTGTCCGCGAGACCTCAAATAAACACCCTTCCCTCTCCTCCACCTCCCCTCCCAACTTTCCCCCGGCCCCTCATCCACCTACGGCTGCGGCGTGGGAATCATTTCACGACTCGGTGGGCTTCGTCTCCTCCCCCTCGTCTTCTTCCACCTCTGGAGGGAATATCAACCCTCCCTCCCTCCCTTCACCTACCCCCCCGCCTCCTCTTTCCGCCGCATATATATCGCGACAAGAGCAGCAGCACCAGCACCAGCACCAGCACCAGCACCAGCAGCCGCTGCAGTCGGTGCTGCCGCCAGGTGGTAGCACCGTGGCTCCTTCATCTTCCTTCACCTCCTTCTCTTTAGCCTCCGCTTCCTCTCGTTCGCCAGGTCTGCAGGCGACGCTGCTGGAGAGTGGCGGTGGAAGGGAGGGGGTGCATGAGAGGGAGATATGGTTTATGCCTTCGAGTGTGTTGGAAGAAGAATCTTTGCGACAATCGGTGAAGACCCCAGGGTGGGCTGGAGGAGCAACAGCAACACCAACGGCAGCGGCAGCGACACTTGCAGTTGCGGCGGCGGCGGCGGCAGGAGGTGGATTAGAGGGGGATGAGAAGGAGGAGGTAAAGATGAGGAAAGCCCAGGAAGCGGCCGCTCTCGGGATGAAGGAGCACGAGAGGGAGGAAGAGGATTTGGAAGACTTTTTGTCTTCGAGCGGGACAATAACAGGAGTGGTGGAGGAGGGAGGGAGGGAGGGGGAGGATGACCAGAGGGTTGGGTTGCTGCTGTCGGCTACGTCTGCGACAGGAGGAAGTTTTTTGGCTTTGCCTCCCCGAATGTCGGTAGCAGGTGTACAGGTGGGTGCAGAGGGTGGAGGAGAGGGGGGAAAGGAGGGAGTAGAGAGGGATGGGAAGGACTTGTTGGCCTGGTCGTCTTCGTCGTCGTCGGAGGAGGAGGAGGAGGAAGGTGGGGAGGACGGATTGTATGGAGAGGAAAGCGGGGAGGAAGGGACAGAGGGGTCGGATATGATGGGTGGGACGCCGTTGATGACAGTGGCTGCTTTGAATACAGAGAATATGTCGTGTCTGATGGAGTTGACGGGGGGGGCTGGAGGTGAAGGGGGAGTTGGGGTTGGAGGGGATGGAGTCATCATCATGGGGACAATGAGGAAGGAGGAGGAGGAGGAGGAGGAGGAGGGGAAGGAGGCGGGGACGTCGGAGAAAGCGGAGGAGGCGGAGCGGCAGAGAGGGCGTAGCAGTGTTGTGGATGGGAGGGACAAAGGGACACCGGGTATGATCGAGAACGAGGGAGAGAGCAAAGGCGATGCATACAGCCCCCCTCCTCCTCCACCTACACCTCCTCCCCACCTCCCACCATCCACTCCTTCCCCCCTTCCTACTCCCACTACGCCCACCACCAATCGTTCCCCCGCCACTATTGCTGCTCTCCAACATGATAGACAAGTGCGAGCCCGTCGTCGGGAGGCACGCTCCCAACCCTGGCGTGCGAATATGAAGCCGACCGTGGCCGTCGCCTTGTCCTCGTGCCTCGCCGCGTTCCAGCAAGACGGGAAATTGATCTCATTGGACGAGATCACCTGGGGGGAGACCATTGGGCACGGGGCATTCGCGACCGTCTACCGAGCGAATGTGAGGGGGGAAGACGTTGCCGTCAAAAAACTCGTGACCCAGAACAACCTGCCCATGACCGAGAAGAGTGTGCGGGATTTTCTCTCCGAGGTTGGGTTGCTGCGGGTACTGCACCACCCGAACATCATTGGCTTTGTTGGAACGTGTGTTGATCCCGTGGCGGTGCTGACTGAATTTTGCCAGAAAGGTAATCTGTTTATGGTTTTGAATGAGAAGGGAGCGGGGTATAGGGAGATGGGGTGGGGGAGGAAAATCGCCATTGCGAGGGGGCTGGCGGCGGGGATGGAGTACTTGCATTCACGGGAGCCGATTTTGATACACCGTGACCTGAAGAGTCTTAACGTATTGTTGAATCGCGCGTGGGAGGTGAAGCTGTCGGATTTCGGCCTCTCGCGATGGAAGCCGAATTCCCTCACGGATATCATGACAATGCAATGCGGGACGTACCACTGGATGGCGCCCGAGGTGATCAACTCGACCCAATACACCGAAAAAGCCGATGTCTATTCATTCGGCATCATCCTGTGGGAGATTGCCGCCAGGGCGATTCCCTACAATGGTATGCAGCCTGTTCAGGTGGTTGCCGCCGTGATTAACCGGAGGGAGAGACCGCCGATGCCGGCTGACGTGCCCCCGATGTATGCGACGTTGGTGAGGGCGTGTTGGGGACAGGATCCCGAGGAACGGCCGGATTTTGGGGAGATCGTGAAGTGGCTGAGTAAGATAGAGGGTTAGAATGCGGAATGGGAAGGAGAGAAGGAGGGAGGGAGGATGTGAGGTGGGTGACGGTATGGTGGGTGAAGGCTGAAGGTAGGGGAGATGGCGTTGTTGAAGGGGGAGGGGGGAAGGAACCGAGGTATTATTTTGTTAAGCGTAAAGAAAAAGACGCACACCACTCAGCGTGTGTGCGTGCGTGAATCATCTTGAGTTTAAATGTGCATGTGTGAGATGTGAAACTAGGCTAGAAGGAGTTATGAAAGACAGACAAAAAGATGGCCAGAACGAAATAAGAAAGGAGGGCTGAGCCGGTGAAAAAGAAACTGCACGTAAATAGAAGAATCAAAAGGAGGGAGAGAAGGAGGAAGAGATGAATGTGATTAGGCTTGGACGTAAGGGTAGACGGGTACGCTGACGGCAAGCAAGGAGAATGTACACTTTAGAATGCAACACAAAAACGATACCATCGCCCATTCAAAATTTGACACCGAGGAGGCATGTATGTGGGGGAAGGCAGCTGTTTTACTTCTGTTCAGGACATTTATTAAACTTTTTTACACTTTTTTGGTGGTGTACACTAAGCCAGGAATCGTCTCTCAACGTGTATGGATTAACGAGTATGCATCTTTCCTCACTACCGCTATACTTTTTTACTTTCGTGCTGGCAACGCACGTTCGCCCTAGTGGCCTTCAGATTATTTACTTACTGTGATGGTCCATCTTCTCTTTTTACCTCCCTTCACCGCACTCAACAAGCACGACAACGGCACGTCTTCCTCACCCTCATTCTCTTCGTTATCATCATTTTCACCGTCATCATCATCATCACCACCATCACCTTCATCCTCATCATTACCTTCTTCATCATCATCATCTTCTTTCTGTTCTTCCTCAACTGCTGCTTCTTCGTCCCGCTCCCTCTCCTCCTCCATTCCCTTCCCTTCCTCCCCACCCACCACCACCGGCAACTGCCACATAACACAATACTCCTCCACCTCCTTCTCATAGCGCTCCTTTCCCTCCCTCACCTCCTCCTTCCTTCTCCTCCTCTCTCTCTCCGTCATCTTTCTCACCCTCTCTCTTGCCTCCGCAACATTACAACGCTCTTCCCTCATCACCAACGCCACCAAATTAGTAGGGGGTGGACCTCGCCACACACCTCCAATTCCCGCAGGTATGTCAGCAGCAGAATCACTGCCACTGCCACCACTACCACGACCAACACCACCAAAAAAAGGAAACATTTCTTTCATTGTTGCTGGCCGGGCATCCTCTCGCTGTCTTTGCGCAACAGCAGCAGCAGTGCAGGCAGCAGCTTCGGCCTTGCTTCGAATGTGGGTGGGGTAGATGCCACCACGGGCTTCAGTGATGTGAGATTTGAAGTAGCGGCGCTTACGACGGAGGGATAGAGTAGACCACTCGTGCCGGGCGAGTAGGAGGAGCTGGAGGTGGGTGAGGGGCCGAAGGAGAGAGGGGAGGGTGGTTTTGATTTTGCCGGCCCGGATAAGCTTCGAGGAAGAAGTAGGGGCTGAATGAGGGGGGGGAAGGAAGGCAGGGAGGATGGGCTTCCCTCCCCAGTTTTGTAGGAATTCGCGAAGAAATATTGCGTAGGCTTCCTTGGTGTGCAAGAGGTAGCGGGTCTTGGGAGCAGGAAGAGGAGGGGGGAGGGAGATGGCGGTAGCGGAGGAGAAGGAACGACTTATCCAGGATTTGTCTGGTCGCCTGAGCAAGTGATATTGTTTTAGGGTGGGTTGTTGTTGGTATTGTTGGTGCTGTCGCTGCTGCCGCTGTTGTCGTTGGTGATGGTGGTCGTCATCTTCTATTCCTTCTCCTTCTTTTTCTATTTCTTTTCCTTCCTCTTCTTCTTCTTCCATCCCTTCTACTACATCTTGTCGTGCTATTGTCATCGATGTGGTGCTCATCATCGGTGTTGCTGCTGCCACAACTGCTGCATTGTTTTTGGGGGGGTTTAGGTAGGGAGTTGAGGAACTGGACTGGGGAGGTCGTGGAAGAGAGGAAGGAGGTGGAGGGGGGGCAAGAGACAGGACACCAGTGGCAGCTGCTATGGCTTGCCTTGATTTCTTACTGGTAGTGATGGCCGTTTTCTTCTTCTTTGCCTTGCAGATTTTCCCTGTTGCAGGAGGCTGAACGACGGGAATACTAGAATCAGGAGGTGGAGGAGGAGGTGGAGGAGGAGGTGTGTCGTTTACCACTGGCACGGGCATGGCGGCGTTGGGATCGACTCCATCATCGCTGGAAGAAGAAAGGGGAGAATGAGTAGTGGTACGCGATATGAGCACCACTGTCTCAGTCCCTGCCATGTTAGCCTTGGCTGTCTCAAGGTGGTGTGAACTCTTCGTCTTGCTGCTGCTTATAAGGCTGCTGCTCCCGCTGGGTTTACCATCAGCAGCACCACCACTACCGCCTCTGCTTTTACGAGAGCTTTTGTGTGTCTTGGATTTGGCCCCTGCTGCGTCTTGATTGAGTTGTGGTGCTGATGTGGGGATGTGCGGTCTTGCTGCATCCGCGTTGGTTGTGGTGGCAGCGGGGCGGTAAGCACTTGCCTTGGTGGAGGGAAGTTTCCTCTTTTTGCCTTGGCTCGTGCCGCTACTGCTGGTGACTGTGAGAGCCAGTGACTGTGCCACATCGAAGGCAGGAGGGTGGGGGAGAGGTCGCGCTGCTGCTGTGTCTGACCCCAGTCGCCATGATGGTTGCACGGAGGGGGAAAGAGGCTGGGGGTGAGGAGAGGATGCTTCCATCTCTTCTACCGTTTGCCCCGCCTGTTTCGAGGTGTGTGTTGGTTTATACATGAAACAGACGGAATACACAATGGAAATGGTCCAGTGCATTGCTGTCTTGCTGCATCACTTTTGAGCGGGTCGGACCACAGTGTGCGTGGAATCGCCGCCCCCAAAGTATCCAATGCAACGTTTTTGCTCGGGGTCGAGTGAAGGCCTCCACCTCTGCCACCATGTGCAGCATGCCTTGCTGTCCACCTGTGGTAACAAAATAAGCCCACTACTATTAGTTTTCCTCTTGGATGTATCTGGGTCTTCCCATCCACAACCCGTGGGTGGATGTGGCTCTGGGAACCCACCATGCTCCTTGCAACACCAAGATCGACGCCGTGTGTGTGGCCTCGTGGTATCTTATTGTCCTGCTGCGTCGCCCTCTCCCAATACGCTTGATTTCCCTTTGCTCTTGACTTTGGCAAAATAGACTCGGCACAATCATGCTTTCCACCACCAATGTCTAGCTACGATGTTGGGAAGCCCACCCGTGGATCTTAGCGCGTGGGGCGGGGGAAAGGGGTACCGCACGCAAAAGTACGTCGTCCTCCTCGCCCAGCTTTCTTGCCCACACATCACTGGCTCCAATCTTTCTTTACGACAGGCCGCAGGCTACGCATACGCCAGTGCCGCACCACGAGCACGCATAACCATATCTTATCCACCTTATAGCCTGGGCACATTTCAAGAGATGCGGGCGGTGGGCGAGTGTAGCTGATTGGACACCTTTATGTGTGGTTGTCGAGAAGTCTGCGAGCCGAAAGAAGGATCGTGTTAGTTGAGGCTGCCGCTGCTTGGCATGACCATCACCAACACACAAGGCCCGCGCACGACAGCCCACCATATTGAATACACCACTCTGAAAGCACAGGTACTCACGCCCACTCTTCCGCTTTCCCCCTTTTCTCATACCGCGCACACAGTCACCTCTCCTTAATTTAAGATGGCTCGCCTCTTCGTCACCGTTGCCTCCTTCGTGGCCGCCTGTGCCACCGTCAACGCCTTCCAGGTGCCCCGTATGTCTTTGGACAAGTACAGGAGCGAGCTGGCCGAGACCGCTAAGAAGATTGCCGCCCCCGGTACGTTTAGAGGGGTTGGGATAAATGGAGACGGGGATTAGCGTGGGAGACGTGGGGGACGGGAGGAAAGATCAGGGCTGCCGAAGAGCACCAGGTGTTGACATCGCAAGTTCTGTCGGAAAGGGCAGCCATGTGTGCTGTATTTAAAATAGCGGCGTCTGCGGCGCTCAATGGTTGTTGTTGAGTGATTGCGACCTGCCCGCGCGTATCTGTCCTGCGTGTGATCTGGTGGAGTATATGGTTCAGTCCCACACGAACCCATTCATCCTTGTTTTCTTCACTCATCCCGTTCTTACAGGCAAGGGTATTTTGGCCGTAGATGAGTCGACCAAGACCATCGGCAAGCGTTTGGAAGGGATCAGCGTGGAGAACACGGAGGCCAACCGTCAGGCGTACCGTGGTCTCCTCTTCACCACCCCCAACATCGGCAACTACATCTCCGGCGCCATCCTCTACGAGGAGACTCTCTTCCAGGTACGTCTAACTCTGATACAATGCATTTTGAAATGTGTGAAAGTGTGACAGCGAATGATTCGATGGACCAGCGTTTTTGACCCGGTCCCCTCTCAACTGCGCCTCCTCCCCTCCTCCCACCCCCCTCACCTCTCAGAACAACGTGGACGGTACCCCCTTCGTCAAGAACCTGAACACTGCTGGCGTCATTCCGGGTATCAAGGTCGACATGGGTCTGTCGCCCCTTCCCGGGGGACACCCCGTCGAGACCTGGTGCACGGGCTTGGACGGACTCGTCGAGCGCGCTCAGAAGTACTACGCTCAAGGTGTGTGTTCGTGCCGATCTGCTTGCCTCACTTCCCTCCCTTCTCCTTTTTATTTCTTCCTCACATCCGTTTTTAAGCCTTATACTTTCTTATACGAGGCCGAGGATGACTGCGTCAATGTTTGGTTTCTGACCCCTTCACCCCTCCCTCCCTCCCTCCCTCTCCCCTCCCTTCAGGCGCGCGTTTCGCGAAGTGGCGTGCCGTGCTCCAGATCACCTCCGACGGTGCCCCCTCTGAGCTCTCCATCCAAGAGAACGCGTGGGGCCTGGCCCGTTACGCGCGTGCCGTGCAAGAGGGTGGCCTGGTTCCCATTGTCGAGCCCGAGATCCTGATGGACGGCGACCACAATATCGAGACGACTGCGCGTGTGCAGGAGCGTGTCTTGGCCGCGGTCTACAAGGCTCTGTCTGACAACGGCGTGTATCTCGAGGGCTCCCTGCTCAAGCCCTCTATGACTCTCCCCGGAGCCGACTGCGGGGAAACCGTCACGTCCGAGAAGATCGCTGAGTATACGGTTCGCACCCTCGAGCGCCACGTCCCTTCGTCCGTACCTGGTGTGATGTTCCTCTCCGGCGGCATGTCCGAGGAGGAGGCCTCCATCAACCTGAACGCCCTGAACAAGCGCGCTCGTAAGGGCCCGTGGTCCTTGTCCTTTTCCTACGGCCGTGCTCTGCAGCAGTCTTGCCTCAAGGCGTGGCAGGGGAAGCAGGAGAACGTCCCCGCCGCCCGCGCGGCTTTGTTGGCCCGTGCCCAGGCTAACAGCGAGGCCAACCTGGGAAAGTACGTCGCGGGCTCCCAGCCGTCGGCGGACGAGACCCTGTTCGTGAAGGGGTATAAGTACTAAGGACGAGGTGGTCGGTAGTGAAAGAAGGGAGGAGGGCGATGGGAGGGAGGGAAGGAGGGAGGGAGACGGTCGGCAGGCGGATGGAAAGGTATTTTTTTTCCGAGCTGGCTTTTTTTGGGTCCTACATGCGTGACATGTGAAGGTCTTGAGGAGGGGAAGGAAGGGATGGAATGAAAGAGTGATGTGGAGGGAGGGAAGGAGGGGCGTGTGTTGGTAGTGTGGCCGAGCTGTAGTTTCCGCTCGCAACAGTGGGAAAGCAAGAGAGAAGGAGCGAGAGAGAGAGAGAGAGAGAGAGAGGCGTAAAGCGAGAGAATGAGAAGAATGTGGGCGACGGAACGAGAGGGAGACGGATGATCGCCTGTCCCCCTTCTCAGCAGGCGAGGAAGAAAAACTTGTTTTTCTGACAAGTAAGAAGTAGAGCGACGTGAAACAGAAGCAGGATCACATCAAAAGAAAGCAGCCGCAGCAGCAACAACAGCAGCAGAAGCAATATAATCATCCCATATTCTCCTATTGATGTTATGTGTGTGTGTGAGGGAAATCCCAAACCCAACCTCCCCGCCCCGTGACCATGGTATGGTGGCTTCAACGAGACGCCCGCACTCGTTTTGGTCCTCCCCCCTCTTCCTTCTTGCCCTCGTCCGCCTCTTCGGAGGAGGGCGGGAAGGAAGGAAGAGGGGGAGGGAAACAGGAGAGAGGGTGTGAAGGTACTGGAGTGCGGGCGGGATGGATCGTGTGTCTTGTCCGGTGTCGGTGTTATCTATGTGCGTGCGGTTGAAGGAGGGAAGGAGGGAAGAAAGGAAAGAAAGGTAGGAAAATTGGTGGGTGTGTCGTGATGTGTGTGCGTATGTGCTGGGGGAAGCGGTCAATGAATAATCAACTATACATTTTCCAACCTGAAATCGAGATCTCTTCTCGTATGGTTTTCTTTTGTTGGGCTTCTTACATCTGCGATTGTTAATGACGCGGGGTGCTCCTCCCGTGAACTCACTGGTGGGCAAATTCATAGGTTATTTCTTAAGTACAGTTGTCATTTCTTTCTGTGTTGCTGTTCACTTTTTTTTCACTCAGTCTTCTCTCTATATATCTCGTTGTGTTTTTCCGCCTCTTACCCACCCCTCACTCCTCCCCCCCTGCCTCCCATCATCACCTCCAGCGACAATCCAGTCGTGTAAGGTCCTTGAGCGCATCCTCTTCCTCCCTGACTACTCCATCCCCTTCCTCTTCCATCTCGCAACACTCTCCCGCTACGACCCCTTCTCTCCCACCCCCCACCGCCAGGTGCCCCGACATAAGCCAGCCACCCTCCCCCCCCTCCCTCCCTCCCTCCCTCCCTCCCTCCCTCCCTCATCCCCACCTCGATGCAGAAACGTACCCAGCCGCTGCCACCATGTTGGCACCTTCTTACTCCATCCATGTCTCGCATGCTGCTGCTGCTGCTGCTGCTGCTGCTGCTGCTGCTGCTGCTGCTGCTGCTGCTGCTGCTGCTGAGTCACTCCTCCCCATCTCTGCTTCGGTTGTTGCCCAAGCTGCCCTCCCTGCCTACCTCCCTTCGTCCTCCCTAAACTCCCCCTCACCTTCCTCCCGGCCTCCGCCAAGCTCGTCTGCAGGATTGGGCTATTCACGTACCCTCTAAATTGGCCCTCCTTTGTGTGCAACGGCACCAGCCTCGGTCCGAACAACCACCCACACACCATCCCTCCCACCAGCCCCCCTAAATGCCCAAAATTGTCAATCCTCGGACTACTCATCCCGAGCACCCCGTTGATCACCACTGCTTGCGCAACGGACCTCAACGGACCCTCCAAATTCCACACCATCCGGTGGCGATAACAAAACAACCCCACGGCCCCCAGCAGCCCCGAGACCGCTGTAGACGCTCCTATCGAGATCGGCGCCCTGCCAGAAGCAAACGACAAGTAATTACCGGCCACGCCCGAAAGGACATACAAGGATAAGTAAGCCTTTGACCCCCCAAATAGTGGCTCGATGAAATGCCCCAGATTGTACATGGTATAAGAATTGGCCATTAAATGCTGCAAGTCTCCATGCAACAGCATCGGGGTAAACAGGCGGTGCAACTCCCCCCGTCGAATAAGCTTATCGTTCTTCGCCCCCATCAAGGTGATACTCGGATTCACCTGTTGCAAAAAAAAGATAGCCACATTCAATGCCAACAGTCGATTCGTCCAGCTATTGAGGTTAACTCCGCCTTCCCCCGTGCCACCACCCATCCCTCCCCGTCCTCTGTGTCCTCCACGGCCGCCGTGCTGCTGCCCCCGACGGCCACGCCCCGCGGTGCCATACGCAGGCACGAGACGGGTGCGCGGAAGGATGTGTGCGCGGAACCATGAGGGTGTGGAGCTGGAGTGTAGGGTAGAAGAGGGTGGGGGAGGGGTGTGCTGCTGTGTATGCCTGAGCCAGGCCAAAGGCGGGGAGAACCAAGTAAAAGAGTGGCGGTGTCGGACGAGGGAGAGGGACAGGGACGCGGGGGCGGCTATCGTGTGGTGGGCTAGGAAGAGAAGTGGGCCCAGGATGGGGAAAAGGAAGGCGGACCGCATGAGTTGATGAGGGCGAGGTGATGAAGTTCCTCCTGCTGCCGTGTCGTCCAGACCGTCTCGTCTTCTTCAAGGAGGGAGGGCAGGCGGGCAGGCGTAAAGTTGTTTGCCTTCCTGGAAAGAGAAGTGCAAGAATTGATATGAGACCCATGCTGCCATTGTTGTCCAAGTCAATATTGGTCACAGACACGCAAAAGCTGTGGTCATGAGGAATAAGGAAGCAAGTCATATTGTCGTTGACAACGTTGACCTCCCCCCCCCCTTTTTCCTTGTTAGATAAAGTAGTCGCAGTCCTGCTGATGACCCAGGACGGCCCACATCGGCAGCTCAAGGGCTAGGTGCTTTGCAACGTACCTGTCATTAAAGCAGTACAATTGTGTCTTCTCTATTTTCTTGCATGTGACCTTTTCATCCTTAGCCTCCTCTCGTCCCCCTGATCAGACAGCAACAGCCGGAAATTGCGCCACAAGAAATAACCACAAACTCTTAACCCGCGAGGCAACGACCGCAACAAGATGGCGCAACGTGTGGTGGATGCGTTCAACCGCTTTGTCGATCAGAAAGTGGTTCCTCGAGTCCAGCCAATCGTCGAAAAGGACATGATGCCGGACCACCTAATCCGCCTTGGTAAGTACTGCGTGCATCCCAACCCCATGCCCAGGCAGTGACCAGCTCCTCCGTTCCATTCGACGATTTGCCCATCATTCATGTATACCGTGAAAATCAAATTCTTGCTTTGGGAAGGGCGTAGAGATGATGTCTGGCCCTCCGTCTTTTTTAATGGCGAGACGCTCACTCAAATGTCTAGGCGACCAATTATTTGGCAAATTCAGCCCATCCCCGTCATCAGTCTACACGCGACAAATGCCAAGTACCTCTCGACCCTCACTACCGTCACGTATTCCCTCTCTCCATGCTACACGCCCTCAAACCCAGGCATTCGCTCCATGCTCCGTGACATGCTCGCGGAGTTCAGCAGCCGCGGCCTCGAGGGGACAATGGTCGCCAAACAAGCGTACATCGACGAACTTAAATCCCTGCCCATCGCTATTGACACCAACGCAGCCAACATCCAACATTACGAAGTGCCCACTTCCTTCTACAAACTAGTTCTGGGGCCGTACATGAAGTACTCCTGCGGTCTTTGGCCATCTTCCAACACGTCTTTCCAGGATTCCGAGACAGAAATGCTGGAGCTCTACTGTCAACGAGCTGAGCTGGAGGATGGGATGAAAATTCTAGATCTGGGATGTGGATGGGGCTCGGTGTCGCTCTTCGTGGCAAAGAAATACCCTCGTAGTCAGATTTTTTCTCTGAGCAATTCCGCCACCCAGAGGGAGTATATAGAGAACGAGGCTCAAAAGAGGGGGTTGACAAACATAACTGTGTGGACGGCGGATATCAACGGGTTTGAAATTCCGAGGACAACGGGCGCGGGAGGAGGGGGGGGAGGGGCGGGTGGGTTGTTGAAGGCCTTGATGAAGAAGGCGAGTTTGTCGAGGGTGGCAGCGGAGGAGCCGGGGGAGGAAGTGTTGGGTGCCTCATCGCCTACCACTCCCTATACCCCAGTAACGACAGCATCAGCAGATACAACAAAAGGAGCTGCAGCATCAAGCAGTGCGACGGACGCGGATTTGTTTGACAGGGTGATATCGATCGAGATGTTCGAACACATGAAGAACTACCAGAAATTGCTCGCTAAGGTTTCGTCATGGCTGCGGCCGGGCGGAAAGCTATTCGTGCACATTTTCACGCATGCCACCACGGCCTACCATTTCGACAAGAGCTGGATGGCGGAAAACTTTTTTACGGGCGGTAGGTGCCGAGGAAGGGAGGGAGTGAGCGAGGAGGGTGGAGAAGGTGAGCAGGAAGATGTCTTTTGACTTTTGATCGAGCCATTGATATCCTCACCTTCTCCTTTTCTTTCTTGTATGTGTTCGTTTGTTTCATGTCGGACAGGCCAGATGCCTTCGCAGGACCTCCTCCTTTACTTCCAGCAAGACTTGAAGATCGAGGCGCAGTGGGTGGTGAATGGGAAGCACTACAGCAAGACGAACGCCGCCTGGCTCGCAAACCTGGATAAGAATAAGACGGAGGTACGGGATGCTTTCAGAGGGATGTGGGTAGAGACACAGGTGCTGGGTATTTGAGAAGGAGGAAAAGGAGGAGGGTTGGATGGGAGAAAAGCGAGGAAGGAGGAGGAAGAAGGATGAGGATGGAGGAGGAACAAGACCTCTTTTCCCGATTATTGCTATCGTGAAACACACAACATTCGTCTGATAAAAATGCATTTTAAAATGTCTTTTCGTCTTGTCGCGGGAGTACCCTATTCACCAACCCTCTCGCCTTGATCCTCCCATTCACACATACACCCCCTGTCAGGCGAAGGCTCTGCTGGCCAGTATCCACGGTTCAGAGAAAGCGACCAAGGCCTTCGTGGACTGGCGGCTCTTCTTTCTGACTCTGGTGGAGTGTTTTGCCATGGACGACGGCAATCAGTGGTCGGTCAATTTATACCGGTTTGTAAAACCTCCTGCGGGGGGTAATGGTCGCACAGGTGGGAGTGCTTGAGTGCTTGAGCGGGTGGGTGTAGGTAGTGGTGGGTGTGAATGTGAAATTGACCCGGCTATGTGATTTAAATAGCTGAAAAAAGTCTAGAAAACATGTTGCTTGTTTGGAAAGTGAGTGAAAGAATGCAGCTCATCGAGCCTCATGAATGGTGATGCCGGCGCCGCGGAGTGTCTTGTAGGAGCATGTGGTGGAGGGAGAGGAGAGATCGCGGGGACTGTGCAGGCGCGAAATGGGAGAAATAGAAAAAAGACTGCATGCCGGGTAAGCATTGATTTTTGACGCCGAAGACATTTAAAGGGACAGCGTCACGTCGAGAGTGTTGAATTTCGTGTAGATATGTGAGAATCAAGACTGCAGCAGCATAGCAGCACGGTGCGTTTGGGCTTGCCGGAATGATGAGATAGAAATAAAAAGAAAACATTTTTTAGAAGAATCCAAAATAAGGGGGGGCAACAATGAGACTCAAAATCGTAAATGGTGAAAGCCGACAAAAAGGAGGACTAAGATTAGCAGGGCAATGATCATCATGCCTTTTCCGGTAACAACCTTCTCTCCTTCATCAAAACTCTAAATACCGCTAATGACCTGTCATTAATATAGGTAGAGGAGAGGGTGCGGATAAGGAAACGAATCGTTGAGGAGAATATGTAGATTTGCTGTAAGGGACAAGATCGGGGTACTGAAAAATAGAGCCCTGACGAAGGGAGGGGATGTTTTGGAAAGAAGGAAGACGGAAGTTTACAGTGAAGCTGTGGGCATATTGCTTTCATGCAGGGTGGACGTGAATTTGGGTGAGCGATCAGGTATAATTATCCCCAAAAAGGCAAGAAATGGTAGGAACACACATAAATGAAAGCAAAGGAAAGGAAGAAGTTATGTTCTGGGGATATTACCCCTCCGCGTCGTGTGCTGCACACTACGATATGTCGAAGCGAGCGATTAAGGATTGTGTGGCTTTTGCTTTGCTGGATAGCTTGCTCGCTACGCCCTCTCTACTCACATGTATAGCTATGTGGTCGCCCTACACGACAGATATATCACACCCATGGACACCCGCAAGGCATGGGCCGTTTCGATCTTCATTCCTCCAGGTGGGTACTTAGTAAGGTGATGTCACTCTTTTCGGCAGATTCCACACGATGGGCACCACATCCACACCTATTTGGCCATCCTGCGTCCAATCCAAGACTGTACACAAACCAATGTGCTTTTCAGACCTAACTGGCTGTGCCTCACATCAATAGCCCCTTCACCCTCACAGGCTGGTGGCATCAACCTCTTGACACCGCCACCTGACAGCAGAAAGAAGAAGCTTCACGGTCCAGCCCAACTCCCGCGCATTGCTCCCACACGCCCCACACGACAACCACGAGGCCTCCTCGTCTCCTCGTCTCCTCAGTTTCTCACTCACGTCAGTCACACAAGCCATGCCGACCTATGCGGACCCTCCCAGGTCGCGCGCCTACCAGCACGAAAGCTCCTCCGACAGCATTGATAATCCGATCCGCAGCACCCACGCCTCCAGCCCACCCGACTATTTCAATCAAAACTCCCTCCGTGAGTCCCCCTCCCTCCACTCCTCATCCTCAGAATCCGAGATGGACTCTCAGAGCAATGGCAATGGCAGGACCCCTCAACAGCGGCGAGGCGACATTCAAAGGCAGACAAACAACCCTTCCGCCTCCGGCACGAACGGCACCCCCCGAGGAGCATTCAAGAGCACAATCTTCTCCATGGCCCACGCTGTCGTCCTCTGCTGGCTCGTGATGGCCATGTCCTTCGGCATCAATATTTTGAATTTCCTCGTTTTTGTAACCGTCCGTCCTTGGTCCCGCCTGACGGCCCGAAGGCTCATCGGTCACTGGTGGCAACGGATGTGGGTCTCAGTAATGAGCTACTTGCTCCCTAAGAGCGAGATGATTCTGACAGGGGACATCGTGCTTAACACTGTGGATTCCTCTCGCCCGGCCATCATCATCGCGAATCACCAGGTGGATGCGGATTTTTGGTATGTCTGGGAAGTGGCGCGGGCCTACGGAATGCATGGACGGTTGAAGATCATTTTGAAAGCCGATTTGGCTGTGGTCCCCATCGTGGGCTGGGGGATGAAACAATTTGAATTTTGTTTTTTGCAACGCAATTGGCAGAGGGACCGGAGGGCGTTCACGCGCTTGTTGTCGTCGTTTGTCGAGGACGGGTATAAGTGTGCCTTGCTCCTCTTTCCAGAGGGCACGACCATCAACACTGAAGCTGTCACCAAGTCCCACCGCTTCGGCCGTGAGCAGAAGAGGCCTCACCTCGACCATTGCATCCTACCGCGTTCCACGGGCTTTGCGGCTTTGGTCGAGACAATGTGCCAGTCCCCCCATGGCCATTCTCCTGTTATTTACGATCTGACCGTCGCCTATCACGGTTACTCAGGCGAAGTTCCCACCTATGAGATGGGCTACGACCGAGAACAAGACATGGACGTCCCGAACGTGTTCAAAATGATGCAGGGACGGGCATGTCCAAAGGTTCATGTCCACGTCAAGACGTACGAAGTCGATGAGGCCTTGGTTAATAATCCCGAGCAGTGGTTGGATGCTCGATGGTTGGAAAAAGACGCGCTGCTGGAACGGTTTATTCAGACGCAGAGTTTTAGGGGGGAGAAGGAGGGAGGGACACGGATCATTCATCCTCAGGGGAGCTTGGCCTCGCTGCTTTTTTTGTTGATGTTGCCGCTGATTATCACCGTCCTCCTTCCTGCCCTGCTCTTGATCACTTTGGTGGCCTGGCCTGTGATTCTTCTGGCGGGCACGCTCAACTTTCTGAACTTTGTCTCGCGTTCGGCCATGGGTGTGGTAGTCGGGAGCAGCAGCAGCCGTGGGTCTTTCTCCACGTCTTGGCATCAGTCCTCCCAACACCGGCACCAGCACCAGCAACGGGTCAGTGGCAATAGCACCAGTAGCACCAGTACCAGCAACAGTACCAGCAGTAGCATTGGTCGGAAGGAAGGGGCATTGAACTGCAGGCGAAGTTCTCGCCGAAGCCCCAGCCGTGAGGGATGTGGCCACGCCAATGGAGAAGGACCGAGCTGTCCTCTCCTCTCTGTAAGCCTGCCGCCTCTCCCTGCCGCAGCTGCTGCTGCCGCTCCTGCTGCTCCTGCTTCTTCGGCTCCATCTTCTCCGCTATTGGGGAGCACGCCGTCGCCACGCCGGTCCCCACGGTGGAAGACTCCGGCGGGGATATCCCCTGTAGTGCAGAGCTACGGGAACAGGAAGGGGAAGGAAGGAGGATGGGGTCTAATGGCTGCGGCGGCCGCAGCGGCAACGACGGAAGAGGAGGATCGGTACTAGGTGGCGTTGGGATGAAACAGGAAGGGAAGGGAGTGAAGAGGAGGAAATTGTTATTTATTGATTGGTCGAAGGGGAAGGAACTTCCAGAATGTTGGGGGACTTGGTTTGCGGATGGGATGGAGGGAGAATGTAGGTGTATGGAATATGAAGACAGGAAGAGCATGGGTGCGTGGGTAAGACCGGCTGGAGAGAACAAAACGGAAAGTACCCTTGTCGGTAGCGTAGAGTGCGGTGAGCGAAGCGTGGACACGATTCAACTGAACGAAAGTTTTTAAAACATGCGATTGAATGACCCAAGAAAAAGAAAGAGAGAAGTGAACAAACGTTGCCTGGCACGCGTATCTGTCCTCTCTTTGCTTCAACTTTAAGTCTCACCCCTCTGTAAACCCCTCCCCCTCCCTCCCTCCCTCCCTCCCTCCCCCTATTTATCTTTTCCGTTTCCGGTCGTCTGCAGCCGAGAAACTCGAATCATGGCTTATCCCCTGATAATGAAGCTGCTGTTGTTGTTGCACATACATCCCTCCTCCCCCACCCGCACCTATATGCCCACTCCCTTGCCTCGGCAATGACATCTGTCCCTTCCTATGGCTACCCTTTCTCTGCCCTCCTCCTCCTCCTCCTCCTCCTCCGCCTCCTCCTCCTCCTCCTCCTCCTCCTATCCTCACCCCACCCCCCTGCGTCCCTCCCCCCACCCCTCCCTCCCAGGCTCCCGCCGCCCCCAACATGGCCTGTCGGCCAAGCACCACACTTTCCGCCTGTCCCTCCTTCAAGCCCTCAAGCAGTACCTCCTTCTGCCTCCCCAATTTCTGCAAAGTGAACAATTCTACCATATCCCGCCGCAAGTCGTCGTATAAATCACAAACGGTCTTGGTGGGCAGCGGCCGCGGCGTCAGGCCCAAGTCGATCGACAACTGCTTCACTTTTTGAAGCATCCCCTTCTGTAACCGGGGAGGGGCGAGTGGCACCGACAGACGAGCACTTTGAAGGTAAGGGTGGCCTGGCTTGGGCTCGGGACGCGCTTCATAAATGTATTTTTCGTTGACCAGGGGGATGGTCCGGTACTGCCCTGGTTGCTGAGGATCGGGGTGGGTGGTAGTGGCGGCCTTGGCTTCGACGGGGTCTCGAACGATAGACTTGTGGGGGTGTTTTCGCACGCGCTTGAGGGCGGCGTCGATGGTCTTGAGCTCTTCGCGGAGGCGGAGTTCCTGTGTGATATGGGGAGGGAGGGAAGGAGGGTGCGAGGGGGAAGAGGAGGCGTGAGAGTCCACCACTCAAAACATGAGCGTCTCGATTTAAACCATCTTCTTCTTAATACCTCCAATTCTTCCTCCTTGCTCCTCCTGAACAATTGCGTCAGCTGTGCCCTCCTTGTCTTCTCATAGGTGTGATCAAATGTGTCCCCGTCCTCGTCCAATCCTGGCTGGAACATGACCTGCGGTGGGGCCACCCCTCCCTGCGCTGCCGCCGCCGCCGCAGCAGCTTGCCGTGCCAGCCGCAAGGTCTTGCGCACAGAATAGTAACGCGCTTGCAGGTCTTCGATCGACCGTTGAGGAGAAGGAGACTTCGTCGCTTCGTTTGCCTTGCTTGCGGCCCCTCCCTCCTGCCCTCCCTCCTTCTCTCCCTTTTTTGCCGCAGCCGCTGCATCAGCGATCGCTTCTGGGAAGCGATCATGGATGACAGGCCACCGCAAATCAAACCGACTGCACAGTTCCAACAACACCTTCGTTTCCTCTATCCCCCATGCTACTATTCCTGCTGCTCCTCTTGCCGTGGCTTCCGCCATTGCTGCTGCTGCTGCGGCGTCTCCCTCTGCCAAAAACGCTTTGTACTCCTCATCTGTAAATTCTACCGGCGGTGTCTGCACGTTAAATCGCGCGAAAGGGTAGTCAGGGTAATCCGTCGCCGCCTTGACCCAATGGAAAAACACTTGCCCGGCAGCAGCGGCAGTAGCACCGTTAGCCCCGCCTTCTTTCGCTTCCTCCTCCCCTACTCCTCCCTGCCCCTGCTGCAGTTTGTCTAGCTTCTCTTGGTCCTTGCGGGCCGAGTTTCGGAAAGTTGTGAAGACCCATCGAGTCCTTGCCATACCCTCCCGCTTGTCCTTGAGCCCAACTTCCTTCTTGCTAACCACTGCAGGGGCCATGCCTTCCTTTCCAATCAAATTGAACACCTCGCGACTCATCCCTGCCGGTTTCCTCTTGGCTTTGTTGGCCCCTGCCCCACCACCGCCACCGGTTTTGAACCCGCCGTCCTTAAGCAAGCCCTCGCCTTCTGAAATTTGCGACCGACGGGCACCGCCCAAGATGTCGGCCACGTCTCCCATTGCTATTGTTGGAGGGAAGCGAGGCTGGACACGGGATGCGCAAGCGAGGCGAAGAAGCTTGTGATGGAGCTTGTGGTTGGTTCCCTTTGGTCCGCCTATGGATTGGACATCAAACAAAACACGGTCAGCATATTTCGGTATGATTAGTGTGGTCTTTGAGCAAGTACGACCGTGCATTTGTGCGTGATGGGTGTGGTCAGGACCTGGAGGAAGAGGGCGGGAGTGATGGTGGGACTGCCGGGTAGTTTTCGCTTGAGAAAAGTGGGGCGCTACGCATTAGTGTCTGCGTCTCCTTCCTTTTCTACGCAAAGGAAAAAGATGAAACTCATGTATACAGCTTTGTTTGACGCTCTATAGCATTCCTTCTTCTCTATGCTACAAGGGATCGAGGTTTTGCAATAAATACTGCATTTTGTGCGGCCAGTGGATCCCGCTGACGTCGCCCAAGACGGGAGAGGTCGTGGACGCCGCGTTTATGCTTCATTACATAAATGTGTCGAATCCCCGTGCGGGATAAAGTGAACAGGCAAAAGAAGTTAGCAGTTGAAACCAAGTGAGGGATGGTAAGTGTGGGTTGAAGGAAACATATGCTTGGCCAATGAATAGATGAAATGAAATGTTGAAAATATAATTTGACCTTAGTATAGACGACGCAAAGACCAAACGCGTCCTTTTTTTCTTCGTTCGTGTCCTTATACTGAGCTAGTTCCTGTCGACCGTTTATTTTGCCTTTTCCTCTCTATTACTACTGTCGCTCTATCTATGCTCTCTCCCTCACTCTTCTTCTATGGACAATCATCCGTTGTACAAACACTTCACACTCCTTCTCTATCTCCCCTCCTCCCCATCCTCCACCTTCTTACCCCCACCGCTACTTGCGCAGCTACATTCCTCCCTCATTCCATCCCTCCCTCCCTGACTCCTCCTCCTCGTCCTTTCTCTCCAACCAGGGGTGCTTCAACGCCTCCTCCGCTGTTGGCCGATGCGTCGGATGAAGCATCAAAAGCGCACCCACAAAATCCAAAAATAAAACATCATTCGTCCGTATCCTTGCCGCCAAACAACTCTTCTTCGGATACAACAAAGATACCTTCCCCCCCTCCTCCTCCTCCTCCCCCTCCCCCCCTTCCTCCCTGCCTCCCATCTCCTCCGCTTCCTCCTCCTCCTCCCCCTCCTCCTCATCCCCCTCCTTCCCCTCACGTTTATAAACCACAAAGCCGCTGGTAAAGTACCTCGTCGTCTCCGTCCCAAACAACAACAACTCCTCAGGAAACCCGCCAAGTACACTCTGCATCCGCGCTAGCATTCCCTGAATGCTCTCGTTCTGAAACAAAACATACCCGGAAAATAGCTCACTTAAGACACACCCGACGCTCCAGACGTCGATCTTACTGTTGTAATTCGTGCCGAGGATGACTTCAGGTGCCCGGTACGACCGTGATTGGAGGTAGGAGGTGGGGGGGTCAGTCGAGAAGCAGGAGGAGCCAAAGTCAATGAGCTTGACCTTTAAAGAGGAAGGGAGGGAGGGCGGCAGGGAGGGCGATTGTAAGTGACGCGATGGAGAGAAATGGGAAGGAAGGGAGAGGAGGAAGCTGAACGCACCACATGCCTCGCTTTTCTCCACAACGCAAACACGAAACCATGCCCTCCCTCTCTCCCTCACTCCCTCCCTTCTTACCTGCACCCTCGAATAGCTCTTGATGACGATATTTTCTGGCTTTACGTCGCAGTGCAACAACCCCTGCGAGTGGACAAAAGCCAGGGCCTCGAGCACTTGGCGTGCAATGGCGCGAAGGCGAGGGAGGGTGAAGTAGGAAGGCTGTTGCGCGTGCCGCGTCCAGCGTTGGAATTCGTAGAGATTGTCTTTAAGCAGCTCTGAGACGATCACCAGGTGCTCCTAGGAGAGAGGGAGGGAGGGGAGGGGCGGGGGAGGTAAGAAGGAGAAGAAACCCAACGTCTCTAAACAGGAAAAGATGAAGGCCAGTGGAGTATTTAATAAAACAATAGTTATTAAGCGCCAATGGAACATAAAATGAATGGTCAACAGACGGTGAATGGGATGATAACACACGCTTACCCACCAGTAATGTAAAAGAAATAGAAAATATAGGGTCTACGGAATTAGAACATACGCTTACCTTATAATAAAAAAAGTCGTGCATCCGGAGGAAATGATGCTCATCCGGGTCGCCTGCGTCTTGCAACAGCCGCAAAAGCCTAATCTCGTCCAACCTGGATAAGAAGGGAAAGGAGGGAGAGAGGGAAAAGGAAGGGGGGGGGCAGGGAGGGAGGAATGAAGGCAGTTGTCAAAAAAGATTCTGCGTTTTGAAGCCTTGTACCTCCGTTTGACCTCTCCTCCCTCCCTCCCTCCCTCCCTCCCACTAACCCCTGATCGAAGAAGTCCTTATTATTCTTGATAATCTTGAGACAAACATTCACCGGCTCCTGCTCCTGCTCCCCCGCTCCCCCCCTCCCTTCCTCCCTCCTCCTCGTCGCCTGTGAATCAACGCACTCCACCGCTGTGGAAAACACGGCCGTCCCCAGGACATCTACGATCTTATACCGCCCTCCCACCCACCCACCCATCCGTGGCACGTAGTCTTTCTCCTCCTCGAAACCGGTCTTCCCCGGCACGTACACGACCTTCAACTCCATTGTCGCAACCGTCTCCGGCTTTTCTTCTCCCTCGCCCTCTTCTTCCCGTCCCTCCCTCCCTTTCCCGTCCTCTTCTTCCCTCTCCTCCTCTAATAACAACATGTCATCATCTTCATCCTCCTCCTCGTCTCCTTCGTCCCCCTCGCAGCTCCCCTCCTCCTCCTCGTCCTCTTCCCCTTCCTCACAATTCCTATGCCGCCTCTTCTTCTTCTTCTTCTCCTTTCTTTTTATCTTATTACTTTCCAGCGCACCCCCGCGACGACCTCCCTCCCTTCCTTGCTCATCTTTCCCTCCCCCCCTACCTCGCTTCCCCCCTCCCTCAAACGGAGTACAGCGACCTTTCCGTGCCTGCGCTCGCAACGCCTCACCGATTCCATGTCTACTCCCTCCCTCCTCCCCTCCCTCTTTCCCCCCCTCCTCAGTTTGGGGCAAAACAAAGCTATCTGTCACACGCGTTGCTGCGACTGCTGCTCCTCCTCCCGTTGCTCCTCCTTGTCTCCCTCCTCCTCCTCCGTCCGAAGATAGCCCCACCACGTTCCTACCAGTGCTGCTGCTCTTGCCGCTGCTGCTACTGTCACTCATCTCACCCCCTCCCTCTCCCCCCTCTTCCAACATATCCGAAGACAAGGGCCAGCGCGGCGCCGGCCCCTGAGACATCAACAACGCCTCAGCCTCCGCCAGATCATCCTCCAACATCGACTGCCTCCCTCCCTCCATCCCTCCCTCCCTCCCCCATCCTCCGGACACTTCTTCCTTCCCTACCTGCCCTTGGACTGCCAACATCTTCTTCCTCCTAGCAGTCAAGGCCACATGGGCCGCCTCGAGTGCTCTTTCTTCCAAGTCGAAGAAAGCTTGTTCTGTGATGCGAAGTGTCACGTAGCCCGGGTCGGCGTCACTGATCCACTCGTCTTCAAGTACTGCCGTAGCTGCGGCTTTGGGCCCTGGTATTTTTGGACGGTTGATGGTAGTGGCGGTGGTGATGTGAGAGGAGGAGGAGGGAGAGGAGGGGCAAGAGGTGGACAAGGAGGGGGCGGAAGCAGGGGTTGGGAGTAGGCAAATTTCGTCCTCCTCTTTGTCCTCCATTGACTTCCTCCGCTCCCTCTCCCGATGCGAACCACCAGCACGAGTACCACCATTAGCACCACCGCCGCTACTGCCGTCGCTGCCCGATCCCTCCATACCCACATTAAGCGAAGGTGTTAACTGCAACCCAGCCAACGCCGCCACCAGCTTCCTGGGCATATCGCCGCTTCCCCCAATACTACCCCCGCTCCCATCACTAATACTTCGACGATTTCGAGCACGACACAGGGCTAGGTCATGCTGTACAACACCATTACCACCATCGTTGCAGCCGGGATCCTGTGCTCTCCCTCCTCCTCCCTCTTCCACCCCACCACTGCTCTCAAAAATCTCGTCAAACAAGTGCGAACCCACGAGCCCCCTTAAATCCTGCTCCAACTCGGGTTCTAGTGGTGCCCCTGCCTCCGCTGAATGCAACAAAAGACGCATCACCAGGCTTTGCAACTCTTCCTTGCCTGCTCCTTCCTCGTACTCCTCCTCACCCCGTCCTTCCTCCTCCTCATCCTCCACGTCGTCCCTGCCCAGACCTCCACTCTTCCGCGTTTCTCCTTTCTCTTCGTCAGTGTGAATCATTCGCAGCATGTCGTCCTCCGTGCGGGTTTCCCCAAACGAGTTAAACGATGATCGGGTAGTGTGACGCCGAGAAGGAGCTGGTAGAGGCTGAAGGGAGTCCGCGAAAACCTCTTCCTCCGCATCGTCTTCATGCCCCTCCTCCTCTCGGAAAGGCGATGACAATGACTTAGACATCCTCACTCAGTCTGTGTGCTTGACGCTTGCAAGGCAGGGCCAACTTAAGCCGCACGCCGCAAGCAAAATCTGACGAACACGCGGCGGCTGAATGATGATTGAGCGAAGGACAGAGAGCTGTCAGTTTGTAACAATGAGGGCGCCCTCTCCCCTGACAACCACAAGGCAGGAATGAGCGCTACCCTGTGCTATTGAGGATGGGAGTAAAGAAATCGTGGGTGTGTATGCTGGGCATGATAATGCATGGCGTGATCTCTTATGGGTCGTGCGAGACGTCCTGGGCTGGGGATCCGTGTGGTGGGGGTGGAGAGTCGTATCGCTGAAAAGCGGGGCCATGTGCGCTCGTTGCTGGTACAACTCGTCCCCCCATATTTCCGTCCAAAGTTGTGTGTCGACGCTCGACACGGGTGTACTGTCCTTGCCCTTGGGTTTGCACACATTGTGACAAGAAATCCGCCAGAAAAGCTCCGAAAGCCCCGGATAAACTGCTTTACACGAAGTTGGGAAGGGCCCAGGAACACAAAAATCCAACATATAGAAACGAAGTATCTGTGATAGTCTGAACGATGTCTGTGACAGACGATCAGGCTGAATTTTGACCTGAGCCATCCTGAGAAGTGCTGGGGCTTCTAATGGAATTTGGAGCTGTTCACCAACCTGCCCCACAGCAACGTCCTCAGCTTCAGTTCTTACCTCGCTCATCTGTCACCAATTGTCCGTCCTTCTTTCGGATCCCCCACCCCCCTCCTGATCACCCAGACAAGTAATACATAATATGGGGGGGCATCCCGGTGAGGATGATAGTTTCAGCCAGACAATGTCTCGCCAGAGATCTCTCAAGAGTTCCCAGATCAGATCAGACTCGGATCGAGCGACGGCAGCAGATCGAGCCCAAAGGTGAGCACCGGGAGGATTCGAGACCTCTATGCTCAGTTTGAGTTTGTCTGAGATTAATGGTTGACGACTGAGCGATATGTCAGCCTGACTTAGGAGTGATAATTAGTCACATTTGAAGATATTTCTCGAAACGAGGGGTGCTTGTAACGCCTTTCTTTGGGGTTTTAAATGCACGGGCTCTTTTACCTCTCGGATTATAAATGGAAAAAAAGAAATTGTTTTAATTTTTGTTCTTTTCATTCTTGGGAGGATTCAATCTCCACTATGCGCTTTGCCACCGGCATGGTTGCGATTACTTCTATCATATTATGAGCAAATAAAGTAAGCCCGCCCCGGGTGACGGGGTAGTACGTAGTTGGTTGGCAGCCGGTTATTCCGCAACCACGAGTGGGACTGATGCCGGCATCTACCCCTCCTAAACCCCCTAGTGTTCTTCCCCTTTCAGATGTGTTTGAAGAGCTCCTTGGTGCATGTATTGAGTAAGATAGACACCAAATTGCCAGAGAAGTGTACAACAACAATGTCGTGCTTTATGTCCTTGTTGAGCAGTCCGACCGCGAGTGCCGCGGGACCTGGTATACCAACACCGTCTACTGGAAATGTACGCACCCGCGAAAATGTTCCGTCACCATGTCCTGTGTTAAAAGGATTTTGAATGGAAGTGATGGGGCATAAATGAGCAACTATGTCATGCAAGCCTCCCTCCATAGCATGAAGACTTACCACGCAGGATTGTCACATCATTAGATAAAGCATTGGCTGTCACAATATCAGGAATCAGATCCCCGTTAAAGTCCCCTACTGCTAAGGCCATGGGCGCCAACCCCGGCGAGACGGAAAAGCTCCTAGGGGTGCGGAAGCTGCCATCACCGCGGCCCAACAACACCGACAAAGAATTGTCAGATCCTCCATTCACTAAAACGATATCTGGGAAAAGATCACAGTTGAAGTATCCCACCGCCAGGCTGACAGGCCTGTTATGTTTGCCAAGCTCGTGCAACACAGGCCGGCGGAACGTACCGTCGCCTAGGCTGGTGAGCACAGCCAAGTTCCGACCCAAGGCCGACATGCCGACGACCAAATCCGCGAATCCATCCAAATTCAAGTCTACTGCCAAAATGGAGAGTGGAAAGCCTGAGCCGAGTGCAATCTCAAGCGGCCGCACAAAGGACCCTCGACCGTCTCCGAACAAAATAGTCAACGACTCGCATTGGGCGAGCGCCAGTGCGACATCCAGAATCCCGTCGCCGTTGAAATCACCCAGCGCCAGGTCCACGGGCCCACCACCTCCAGTAGGAAAAACAAATCCATTGGTAAAGGTTCCATCGCCGCGCCCAAGCAAAATAGACAGGGCGGCCCCGCCCAAATTGGCGGTGATAATGTCCAAGCGACCATCATGATTCACGTCCGCCAGTCGAACTCGGTATGGGAAGCTACCGGGAGGCCCCACAGGATACCGAACGCCAGGAAAAAAAGTTCCGTCCCCACACCCTAGAAAGATCACAATCACGTCCGAGCCTGAGGCAGACACCACCAGATCCTTGATACAATCGCCGTTCAAATCACCGATTTCAACGTTCGAGGGTCCCACGCCTTCAGCAGGGAAAGATAAGGGTGGTATGAAACGAAAATTAGTGCACAGGGCATGGCCTCCTCGCTTTACCTTGCGATTGCGGGCATCGATCGAATCGCGAAATCGTGTCACGCCGAGAGTGATGCCTGGACGCACGGACGGAGCGAGCCCAATGCCAGGACGGCCGCCCAAGCCACCTGCTCCGCCAACCGCGGTGGCTGGCAGGAAGTTGCCGTCGGGATAGTAGACCGCAGACCCCGTCTTTTTCTTGTGAGAGAGAGCACGGTGGTGGGCCTCGGCAAGGTCGCCGTGGTGCTCATTGTGGAGACTTGGTTGGCCAGTGCCGAGTGTCACGCTATCAGCGTTTTTATCCATCTCTTGGGCTTTCTTGTCGCCAAGGCCTGAAGCAGGAGCAATAGAAGTTTGATAGAGGGCCTCGCCTCCTTCTCCAGAGAGCGAGGAGGCTACTTGCATGAGCCCCACCTCTTCCGCGCCCAGCATTACCTCTGCCAACAAGGCGTCGAAATTGCTCAGCAGATTATCGTCAGAATCGTCCATAGCTTTATCGAAGGAGGGCACAGGGTGCTGTGGCTGCTGCAGCGTCGCTCCTGCTCGTTGGGTGTTGAGTGCCTCCTCCTCCGCATGGAAAGCCTCGGACTTGCGCGGCCTCTCATGCTGCCCTTGCCGATCGATATCTCCTAGACTGTCATAATTTCGTCCCTCTTGTTGTTTTTGTTGGCCTTGTACGAGCGATTTTTGAGTTTCTGGGAACGGAGTTGCAGTAGTGGTGCTACTTATCGAGCCGTCGGCCCTAGCGACCATGTCTAGCACAAAAGAGAGGAGCGGCAGCAGGAGCAAAAGCAGAGCGGAGCGAAGCCTGCAGTTTGCGATGGTGGTGAAGAATTTGACCATGCCTAAGCGCGACAGGAGTCCTATCGTTATGTGGACGCGTCGAGAAAGCGGAAATGGAATGAGGGAGCACAAGAGATGGACAGTGGGGAGGTCATTTGCTTCGTTGTTCGGCAGAGACAAGTAGCTTGCCAAAAAGAAAGCAAGGAAAGCCCCCCAACATCTGCTTCCCGCTCCCTTTTACTCTGCAAACATGTAAGCTGGGATGTATGCAAAGGTATACAAGGAGAGAAGGAGCTCGAAAATAAAGCGAGCGACGTACGACCCACATTATTTTACGCGCCTTTGGCATCATACTTTGGTGGACGGAAACTCGAATCTCACACACGCACCATTCTCAGCCGAAGCTAGGGCGCTTGATTTGGCACACTTGACCTTGTCCAACCGCTCCGCGGCCCAAGCATGCACTACGGACATTAGCTTTTTGCTCAAAGGCGCAGGTGGTTCACGAGACGGGGGCGTCGTGTGTGGCTAGGATAGCTCAAAGACCATCCCCCATATTGCTGCCCCTTTCTCTTCTCTCTGTTGACGTTTCCACGCGCCCGCGTTCTTCCTGGTGGTCATCGGGCATGGCCTGGGACCCAGGCCGGCTCCACAGGAACCCAAGGCATTCGAAGCGACAATGTGCCGCAATCCATGATCCTACCAATCAGGTCGTTGCATTTGCTTGCTAGCCCTCACGCAATCAATAATCTCCCCCCCTTCTTCTCACAAATGTCACCATAGGACATCGCCCGATAGCACTGCACTAGCGGCGCTACCAACCACCGCCACTTAGCGAGACACCATCGTCTCTCTTCCTGTACCCAGCCATCAACGGGAAAAGTGGCCCACTCTCTGTCTCCGTCTGCCCCGCCGCCTTTTCGTCCTCGTAGAGAGTGAAGCCCCCTTCCTCCTTGGTTGTCCTGTCTTGGACACACACCAGGCACGCGAGGCGACACACACACCCGACACCAACATCACTGCTTTTCACACCGCCGCCTGCTCCCTGCTGGTATGGCCGCGGCGAGGGATGTGGGTGCTCAGGACAATCTAGCCACAATCAAGAGTGAAATTGGTGCGACTTTTACGGCAGGAGAAACAGAGAACAACAACAACCACAACAACAGCAACAATTTCATGCGCACCAGCAGCTCCAAGAAACAATGCCAACGCCAACGTGGGGCCTTGGGCGAGGACTCGGCCATGCTTGAGATCGACGACGAGGTCAACGAGGATGACGGTACCTCCGGCAGCGGGATAACACCAGGCGGCAACAAGCTCATCAGTAACTGCAGCGAAGGCAACGAGCGTTCATCCTCCACCTCCTCTTCCCCACCGTCTGAAACTTCAACTTCACTATCTGCCTGGCCTGGCCATGGTGGACACAGGGGGAGCGGGGAGAGCAGCGGCGGGAGCACAGGGCATGGTGAGGGAAGTACCAGCAGCAGTGGAGGAGGAGGATCTTCGAATGAGTCGACGGGAGGGAGTTCCACAGCGAGTCAGGCAGCGGAGAGAAGGAAAGCACGGGCACGGAAGATGGGTTTGTTGCAAAGTAGGGGAGAAAGGGATATGATACTGAGTGCCTCGCACATGCAGCACCAGCAGCACCACCACAACCCCTTTGGAGACGATGATGAGGATGGACGGGGTGGAGGGAGGGAGGAGGACTTGCCGGGGAGTAGCTCGAGCTCGGTGACGGGGGAAGTAACGATTATGAGACGGAGGAAAGACGCGGAGGACATGGCGGCGGCGGTTGCCCTGACGAAGAAGCAATTGAGGATGATTCGGAACAGGGAGTCAGCGGCGTTATCAAGGAAGAGGAAGAGGGATCAGGTGGAAGCTCTCGAGCTAGAGGTAGAGGCATTGAAGGACAAGAATAGACAGCTGAAACAGCGATTAGCGCGGTACGAAGGGCTGGATACTCTCGACTTAGCCCGAAGTGCGGGGGGAGACGTGGTAAGGGGTAGTGGAGGGGTTGGGGGAGGATCTGGGGGAGGGGGGGGCTTATTAGGTGTACCTTTGGCGTATGATTCTGGAGGAGTGGGCGGAGGAGTGGGAGGGTTGTCGTGGCAGCAACAACAGCAGCAGCAGCAGCAACAGCTAGAGCAGCAGCAGCAGCAGCAGCAGCAGCAGCAGCAGCAGCAGCAGCAGCAGCAGCAGCGTCGGCGGCAACAACAGCAGCAACGGCGGCAGCAGCAGCAGCAGCAGCAGCAGGAGGAGGCGGAGGGGCAGCAGCAACAGCAGATTACAAACTCAATGCTGGATGAGGCTGATTTTGACGAGTTCTACCAGCCACTAGCCGGCGTTTTGGGGTTTGATCCTTCCCAGCTCCCCCCCGCCTCGCTCTCTGCCTCGGCCCTCCCTCCGTCCTCCGTTTCGTCTTCCTCTTCCTCTTCCTTGCACCAGCAGCCAATAAATTCAACAGCAATATCATCAGTAGCTGAAGCCATGACCAACAAGGACAGTGGCAACAGCAGCAGTTGCGGTGGCGGTGGTGGAAGAGGGAGGGGAGGAGGAGGAGGAGGACCTACCTACGCACGATTAAGTCGATCTGCTGTGGGATACCTCGAGCCCCAGGAGCAGCAACAGCAGCAACAACAGCAAAGAGCTCAGCAACAGCTTCGCCGGCAGCAGCTACTACAGCAACAGCAGCTTCAAGAACAGCAGCAGCAACAACGCCAGCAGCAGCAGCAACAACAGCAAAAAGAGCAACAGGAACAGCAACGACAACAGCAACAACAACGCCAGGAGCAGCAGCAGCAGCAGCAGCAACAACAACAACAACAACAACAACAACCACAACCACCACCCTCCTTGTGGGACGCATCGGATCTAATGCCCCTAATGGACTCGACCACTGACTTCTACTACGGAGGAGGAGGAGGGGAGGGGGAGGGAGGGAAGCCAAGAGGGAGGGATACAGGACAGACTCCTCATCAAACACAACAATCCAGGCTCCAGCAGCCACTGCAGCTGCAACTGCAGCAGCAACTAAAGCAGCAACTAAAGCAGCAACTGCAGCAGCAGCAGCAGCAGCAGCAGCAACTGCAGCAGCAGCAGCAACAGGGCTTGCGACCGCTTTCGCAACTTCAGCAGCAGCAGAGGAGGCAACAGAAGAGCCCTCCTGATCAAATAGCTACAGGCCCCGCCTCTTCGGTTACATTTGCTGACGCTAACGCTGCTGCTGGTCAAGCGAATCGTGTCAGGAGCAGCAGCCACAGCAGCGGTATCAGTCGGAGGAGGGGTCATGCGGCGTCAGCAGCTGATTTGGGAGGAGGAGGAGGAGGGGTGGGGGAGGGATCACTGCAGCACTTCGACAGTGAAGACTGGGGTATACCTACCGAATTTCAACCGGGAGGGGGAGGAGGAGGGAGCTTGAGCCTTGGAGGAGGAGGCGGAGGGGGAGTAGGTGGGTCTTTGATTTCGCAGCGGCTGGGCATGGCCAGGACGGGGAGTGGAGGCGCGAGCTATCCACAACAGTTGCCTTTGGAGCAGAGGGGGATGGAGGAAGAGGGAGAGAGGGAGGGGGAAGGGGAAGGGAGAACGGGTTGTAATGATGAAAGGGGGACTTTCGGGAATTGGGAGGGAGATGAGTATAATGGAGGGGGAGAAGGGGGGGGGGGTATGGGGAATCGATCGTCTTCAACATCGTCATGGGCGAATCAAAACCCGTGGTAGAAAGTGAGGGAGAGTAGAAGAGATGTAGAGAAGGATGGACCCAGGGAAAATGTGTGGGAGAGAGAAAAAGAGCTTTTGAGTCATTTTTCGGTTCTTTTTTGTGGTGTGTGTATGTGTGTGTGCATGTGAATGTGTGCGAGAGACAAAAAAGCAGCAGCAAGAAGGGAGCCTTTTTAATCACCCGTCCCAAAGAGAGAGGCAGAGATACATGTACATAATCCAGCCCACTAGTCCAACCATTTAATTATTATTAGCTTATATAATAAATATATCATTTCCACCATTATTATTATTTCTATTATTATTACAAATCTTATTATATTTCAACCTTTCATCACAATCGTGACGATGACAGTGACCAAGACGAAGAGAAAGTGCAAGTGAGAAACACATTTACTGAAAGGTAGTGCGAAGATATCGATGTCGATCCAGCCATCAATTTTGACCAGTCTTTTTCATAAGCAAGCAGGGAAAAGAAAGCAGCGGATCTTGGCCCTATTAGTTTGCTTCGTTGTCTGCCTTTCCCTAAAGAGGAGAGATGAAGAAAAAGAAGAGGAAAAAGTGGTCAGAGAGAGCGTTGCCCCCTCTACAATTGAACCATCCATCTAGCTAGAGCGCAACAAGAAAAACAGAATGAAAGGCAAAAGCACCAGCAAATCGCACATACTTACGAAACAAGCAGAGGCAGCCACAGGAGCAGCAGCAGGGACTGCCACAGCAGCAATCTAAATTCGACCTGCCCTGAGGAGTCAGGTTGCAGACAACGAAAGAGAGGGACGAGAGATGAAGAAAACAAGCGTTTTCCCCAGGGGTCATTATCTTTGTGAAATGGTAGGCAACGCACCAAGAAAAAAAGGCAAGAGGATCAAGAAGAACAAGGATATAGGAGAAGAGAAACAGGACGAATGATAAGCAAAAAGCAAGAAAGGGGAAGAAAGGCGCAAGGGAGAGATACCCTGAGAAGAAAAGAAGAGGGCGAACGACGTGGTGACGTTGACGTCCAGAAACAGCCAAGGCAAAATTGATACCGCGCGTTCATGAGCATTTATCCATTTTTCCCGTCCATACGATATCTTCTGTATATGTCGGCTATTACACTGTGCGTTGCATTGCGACATTTCTTTCTTTGTTTCCTTGTGGTGCGCTTTTGTGCGGTAGTAATGTGTGGTAGTGATGCAGAGTGTGTTGGGTGTCAGAACGGGGACGTTTTTACAGGCTGCCCGTATTCCTTGTCTTTGTGTGATTTTCGGTCACTACTTCGTCGAGTCTTTCACGTGTATATCAACCAGAGGCGAAGGGGAGTTGCTTAGAAATCAGACGCTTTCGTGCTGTTGAAATCACTCGTCGTAGGAGGGATTTCTTACACCAAAAGGGGTGGTCAAATCGAGTAGGGGTTGTCGTTGTTTGCCCCATGATACTTTCCCGTGAGCAGGTAGGGCACGTCGGTGCTTGTCTTACAAATAGATATGTAGGAGACCATCCCAGGCGTCAAGTGGTTTACAAGAAAGGGAAAATAACGCTTTCGCACTCTGGCCCATGCCCCTTTCGATTCGCGCAAAAGGTTTGCGGACGCGGAGAGGCCGTTCATCATGCCTGCTTCTTTCCGGCATAGCGGTGTGCCTATGTCACCAGCTTATTTACCTTGAGTCTCACCTATGCTCATCGAGGTGAACATGCCAGCCAGTATCCTCTCTATACGTGCTCCGCGGTCCTGCTCTCTGTCAACCTCTCGCAATTCCCACCCACCCCTGTGCCATACCACAGTCAAGGAGCAGCGCAACACCACTTCTTCCTACACGTCCATCAATAGAAGCGTCACTCATGGTACATTCTTCTCCCACCTTTCTCCCCTCCCCCCAAACCAATGTCTCCTATTCTTCTATTCCTATTGCTTTCATCCCTCTATTCCTAACATTCTGCCCCCTTGCTTCACCATAACCATCATCATAATAAGGCGACGGAGGGCGATGAAGGCCTCCCACCTATCGCACGGGACGAGTCCACTCGCCTGCAATGCCGGTTTTACGAAGAGCAGTACCCTAACCCAGAGAGCATGGTGATGGTGAAAGTCATGAACATCGCTGAGATGGCGGCGGAAGTGATCCTGCTTGAGTACAACGACATTGAGGTGAGGGCTCCCGGGGGGAGAGAGGGAAGGAGGGGAGGGATGTGAAACAGGCGGCACGCAAGAGAGAAAAGAATTTGAACTCTTCGTCGTTGGGTGTATAAGAGTAGGCTGTTCGCCCTCTGGGCCTTTCTTCTCACACGGCCCCTCTCTCCCACCTTCCCCCTTACTTTATAACAGGGCATGATCCTGCACTCTGAGCTGTCCCGACGCCGCATCCGTTCCATCAAAAAGCTGATCCGTGTGAACAAGCTGGAGGTGGTGTCGGTACTGCGGGTGGACAAAGATAAAGGTAAATTTCTGCGTGTACATTGTTGTGCCTCTACCTACCTCTATTGAACAACCATACGAGCAGCGAGCAGTGAGCGCAACCCCTTCACCTATGCTGATCCTTCCCTCCCTCCCTTCCTCTTCCCTCGCCAGGCTACATCGATCTCTCCAAGCGCCGGGTTTCCCCCGATGACGTTATTAAATGCGAAGAACGTTACAACAAAGCTAAGGCGGTGCACTCCGTCCTTCGCCACGTGGCCGACCAACACGGCATCTGGCTCGAGGATCTGTACAAGAAGGTGGGCTGGCCCCTCTACCGCAAGCATGGACACGCCTTCGATGCTTTCTCCAAGGTACGTGCCTATGTCCTTTTCGTCTTTCCTCCCGTTCTTCCTTTAATCTGTTCAGCGGATATGGAAGAGCTGTCTCAGCACTCATTAACACCTCCCTCCCTCCCTCCCTCCCTCCCTCCCTCCTCCTTACCCCCCCAGTCACTCCTTCCCGAAGGCGACGAGCGGTACGAAGACGTGTTTGCTGACCTTGATATCACCCCTGAGCTGAAAAACAGCATTACTACGTACATTAAACGTCGCCTCGCGCCCAAGCCAATCAAAATCCGTGCTGATATTGAAGTGACGTGCTTTGCTTACGAGGGGATTGAAGCCATCCGTGCGGCGTTGCAGGCGGGCTTGGACGCCCCTTCTTCGAGCGAGGTGGATATAAAACTAATTGCGCCACCAATGTAAGCGTCGGGGAGGGAAGGAGAAGGCCTTTCTGTCTATTTTGTCTTGTCTCTTTCGTTTTGTCTGCCTTCTGTCTGTCTGTCCTTAACTCCTTCTGCCTATATTGCTCACTTACCCTCCCTCTCTCATTACCTCTTCTACTACTAGGTATGTCGTCACTACCAACACGCTAGAGAAGGATGTGGGCATCGAGAACCTGAACCGAGTGATTGAGAAAATCCGAGCGAAGGTTACCGAAAGTGAGGGGAGGTTAGAAGTCAAGATGGCACCCAAGGTGGTAAGCCAGCGGGACGAGGCGGACTTGCAGGCCATGATCAAGAGGATTGAAGAAGAGAATGAGGAGGTGGATGGTGATGCCCCGGAGGATGCATAAAGAGAGAAAGGGGAGAAAGAAAGGAGGGACGGAGGGAGGAGGTGGGGAGGTTGGTCCAGAGCGGAAGGAACAGGCGAGACATATGCCAGCAGAGGGCGCAAAATAAAAATTAAGAAACATCCGGGATATACAACGATGCTTATTGTGGTGACCGACAAGTTGTTCGGGGATTTCTTCCCGCTTTTTGTGGTTTTGTTTTGAGGTGGTAGATGGGCCATCTTCAGACTCATGAGAGCACCGCTTGTGGTGGCTTCTTCGAACCCTCACCATATATCCTTTAACAACGCGCATACTGCATAGGCATGCCATCGACACAGAACATATCCCAACATGAGGACATGGAGCGTGGGACGGCTCAGGGCGCAATGTCACAGGCACTCCCACCGTCGCAAGGGCACCTTTTGCCTGTGTCCTCTCTGCAAGCCTCCATGCCTCCAGGGGAGACTGATGAATGCACGTGGGCGTGCTTTGTGTAAGTGCTTGCCCCGAGAGGAGAATATTCTACACTCTTTTTCCGTATGAACTTTTATAGTGTTGTGAGTCTCACTAGCTATGAGGGTTGCGACGTGGAGGGGGCCACGTTGCGGCACGAAGGGTAGAGCTATTCGAGAGCGGAGCGAGGGTGATAGGCCGTCAAACATTTTCTCACTGTGTCGTGCACGCTTTTTTTGCTCTAGGATCTGTCATATTTTGTATGTAAACCGCCCGTTGTGTATCCTCCGTCTTTCGCTTCACAATACTTATGAGGCATCGCGGCTTGTGAGTGTGAAATTATGAAACACCAGAGGTCCCGTGCAGGTGGGTAGACGGACCCGTCTCCATGGATAACTATATTTGAGTGATTTGAGATGCCTGTCTTTGGCCTCGATGCGTGGAGTTTCGATATATTGCTGCTTTCATCGAAATCTACCTTGTCACTCAAAATGGTGGCATCGACGTTCTCCCCCCTCCCTTCCTTTCCCCCTCCAAACCCCCTTCAATCACAACTACAGAGAGGAATTCATTTGATACGCTCGTAACATTGCTCCGGTCCTGTTGGTCAGTGCCATCCTCATTCTCATAATCTATTTTGCAATTGTGCACCCCCGAAAGACATAATCTCCCCCTCTCCGACCCTCCTTCTCTTCCGCTTGTTTCTCAAAATGACGCCCGCGAGACATTCCCGGAAAGCCCTCTAAATCTGTGTCCACAGCAGAAGGGACCGGGCCGGACTGACAGGCAGCAGCATTGAGGCAGGATGGTGGCGTCGGGCAAAGAACTCCGAAAGGAGAAACAAGGAGGCATGTACATATGGAAAGGTTGAAAGTATAGAGAAAAAAAGGATTTATTGGAATCTAGATGAAAATCCTCTAGATCTAAAGAGAGGAATATAATAACAAGTTCTCGTTCGCTCTTTCACCCACTGATCCTTTTTCCAGTCTTCTTTCGTTTCTTCCTTCTTTAACGCCTTCAAAAAATGCACAAGCAGATCAATCATCTACGGCGATGGTTACGATATCCCTCTCCTCCTTCTCCTCCTCTTTTCTTGCCCATCGTCCCCTCCTTCGGCCCTACTTCCTCACTCCCCTCTCCCGCCCCGACCCCCAATCCAACGCCTTCAGGGCCGCCTTCAACGGCGCCGGCAACGTCTCGTCCTCCTCCTCTCCCTCCATCCCCTCCTCCCCCACACCCTTGCCTTGAAACACGTACGCGTATCCATAACTCGCTCCAGTGGCCACTGCATTGGCCCACCAGATGGTGGGCATGTCCTTCGTTAGGAAAGGCATCCCCAAGCTCACGATCGGGGTTAGCAAAAACGCCACATCTAAAGCCTTCTTCTCAGTCTGTCCCGGCTTTCGTGCTCTTAATGACGGAATGGTAAACATCCAGAAGCTCCAAAACGCGAACGCTCGGACGGGTAACGGTAAGTGGTCGAATCCCGGCAGTGCATCATATACTACCACTCCTGACAAGGCGACAGCTCCCAGGGACTGCCCCAAGAACAGATTTTTCAACCACCCACGCATAACCAGTCGTTTTTCTGTGGCAAGTTGTGTCTCCTTCTTCTGGATTTGCTTTTCGAGCGTCGCGAGGGCCTTGTTGTCGTCGGTGGTATCGCGCTCGTTCCGCAAATTGATCAAATCAAACTCCAGATTAACGACCTTTGAAGGGTTTAGAAGCTGGTCGAGCTCCACGCCCGTCTCACGCAAGACCTCGTCGCGGATACGTTGCACCATTGGATCATCTTCCGAGATGCCCTTACGCTCTTGTTGTTGTTCCCGTTCCGTGACAGCTGTACGGGTCGCGACAGGTCTTCTAATGCTACTAGTGATGCCGATGGCCTGGCTGGAAGCGGGCGAAGGCAGAAGGAACGCATGTGTGCTTGCGAGCAACAGGGAAGAGACGAGGATCAGGGCGGCGTTGAGCGCCGCATGTCTGGCCGTCATGATAAGATGTAGGGGGCTTGAGGTGGGGCACGCGGGCTTCGACCTAGCCTGACTAAGCGATGCTGTGTAGGTTGAGGGGAGACAAGCAGTTAGAAAGGAGACCAGGGCAGGCTTCAGGATTGTTAAACAGGGTTGTACGCAAGTCATCTTGGTGCCTGTATGAGGGGAATGGGTTCTTACTCCTTTCCCATTCACAAAGAGTCAGATCACGACCGTGGCGGGACTAGGCGGGACTAGTATATTCCCCGAGTCCTCATCCATTCGCTGGAGGTGGTCCCTATCCTCGCATCAGTAGCATCACAAAGAGTAGAAGGGGGTGTGGAAAAAATCGTGCGTCAATAGCATTAAAGTCGCAGTGACTTAATTCGACTTATTTCTTATTTCTGTGGAGTGCACCCTCGGGAGGGCTTTTTTGATATGCTGTCCCCTCCCGACCTCCCCACCCAAAGACGTTGCCCTGCCCCTTACCATCCGTCTGTCCACACCTTACCCCCTACACACAACCACACAGAGGTAAGCATGGATGATGGCGATTTGAACGACCTGTTTGGGGCTTTTGACGGGGACGACGTGGCTGAGACCGTGGAACCGATCGCGCCCCCGCCCATCTCTCCTGCTTCTCCCACTGCTACCAAGCGCAAGTCCATCTCAACAAGTGAAGTTGCGGTGGCCGCCAGAGAAGGAAATGGCAACCGCAACAATGATGAAGGCTACAATGAGAACGAGGAGGATGACGAGGCAGGCAAGGAGGGACGGAGCAAGCGTCCGCGCAAGTCCGATGGCAACGACCCTGGTCCCTCAAAGGGTGTGCAACCCACCATCACCCAACACCAAGAAATCATCACTCCCGACGGCCGGCGCGTCATTTCCTTCTCGGCCCTCCCCGCCGATTACGTCGCCCACGATTTTATGCCACCCGCGCAGCCTGCCAAGACATATGCCTTTCCCCTCGACCCATTCCAACAAGCCGCCATTGGCTTCATTGAAAAGGGCGAGTCCGTCCTCGTTGCTGCACACACTTCCGCAGGCAAGACTGTCACGGCCGAGTACGCCATTGCCATGAGCCTGCAGAAGAAACAACGGGTGATTTATACGTCGCCAATCAAGGCGTTATCGAATCAGAAGTACCGAGACATGGCCGAGGAGTTTGGGGATGTAGGCTTGATGACGGTACGTGCGTTTAAGTGCGAGAAGCCCCCCTTCATCTCACACTGTGCGTTTAGGGGGGGTAAGATACATATGGTTTTCTATATCGGCTTATCTGCGAAGCGTGCTTCGTATTTTATACCCTTACCACCCTCTTGGACGAGGAGAGAACCCTGTGCTCATGCCCTCCCTCCTTCGCTCCCTCCCTCCCTCTTCGCACAGGGCGACATCACCATTAACCCTTCCGCGACCTGCCTCATCATGACCACTGAAATTCTCCGCTCGATGCTTTACCGCGGGAGTGAGATCATGCGAGAGGTGGCTTGGGTGATTTACGATGAGATTCACTACATGCGGGACAAGGACCGGGGAGTGGTGTGGGAGGTATGTTCTCTCTACCCTACCGCCTCCCCTCCCCTCCCTCCCGCCGAATGAAGACTGAGTCCTTCCCCCTTCCTTCCTGCCCTCCCTCCCTCCCTTCTCCACCTCCAGGAAAGCATCATCCTCCTCCCCCACAAGGTACGCTTCGTTTTTCTCTCGGCCACCATCCCCAACAGCCAAGAATTCGCAGGCTGGATCGCCACCATCCACCACCAGCCCTGTCACGTCGTTTACACCGATTACCGGCCCGTGCCCTTGCAGCATTACATCTTTCCTTCAGGAGGGGTGGGGTTGTACCTGGTCGTGGACGAGAAGAGTCGGTTCCGAGAGGAAAATTTCCAAAAGGCCATGGCGGTGTTGCAGGCAGAGGGAGGGGAGGAAGAAGGGGCAAGCAAGAAAAAGAGTGGGGGGGGTAGGGAGGGAGGGAAGGGAGCGGGGCAGCAGAGCGAATTGGGGAAGATCGTGCGATTGATTATGGAGAGGTCTTATGACCCTGTGATTATTTTTTCCTTCTCTAAGAGGGAGTGTGAGGCGTATGCCCTCAAGATGGGGAAGCTGGATTTCAACGAGGAGGGGGAGAAAGAGCTCGTGGAGCAGGTAGGGAGCGAGGGACGGAGGGAGGGAAAATGTATGTCACACGGGAACTTTCGAGAAACGATTGTGAGATATGCGCGATGAAGATTGAGAAGGCACGCCGACTGTCATGAAGAGAGGGGGAAACGCCTGCCGGGGCATTTAAGAGTATCTTTTACATACCTTCTTTCTCTCTCATGTTAACGTTTTTCTTCCTCACTGCGACCGTCCTTCCCTTCCTCCCTCCCTCCCTCCCTCCCCAAGGTGTTTAACAACGCCATCGACTCCCTCTCGGAGGAGGACAAGACCCTCCCTCAAGTCGTCTCCCTCCTCCCCCTCCTCAAGCGTGGCGTCGGCATCCATCACGGTGGCCTCCTTCCCATTCTTAAGGAAATTATCGAAATCCTCTTCCAGGAAGGATTAATTAAGTGTTTGTTTGCCACCGAGACCTTCTCCATTGGTACGTATCCCCCCTTCTTCCCTCCCTCCCTCCCTCCCTTCCTCCCTCCCTCCCTCCCTTCCTTTACTCAAGCAGGGCGCCTGCATAGTTTCTGATGATAACATCATAACACCCTAAAGAATCATAAGCGTGAAACCCGAAAGACCTAAAAATACAAAATAATGACACAATTCAATAAACAGCCAATAACATTACCGACCAATCAATCAACAAACAAAAATGCGCGAAATATTTGAAAAAGTTGAAAATGAATTAATTGACACACGATTCCTTTTCCTTCTCTTTCTGCAGGTATCAACATGCCTGCCAAGACCGTTGTCTTCACCCAATGCACCAAATTCGACGGCAAGGACTTCCGGTGGGTCACCCCAGGGGAATACATCCAGATGAGCGGTCGAGCCGGGCGACGAGGGAAGGACGACAGGGGGATTGTGATCATGATGATGAACAGCAAGATGGAGCCTGACATCTGTAAGACCATGCTCTATGGAGGTACGTTCTAGTCTACACTCCCTCCCTATTCACTGTAATTATTTAAATGTATTATTTATTCTATTTCTTATTCATCAAAGTTCATCGATTAGTTTCGTTTCTATGGTTTTTGAGTGATGAAACCCAATGCTGGCACCAATCTGAGTGCATCGCCTCATTCGGTGCCCGATTATGAACAGCTACTCGGCTCCTACCGCAATTGTGAGTCTCTGACAACGACCAACACATCTACAAATATTTTCAAAACGAGTAAATTTCTTACCTTTCTCAATGCTACACAGAGTATCCACCTATGTTTTTAATCGTTCATTTATACATTCTTCCACATTTTTGTTTGAATGCATGTATCCATGTATATACATCGATTCATATGTACATTTATCTATTACGCATCCCCCAACACAGAACCGGACAAGCTCTACTCCTCCTATCACGTGTCCTACAACATGCTCCTTAATATGCTCAGGGTTCAAGGCGCCAACCCCGAGTTCCTCGTCCGTTCGTCTTTTCACCAGTACCAACAGGAGTCTGCAGCCCCCGCCCTCGAAAAAGAAGCAGCAGAGTTAGAAGAGGCTGCGAGGGAGGTCACGATCGAGGGAGGGAAGGAGGGCGAGGCGGAAGTCGCTGAATATTTTGCGTGGAATAATCAGTTGGAGGGAATCAAGAAGGAGATGAGAAAATACACTCAGGATCCCGATGTCGTCTTGTCCTTTTTGAAGAAGGGAAGGTTGGTCTGTGTGAAGGAGGAGGGGAAGGAAGGAGGGAGGGAGGGAGCGAAGGAGTGGGGGTGGGGAGCTGTAGTAGGGTATAAGGCCGTAGATGTGAGCAAGGCCAGGGCGGGCTTGCCGGGGGGGGGGGGGGCGGTGGTGGGTGCAGGGAAGGTAGGGAAGGAGGAGGGGTGGGTGCATGTGGTGGAGGTGTGTTTGAGGGTGAAAAAAGGGACCGGGTTGGAGACGGTGGTGGCGGAGCCCTACCAGAGAGGGAGGGAAGGAGATGTAGGGGAGGGGGCAGAATTTGATGTGCGAGTCATGGGAGTGGTGCTTGGGTGTTTTGATATGTTGAGTGCTGTGTGTATTCATATGCCAGCGGATTTGAGGACGTTGGAAAGCCGGGTGATCGTGGGGAGGAGTTTGAAAGAGGTAGAGAGACGACTGGGGGGAGCGGGGGGAGGAATCCCGTTGCTGGATCCGATCAAGGACTTGAAGATTGAGAGTGAAACATTTGCAACGCTGTGGGAACGGGCAAAGTTGCTGGAGGAGAAGGTAGTGGGGAGTAAGTTGAGGGGGAGGGAGGGGTGGGAGGAGAGGTTTAAAGCGTATGTGCAGAAGGTGGAGGGGCTGGAGAAGGCGAAAGTGTTGAGGAGGGAGGCAAGGGCGCATCAGGCGCTGGTAATGAAGGATGATGTAAAACGAATGAAGAGGGTATTGAGGAGGTTGGGATTTGTTGACGCAGAGAATGTGTTGCAGCTTAAGGGCAGGGTGGCTTGTGAGATCAACACGGTGGATGAGCTTGTCACTACGGAGATGATTTTCAATGGAGTCTTCAACGACTTGAGGCCCGAGCAGGTTGTGGCTTTGCTTGGATGTATGTGTTTTGCAGAAAAGAAAAAAGAAGGAGAGCAGAAGGTGAGGGAGGACATGGAGGCGGCTTATGGAAAACTGAAGGAGACAGCGAGGGCAGTAGGAAAGGTGGTGCAGGAGTGTAAGATTGCACTGGACCCGGAAGAGTACGCCGAGAGTTTCAACCCAGACATGATTGAGGTGTTGTATGCTTGGACGCTGGGCGCCAAGTTTTCGGAAGTTATCAAATTGACGGATATTTTCGAGGGTACCATCATTAGAATTATAAGGCGGTTGGATGAGATGCTGCGGCAGCTGGCCTCGGCATCGAGTGCGATTGGGGATCATACTTTGAAGGATAAGTTCGAGGAGGCGAGCAGGGCGATCCGAAGGGATATTGTTTTTGCGGCCTCGCTTTACTTGTAATGTTGAAGGGTGAGCGGGGGTCACAATCGGGGAGATGAACGCGGATGAGCGACAGAAAAGCAAAGCAAGGTTAAATTAAATGCGAAAAGCAAAATTGAAGCGCCAGCGAAGGAAAAGAGAAAAAAGCAAGCAAGCAAACGACACGATTGATGAATCCTCTTTTTCAAACCAAATTTAATTCGCATCTCACTTTGTGCTGCTCCTACTGGACGTGGAAGTATTCAATGTTGGACATGCATTGGTCTCCGGTGTCCTCAAGGATTTTTGCCGCCTCGTGTTGGTGCATACCCACGATAATGCTGCCCGAGAAACACAGATTCTGCGTAATTCGGAGGAAACACAGACCGAACAAATGCTACCCAGGAAATTTTGTGCTTGTGCGTGACTGTATTTGGAGGAATTCAAAAGCAGGCAGCCACAGGAATACGCACCCTAGGCAGAATTGAAGAGCGGCCGCCGGCAAACGTGTCATCAGCGAGCAGCACGACCTCTGACAGCGCGATGCTATTATGCCCACCGTGTACGATAACCCAGAGATATTTTACCCTTCTGACAGGCTGAAAAGGTCTCGGGCGCCTGCCCTGGACAATGCTGCCGCTTGTCGCCTCCAGCAGCCTCCTGCTCGTCAGCCGCTCGACCTCCTCACTCCTCCTTCGCCGGAGCAGAGGCATACATAGTTGGAGACGATGGCTTGGCACCTCATCATCACCCACGGGGGAACAAGACTTGTCGGGCTTCGAGTTACGACAGTATGGCAAGGACGATCCTCCGCGATTGACGTGTAAGACTTGCTCGCATATCCTTTATGACAACCCTAAGGTAAGCACAAGTGCGTAGGAAAACACCCTCCCTCCCCTCTATTCCGTCTCTCACCCCTTTCCCTCAGACACAAAGCATCATACGATGAATGTTTCCCTGCCGCAAGAAGTTTGTAATCGTATGATCACTCACACATACAGGATGCTCACCGCATTCACTTCCATCTCCCTCCCTCCGTTCTCTACCGCAGATAATAATCGGCGCCGTCATTACCTACCGGGACCCAACTGGAAAACCTCTCTTCCTCCTCTGTCGTCGAGCAATTCCTCCTCGTAAAGGCCTCCTCAATCTGTGCGCAGGGTACATGGAAAAAGGCGAGTCCCTTTCCCAGGCCGCCCAGCGCGAAGCCCGGGAAGAAGCGGGAGCGTCGATAGAAGTCGGCTCCATCCTTGGAGTCTACGACATTTCTCACATCGGACAAGTTCATATTTATTTCAAGGTAAATCCCAATATGTCAAGGATGTTGCTTTTAAATCCACGCTTATATCGATCTTCTCCATTTCCCCCCTCCCTTCATGGCCAGGCAACACTAAAGTCCCCAGACATCGAACCCGGATATGAGAGTCAGGACGCCCGATTGGTCCGTTGGGAAGATATTGAGTGGGAGGAGCTTGCCTTCCCGACGGTGTCATGGGCACTCATGGCCTGGAGGGAGCAGGAGGAGGGGGGGGGGGGGGGGGGGCCGTTGCGGAACCCTGTGTTGAAGGGACATGAGGGGAGCACGAATGTGTGGTATCGACCAGATAAGGGCGGCCTGATATTTGACGACACTTGGCTGCATCGGAGGAAGGAGGGTGGGGGGACGGGAAAAGGTGGGAGATGAGGAGGGGGAGGAGGAGGAGGGCCCTTGGAATTAGTAGGTGTCTCTTGTGTATGTAGCATACATAGAAACGGCGTTCGCACAAGCGGAAGCAACAAAGCATATATCTTACCTTCCATCCGTGCGACACTTGTCTTCTCGAGGTTTCTCCATTCTCTTTTTTTACTTCTTCGCTTGTTCATTGCATTCCCTTCACCTTGCCCTAACCCTTAGGGCCTTCGACTGCCGCATGCTCTCTTCTCTGCCATGAAGTCATCGAAAACGGACACCGATCCACAACCACCCACTTTCTTTTTTCCTCCGCACTTTCACTCCCTACTCGACATTCACGCGCACCCTTCTTGGTCTCCCCTAATTGAAATGCACACATTTCTCCCTCTCTGCTTCGCCCTTGCCCATCTCTCCTCTATATGATATATTTTTTATCAGATGATGTACCTCCATGTTGGTGCACATTCCTCCGCGCCTTTCTCCGCTCCCTCTCTTCGTCTACAGTGTGTGCGGGTACCAATGCGGCACAACGCTGAACCCGCCGTGTGACACTGGCTCCAGTTTTTCTTCCTTCTATTTTCTCCTCTTTTCCTTGCTTTTCTTAAGCCCCCCCTCTTTTCTTCTTCTTCTTCTTCTCCTTCTTCTTCTTCTTCTTCTTCTTCTTCTTCTTCCTCTTCTTCCTCTTCTTCTTCTTCTTCTTCTTCTTCTTCTTCTTCTTCTGCTTTATCCACGCTTATCCGGGTTGATCATCTGTTTCTTCTATTTCCTCATCTTTTCTTTCTTCTCCTTCCGTTTCTTCTCCTATTTCCTCCCCTTCTTTCTCTTCTTTTTCTTTTCCAAACCGCATTCACCTCCCTCTACCCCCCTCAGTCCATGGTCTTCCCCTCCCCTGTTCCATTCCCCCCGAACTCAATCCCCTGGGCCAAGGGGAGTTCCTTACTGTGATTAATCGTGCACGTCGACCGACGCATGTACTGCTTCCAGGCGTCAGACCCACTCTCCCTCCCCCATCCCGTCTCCTTGTTCCCCCCGAACGCCCCCCCGATCTCCGCGCCACTTGTGCCTATGTTCACATTCACAATACCACAATCCGACCCCCCCGGGCCCGTCCACTCGAACACGCTCGAGGGCGAGGAAGTGAACAAGGCCGAGGACAAGCCCTGCTTCACTTCGTTGTTCATCCGAATGCCCTCTTCCAAACTCGCTATCTTCACCACATACATCACGGGGATGAACGCCTCCTCCTCCAACACGGATGCCGACGCCGGCATCTCAATCACGGTCGGTTCCACGAAATTCCCACCTTTTAACAACCCCTTTCCCTCCCACACCTTCCCCCCCACCAACACCCTCCCCCCCTCTTTCTTGGCCTCGGCTACTGTACTCAAAAACTTTTCCACGGCCGCGGCTGTGTGCACTGGTCCACATAAAGTACCTCGGTCCAATGGATCCCCAATCTTCACCGAGGCGTACGCACGTCCCACCCTCCCCACCACCTCCTCATACACCGCCTCATGCACAAACAATCGCCGCAAGCTCGTGCAGCGTTGCCCCGCCGTCCCTACAGCCCCAAAGAGCGTTGCCCGAACAGCTAAATCCAAATCCGCATCCTTGTCAATAATCATCCCATTGTTTCCTCCTAGTTCCAAAAGTGCCTTGCCGAACCTTCCCGCCACTACCTGATTCACATACCTCCCTACTGCGGTGCTGCCCGTGAAACTTACCAGCTCAATTCTCTGGTCTTGGACCAGTACCTCCCCCACCTCCTTGCCCGTGCCACACACCAAGGTCGCAATGGCGGGGTCATGCCCTCCTTCCTTCAACACGTCCTGGATTACCTTCACTAAGGCAACAGCCACCAATGATGTCGTCTCCGCGGGCTTCCACAGGTTGACATTGCCACAAATAAGGCTGATGGCGACGTTCCAAAAGTATACGGCACAAGGAAAATTGAAAGCAGAAACGATGCCCACGCACCCATGCAGAGGGTTGTAGCGCTCCATCATGAAGTGTCCAGGTCTCTCCGAAGGAATGACAGACCCATTCAAAGATCGACTCAACCCTACGGCAAAATCACAAATGTCGATGGCCTCCTGCACTTCACCTACGCCTTCCGCGAGGATTTTACCCATTTCCGCACTGACTAAGGCACCCAAGGCTTGCTGCTTCTCCCGAAGACGCTGCCCGATCTGACGCACCACCTCGCCGCGGATGGGGGCGGGAGTTAGAGCCCACTTGTCCTTTATGGCTAGCATGGCTGAGACGGCTTTATGGTAATCTTTGCTGGTGCCAAACTGCACAGTCCCTATTACTTCGCCAGTGGCGGGATTAATCTGCTGGTGCTGCGGCCCGGAGCCGTACCACGTGTGGCCATCACAGACGCCCTTTTGAGGAATCGTTTGAGAGATGCCTAACTCGGCGAGGAAAGCGTAGCGTTCCATTTGCGAGGTGGTGGTGGAGGACGACATGGTGCGAGAATTGGTGATGCGAGTGATGGCGCGGGTGGCGGTGAAAAGAAAAGGACGGCGACAGTGAGGAGTAACGGCGGCCGCAATGGACATTTAGGCTGTGGCTTAACCCTGTGAGTGTGGAGAAGAGGGAAGGTGGAGCAAGTTGCTGTGATGCGATGGATAAGGAGGACAGAAAAAGAAGCATGAAGAGGGAGGGTGTCGAGTCAAAGTCAACCTGACGTACCAAAGAAGCACCCTTCGAAGTTCGGGAATGCTTTCAATGATGCATGCCGAAGCAGGCCGACACTATACCGTGCAGAGCACCACATTTCCATGTACAGGGCGCCCAGGCATCATTCTATTGATTCATCCTGGGGTTTGTGCGACTCTGACCACACCGGACAACTTTTGACAGGCCTTTTTCGCAGAAAGGTTGTTACAACGGTTGACGAATTGAAGCCGAGGATGATGTTATTTTCTGTCTCACGGAAACACCAATGGCCACGTCCCGAGGTTTCTCCTCCATGTCAGGGTCTCCTCCTATCCATTCTGTGGTTCTCCGACCGTCGGCGTGACAAATTAATTGACGACACACTGGTGTGTGGTCGACGCACAAGATTTCTGCCTGCCTCCTGCCTCTCCCCAACACGAACACCCCTTGCTCGTGTCTCCCGGGCTCTATTCACACGCGTCAATCCCTTACCACACACATGTCTTACAGCAGGAAATTGCACCATAATTTCTGTGTATCATTCTCCTTCCCCTAGCGCCTAATTGTCTGCCTTGGCCTGCTTCGCCTTTCCCCCCAGTCTCCCCGTCCGACCCCCTCCCCAACCAATCCTACGATGGTTCTTCAGCGTTACTTCCGGAGTTCCAAACGCTCCGCCTCCTACGCCCTAGGCCTGTTCTTTATCTTCCTTGTCGCTGTCATTTGGGCTGGGGCTTCCGTGCTCATTCAACACATATACACCGACATGCATTTCGAGTCGCCTTTCCTCCTAACGTTCATCTGCACCAGTCTCTTTAGCATCTACCTGCCTTGGACATTGCTATGCGCCAAGCTGGGGTGGGGTGAAAACCCACCGTGGCGCGATCCTGTCCCTGGAGAGGGCGTAGGAGGAGCGCTGTATACAACGGTGCGAAGTGGACGAGGAGGAGGAGGAGGAGGAGGAGGAGGAGGAGGAGGAGGAGGAGGAGGAGGAGGAGGAGGGGGAGGAGGAGGAGGAGGAGGAGGAGGAGGGGGTAACACCGGCAGCAGCTGCATCAATTATGGCAACAGCCGCATGAGAATAGATGAACTGCCCTTGCGGGCAGGGATGGGCAGCGATTCATCTCTATTTTCAGTAGAGACCACAGCAGCAGCAGTGCAGGAGCACGACGAGCTCACGGCCACGTCCTTCCCCTCCTCCTCCTGCTCCCCCCCCCCACCCCAACAACGATGGAGCCACCTAAAAACACTTCGCACTGCTATGATCGTCTTCCCTCTCTTCTTCATCGCCAACTTCTCCTACAACGTCTCCCTTGCCCACACCAGCGTCACGAGTAACACCATCATCAGCACCACCTCTTCCCTGTGGACGTTCCTCTTCTCTACCTGCCGAGGGCTGGAGGCCTTCGCATGGACCAAGATGGGAGGCTTGTTGTTGTCCATGGGAGGGACGGTGCTGGTGGGTGTAGCGGACCGAAGCGAAGGAGGGGATGATACCCTGGGAGGGGACGTGATATGTCTTTTTGCTGCTGTCATGTACGGTGTGTACACCACAGCCCTACGTGTGCTAGTGCCGGACGACTCCTCCGTATCCTTTCAACTTCTCTTTGGGTACATCGGCCTCCTCTGCCTCCTCCTCCTCCTCCCCCCCACCCTCCTCCTCCTCGCCACACACACCTTCCCTTCCATCTTCGATGGAATGACCGTGTCTGTACTAGGCTTTATTGTTCTCAATGGACTTGCTGATAATGTGTTGTCGGATTATTTGTGGGCCCGATCCATCGTATTAACCTCCCCAACTGTTGCTACTGTCGGCCTCTCCCTCACCATTCCCCTTGCGTTTTTTTCGGACGCAGCGATGGGCAAATTGCGGGGAGGATGGGAGGAGATCGTAGGTGCACTGGCAGTAGCAGCAGGGTTTGGTTTGGTAAGTTGGAAGGAGAAGGGGCAGGTAGAGCAGCAGGATGACCAGGAGGAGGGGAGGAAGGCGCTGGGCGGCTTGAGGGAGTGGGAAAGGGGGATAAACGAGGAGGAGGAGGAGGAAGAAGAAGAGGAAGAAATAAAGGTGGGGCTGTGAAGAGAACGCAAAAGAGAAAACATACAGGAACAGCGACTGTAAAGTAGCATTGAAGAAAGTATATGTCGATAAAAGTGGTAGAGGAACGATGTAAGTTGTGCTCTTCTTGCTCGGGTGCTCGGGAGGATGCAGCACCAGCACTGGCTCGATACGATTTGAGTTGATATTTAAGCAACGGGGGGACACTTTCACTCCTCGTCGGAGTTGCACCTGCCTCGTCTTTGCTGGCAGGTGCAACTCTTTCGTCTTTGCTGGCAGGTGCATCTCCGACTTACCTTCGGCGATAACCCGTCGTCATAATTCGCAGCATTTTGTGCCTGGTCTAACCAAGCCTCCGACGAATTTACTTCTTCAACCATATTCAGTGCATTTTACTCCGTGGTACGCCTCAATCGCCTGGTCTCCCTTGGTGTAAAGCCGATAACCTCCTCTCCCCTGCTGCTCTCCATCATCAAGCGCGACTTCCCATCGACTCTTCACACTCCCAGCTCAAGCTGGTACAAGAAATGCCACCACAGACCAACCCCAACACGGGAAAGATTCTTGTCTCTTTTTGCTTGGGCTTGACAGCCGTCGGACTTGGCGTGGCCACCGTCTACTTGCCCTATTATTCGAAAGACGCGAAGGCTCGGGTATCGCGCGTCCGTCAAGGCAGAATAGGGAAAAGAGACGATGATAGTCAGTCGCAGCCGGTTACAGTTACCACTATCAATAAAAGCAATCAAGGAGGAATTCCTGCAGGAAGTATGTGGAAAAACATGAAGGACAAGTAAAACCAATGGAAAGGAAAGGCGATTGTAAATCCACATCCAGCTGCCGTCGCAGAGCCATGGAAGTCATGCTCTCTTTCTCACCTACTCAGGCACCAAGCTCTATGACAGAACATATCACAAATGTTTATCCCTTGTATCGCTTTTTGATCTACATGACTAATCGCTCCCGAAACACTGCCGATGAAAGCGCGCTTGCAAGCACGCGTATTCCAATTCACCCTTTATGAACCTCCGCAGCCATCCGACTTCCTCTCCTTCTGTAAATCTCTATCATCTCTACTTACAAGAATCTACATAAGTACACAACACCTCACTATCTCATTTCCCCCCTTCTTCTCACCTACTTTTTCCCCCACGACCCTTGTCCCCTTCCTGCCCTCCATCACCGCCAGCTCATTTCCACTCCTCCTCCTCCGTGGTGGTGTCAAAGGTGGTGGTCCCATAGTCGCATCCACATAAAACAGTCCTTCAAACGCCTCTCTCAAATGCTCGCCTACATACCTTTCGTCCAAGTGGACCTCTTGGGCCAGCGCACGGACCATGGCAGGTGTCAGCAAGGCCTTGTCCGGGTGCGTTTGGAAATACTGTGTGACCTTACGCGCCACATGACTCAACTCCCTCTCATTCAAATGAACGTACGCCTTCGATCTAATGAAAGGGTGTTGTAGTAACGCTTTGGCTGAGGCCCTTTCCGACGGGTTTTTCAACAGACATTGGTCAACAAAATCGCGAAATTCAGCAGAGAAATTCACCGAGACACGGGGGGCAGGGTCGTCAATGACAGTTGCAGCAATCAAAATCTCGTCGTCCGGGACATGTGAAAATGGTCGTTGGCCCTCCGTGATGGCCCAAAGAGAGAGACCGAAGCTCCATATATCGCCTTTGGTGCTCCATCGGCCGCTGCTCGCCAAGGGGTTGGGAGTGCCAGCACTGGCCGCTGGAGTTGTCGCGACTTCAGCAGCAGAACCTGCCCCTTCCATCCCTCTCTCCGTCCTTGCTAATTCCTCCTCTTCCTCATCCTCGATCAACGAATCCAGCAGCTCGGGCGGGATATATCTGTTCGTGCCCACCGTGGGCGACTTAACTTTATCCAAACTGGCCGCCAAGCCAAAATCCGCGAGCTTTACGAAATTCTTCGTATTGATCAATAAGTTTCCCGGCTTCACGTCTCGGTGGATCTTCCCCTGACTGTGCAGGTAATGTAACCCTCTCAACACATTGTACGCAATCTTGGCCAAGAGCTCCTCATCCGTCGACCCGCCCTTTTCAACCAAATCTTGGAGAGAGCCGCCATTCATATACTCCATCACCAGGCAGAGCTGGGACTGTTGCTTGTAGGCATCGTACAGACTCACAATAAACGGACAATACTCCCTCCCTCCCTCCCTCTCGTCCTGCATGCGCGAAGACCGATTGGGATCGACCCTGGTGGAATCATCGGCAATTCGCTCCCTGATTGTGACTTGGTTGCCCATTAACTGTTCAAGCTCGTGTATAGCTTGACTTAACTTCGCTTGATTGTCAATCGGGACCTTTTTGACGGCCACCATTCGCATTGAAGGGAAATGTAGAGCTTTAACCACCTCAATGGAGCCAGCACCACGCCCCAGAAAACCGAGCTCGAGCAGGTTGTCGCCCATGTCGTCAATGAGCCCGCCGGGGGGCGGGTAGGAGGTTGAAAGGCAGAGATTTAGTTTCTTGTGGTGGTGGTGGCTGTTGTTGTTCTTGCCGTCCCTCATATGGGAGTGGCTGACGGATGTCGTGTGCCCTGATGCAGAGAGATTCTGCGGGTCGTTGCCATGGGCGTGATTGTTGTGGTGGTGCTGGGGGGTGGGAAGGAGGTGGGGGTGGGCTCGAGGAGGATTGAGGTGCGGGTGCAGCGGGGACCCGCGTTCCAGGCTGCTGCGATAACTAGTGTTGCTTCTGTCAAAGGTAGAGGCTGGATAGGTGTACATACCCTTGCTGCCGATGGCAAAGCGATGAGCGACCTGGATGTGGGCCGTAATGCGCCCGTCTTTTCGTTGCACGTCCTCGAAACGGACAATGTCTCCGTCTGACATTTGGAGGATCGTCATCCCGCTTCGATCGTCCATATAAACGGTGCGATTGCTGCCGGTGTTGGTGAACGCGGTTGGAGATGCCTTGTGACCGGTATTGCCGCTGGTGGGTAGGGTGTGAGACTGAGCTTCGTCAAAGTTAAGACGCAGCAAACGCTTGATTCGTTGCCCGGATCCAGTAGACGGTGGTTCTGGTGCGACTGCTGCTGTTTCAGACTGGATGGAAGGAGGACATGTAGCTGTAGTTTCAATCACCGGGAGAGTGTTCGAGGCTGTGGCGTGATAAGACTTTGAAATATATGTGCTACTGCTATTCCCCTCTTTTTCCTCCTCAACGCCCTCGCCCTCTTCATGCTCCTTACTCTGCAGATCTGCGCTGGGCGACAGCGAAGTCATTGTGAGAGAGCAGGCCTGACTGCTACATGTATAAGAGGACGATGCGTTTGCCGTGCCTTGTGTATACACCTCACCGTTCACCACCTCTCTCACCCATGTCGGCGACATCAGTGAGCCACCTTCCCGTGTCGAGTCAATGCTCGGTGTCAGAGGTGCCACGATCGACGATGAGAACGACTTGGAACTCTTCTCATTCATCTGTTCTCCTTCTCCTTCACCGCTCGTTTCTGCCGGGACAGGACCGGCAGTAGCGGCTTCTAGCAGAGCTAATCGATGAATGTCACTGAGAGCCGCTATGTCAGAATGCGGTGAAGCAATGGCGTTGCCACCCGTTAGAGGTATATCGGTGTGGCAGCGCTGCAAAGGAGTGTAGTTTGCTGTACTGCCGCCTCGATTGATCGACAAACGGCTGCTTGCGGTGCTTTTGACCGAATCAGTGAGCTCCGGCAAAGGCAGATGTAGGGGAATGGAAGAAGGAAGCGACGGCGACTCCAGGATGCGGACGGATGGGCGCTGCGTAGTAAAGGGTTCTTTGAGCTTACCAAGCACTGTTGCTGTCATCGTAAGCATTGCCTTGGTGTCCTCGTTCGTCCCCGATGGGGCTCCCTCCCGAGTCCTGTGAGTTTCTTCTGTGGGTATGAGCACCATTGTCGCTTGCTGACTGAACCCGTGCTTCTCTTCTGTCCGCACTCCGCGACCGCTGCTTGGAAAACTTCTTACCCTTTCCGTGTGACGCGATACAATCAAGGGGAAGCGGGAAGACGGGGGCGAGGCGTTCGGCTTTGGTGTCCGTCCTGTGCATTCGTTAGGTGGAGGTGGAGAAAGAAGCAAGCATGGGGGAGTTGTATTGTGAGCATTAAACAGACAAACGACTGCTTTCAAAACCAGCTTGCTAAGGGCGAAAGTACAAAGAAATAGACGAGCGCATACACAAGAGTGAGAACCCCCCCGTGGACCGTGCACCGTGATTATTGTCTTCTTGAGTGCAAACGAATTCGCGAAGATGCGTTGGGGCAACGGCGATTTGAACGGGAATTCAAATACAGATATAGTCAAGAATAAGATGTCGACCAATGGTGTAATTCTTTCTTCTAGTAGATGATGATTGAGAATATAATCGCAATTTTTCTTTGGCCTTGGCCATCTACATCTCTGCCCTGCCCATTCCCTTTCTTTATCCTTCTCTTTTCCCCCTTCCCTCTGCTTGTTTTTTTTTTGGCTGATGCTTCTGCTGCTGTACTTGTGGCCGCCTCGCATGCGAGTGTAAAAACAAATCTTGATTGTTTCAAAGCTAAATGTATTTCTCCCCTATCCTCCGCTGTCACAGCTTCCACAAGCGTTCTAACGCCCACCACGCCGCGGCCGCCCCGCCTGACGAGGATACCGTCCTCCGGCCTGTTGATATGTTAGTATCGAGATGTAGAATTGAAGTGCAATAGTACTATTTAGCCCTCGAAGAGTCGTCTTCCCTCTCTCTCCATCCTCATACCCCCACCCCTTCCTCCCTTTCCCACTCAATTTCCTCGCCATCCACGTACCGGCTGCGGCGGCGGCTCGTCGTCACTGCTTTCCGGGTCGCTTTCACTCTCCTCAGAACTCTCCTCCTCGTAATCACCATCCTCGCTCTCTTCATCATCTCCCTCCCCGAGGTACCACTTGATGGCCTCCGGCACGATTTCCTCACGTAGCGTAGAGGCGACGGCATAGTCTAGGTCAAGCTGGTGGTTGGGGAAAAAAAGAAAAAGTGAGCATTTCACTATACAAAATTATCCCTTTACATCCTCCCTTCCTCCCCTCCCCACTCGCACCTGTTCCATCAACTCCTCATACTCCTCCTCGTCCACCCCTTCCGGGCTCTCGGGTATATTAACTGCCGTAAACCAATGGAAAAAACTATCCTTCTTCACCTGCTTGAGCACCACACCTCCACGGCTCTTCCCTTTGGGTTTCATCCTCTTCTCCTCCACACAAAGATTCTTCTTGGTTGACGTCCAATTGATTGTCGTCCCTTCAGTAGACTCCAACATGGCGTCTTCATCCTCCATTAGGTTGGGCACGACATAACTCTTGGACAATACCGCATTCGTAAAGTAAGGGTTAGGGGCGAAGTGGAAATCCAACTGAAAGCCTGTCCCATCCTCTTTATCCGCACACTGAATGTCTGTCAAAAATTTAAGTGCCGGCACGTCATCCTCCTCGATCATGCCTCGCAACAAGCGACTGTTCACCATGGCCTGCAACCAAAAATGAGGAACTCCCGCCTCCTTTACGTCGCCTCCCTCGCCGCCTTCCTTCGCAATCGTCTCCCAGGCCTCCTCCTTCTTCTCCACGTCGACATCCCCCGACAGGATGGCGCGGCGTTTGTCGAGCAAGGGGGCAGAAAGCGCCTCATATTTCTTTACCAGGGCTTTCCGTTCCTCGTGGAAGGCCTTCATGAACTCGTCACGTTGCTCTTGCAAGTTCTTCAGGTAGTCAATACGGACCTTAAAAAAAATAAAAACGGAAGGGTTTGATGTGTGCGGTAGATGGAATGTGGTGAGTGAGCGATTAAAACACAAATGTGACGAGAGACATGACGTGAAGATCAGTGATTCCGAAGCCGTCCCCGTACTCCTGCATAAACGCTACACTTGCCAGCCGTCTGTACATACCACCACCGAGGCTATTTTTTTCTAACCTGTACTTCGGGCGCAAGCGGCTCGTCATCCTCCTCCCGTGCACCCTCTGCTGCCGAAGCCAAGGCCTGGCTGAATCCGGCCAAATTGGGGAAAGGGGCAGAGGCCCCACCTTGAGGGGCCGTAAAGGAGAAGGTGGTGTTGGCAAAGGGACTCGCCTCTTTCGCCTCCGTGTTATTCTTGTCGTCAGCCATGGTTATTTTTTGAGTGGCTGCCTGTGTCGCGCGCGTTGTGGGGTGTATGGTGTAGCTTAAATGTTGTTCGATAAGAGAGCGTTGGAGAGTGGGAAGCCAAGAAACTTGCTTGGTCCGCATTGCCAATTTTCGCGAGCCTTCCGACAATCGTGCTGCTTCCAATGCTCGTGGTGATGCTGGGGTTGTATGTTCTGATTCCGTGGAAAGGGTGTGGCCACCACCCGTTGAGCCACAGCTCATACTTGTACTCTAAATTCATGCCCAAAATTTTATCCCTTTCAAGTCGTATGGACAATGTGCATGACCTTTTAAGCTTGATAAATGTTCAAGGCCTCTGCCTGTTGCTTCGTTATCGTGTGTTGTATGGTCTTTTCTTGGTTTCCACGACCAACCTCCCCACCAGAACCCCTTCCATGGAGTCGAATTAGTGTCCTCGCATTTGATAAGCACTGGAGAAGGAAAATGACCAACACAGCCAAAAAGCATAATTTAGAGATGCGATAAATTATGAGTCCATCTGGTTACTCTGTTTTATTCAATATTGTTTTTGCAGTGCGTCTCCGATACCACAACTTCCTTGATCTAATCTACATCCCTCCTCTTGCACGACTCGTTTTCTTCAAACCAGTCATCCTCCTCATCACAATCGTCCTAGTCCTTATCCACTTTCCTCCTCTTTTAAGCCTAAGCTTGTGAGCAGCTCGTCAAGACTCAGCCTGCTCCCAGTGCTACTGCTCTTGCTGCTCCTCCCCCCCATACTGCTGCTCCTTCCCCCCGCCGCAAACACATCATCTTGACTGTCATTGTATGGCCTTCGAGCACAGATACTGCGACTGAGGCGGTTCCACACCTTTTTTGATGGAATCTGGAGACCAGTTTTCCGTCCTTCCTCATCCTCCACCGCCACCACCTCACCACCAACGTGACTTTCTCGATACTGCCTGCCACTGCCGTTGCCACTGCTCTCGTCGGTGGTGAGAGTGTTGTGCTTAACTATGCTTGCCTTCCCCCTTTTTGAAGCCGTAGTCGCAATGGGCAAGGCGTGAGGAGTCGTGGTCTTGGTACTGGTAAACAAAGCCTGGTTCGGAAGCGAGGAGGAGAGGGTGGACAGGTAGAGAGATGGAGGACGGAAGTGACTGGCAGCAGGAGGCAAAGCAGCGGCCGAAGGGATAGGACAAGCGGAGGCAGGAGCCGCTGCAGCAGTAGCTGCAGCACCTTCCGTCCTGTTCTTCCTGGCTGTGGCTGTATTACTCGACAACTTAAAATAGGACGCCGAAGAGGAAGTCGCCTTCCTTCCCGACCTCCCCCTCCTTGGCGCTGCCGGTGGTTCCTCTTCCCTTACCACACATTCCTCCACCAGCAATCCCTCCTCCATCTCCTCCTCCTCCCCCCCCTCATCCAAAACAGTCACGTCATGGTAATCGAACACGCGTTCGTCCTCCCCACTGCTGTACTCGCCCACCCCAGTTCCCCCACTTCCCATCATCTCCTCCTTCGGATGTCGATTCACTGCAGACTTGAAGTGTTGACTCCCTGCTCTCTCTTTCACCTCCTCTTCCTCCTCCTCAGCCTCTCCCTCCGAATCGTCGTCATCCCAGAGCAATGCTTGTCTCCGGCTGTCACCACCACCAAGGCTAATGCGGCCTGCATGTCTTGCTCCTACTGCTGCTGCTGCCCCTCCTCGGGCCCGTGCCGACCTCTCAGTCTTCTCCTCCTGCCTCTTCCTCTCTTGGTTCCTTCTTCGTATGGGAGAAAGTGATAACTCTGTTGAAACGCCCTCCTTTCTTACCCCTGTCCCCACCATTGAAGCCGTCGCTGCTGCTGCCTCCAATCGCAATTTTAACTCTAAATTTTCCGACGACAGCAAGGCCACATGCGCTTGCTGCGCCTCCAAAGTCTTCTGCATCGACATGGCCAAATGAGTAAGCTGTTGGATTTCCTTAGACTCACGCTCTGCGCGGGCTTCTAAGGAATGAGCACGAGATTCACTCTCTTGGAGTCGTTCACGGTGAACCGCATTAACTTGGCTCAAGGCCTCCTCCTTCTCCTGCCTCAGCTGAGCAATCTTGTCGTTTCGCTCCTGGACTGCCTTGCGATAAGCCTGGATGCGCTTGTTGTTGCTGGAGCTGCCTCTTTTGGCGCTCTTGAGGTCTTCGGTGGTGCTGAGGTGGGACATGGCATGCATTTCTTGCTGCTGCTGCTGCTGCTGCTGCTGCTGCTGCTGCTGCTGCTGCTGCTGCTGCTGCTGCTGCTGCTGCTGCTGCTGCGCTTGCGAACTTTGCTGCCACTCCTGCTCCAATCTCCGCAGCCGTTCCACCTCCTCTTCCAGCCGTCGGTGCTCTCCTTCGAGCATGCCAAAGGCATTGGACACCTCCCGCAATAGCGGAGCCTCGTGCGCTGGCAGGTAAGCGGCCAACCGCGTCAAAATTAAAGCGAGGTGGGAGAAGACAAGGCCTTGTGTGCTCGTGGACGCCGCGAGTTCTGGTGGTTGGGGCACGTGTCGTGGTGACTTCGAGGGCGACCTCATGCTGTCTGTGCGCGTGAAGGTGCATGCAGTGGTGTGACGACTGAGGACCTGGCCATGTGAAGTGCTCCCTACGCTGATCGCCCAAAAATGAAAAATTAGCGGCCGTTGCCGTGGCCCGAAGCCCCACAAGCCCCCCGTACGAGCCACTTACCTTACCTGGCGGCCACGTATATCAAGACCAGTGGTAAATGTACCTGCGCCAAATGGTCCTGTGTACACGATTGGTGGGAGTGAAAATTAGGGGAAAGGGCTTTCGTAGAGCTTGCCTCCCCCCCCCCGCTTGCCTCACCAAAACCCACACTCAACCCCCCCTAAACAGGAATGGCTACCGCCTGGCGGCCATCCTCCGACCCCTTGAATCGGTACCTTGATTTCATGGCCATGTCGGAGCCATCAGAAGCAGAGGAAGGCGAGGGCGGGAACCCTGATTTGCACGAGATGCGAGCCCTTTCCGAGGAAGTAGAAGACGAGTCCCAGCCTTCACGACCAATACCTCATGAAAACGACGATTGGTGGCCTCCACTGTGTGGCCGTCTGGCGCGGCAAGGTATCCTGATAAGCTCTCGTCGAGTTTCCACCGTCCATGCTCCACGATCGCCACAACCACCACCGGCCTTCCTCGCCCTCGTCCAAGACCTCGAATGTTTCCACGCCCACATTCGATCCATTTTCCGCCTCTTGCGCGGTTCCTTGGCCCTACATTGTGGTCGAGGCATTTCCGTTCCAATGATACCTTTGTTGGCTCTCCATCACGGTGTGGTCGAGGAGGAAAAAGCACGCGCGCATGCAGTGGTCATGCCGGCTTTGCGAGCCACACTCCTGCAGTCCTTGGGGCGGGCGAGTCAAGCGATTGTGGCTGCGGTAGCCGGGGGCAGTACGCATGAGCATGATAATAATGAAGGGTGGAGAGATGGCGAAGAGGTGATTGCCAATATGACATCGCTGCTCAGGCAGGAAGAGCAGCAGCAGCAGCATTGGGATTCGGCGCCGACGATGACAAGGAAAGGCATAAATTTGTTCCACCTCCAGACAGCATTTAAAGCTTGGACCGCCTTGGTGGGTGAATCTTTACCACGACTCTTGACTGTCGCTATACGGCGAAGACCAAGCCGGGAGGACGGGATGCAGGCAGAGGAAGAGGAAGAGGAAGAGGAGTCTTTACGTTGCCTGAGCCAGGTTTTGCGGGAAGAGGAAGCATGCCTCACAGAGGCCTTCAGACTACGAAGTCCCTCCCGTTCTCCTCCTCCTCTTCTTTCTCTACTTTCTCCTTCTTCTTCATCTACTGCTCCTTCTTCTTCTCCTTCTACCTCGCTCGTCATCACCACGGACCAGCACAATGGAAAGGAAGGACGACATCGACAGTCTTTCAAAGCGCGCCTGCAGAATATAGCGTATCGTCTTTCTCGCCGGCGCGCTGCTGCTGAGGCTCGAGTTGCCCATATTTTCCTCCAGCAATGCGCTGTCATTGACGTGCTATCACGGATGGAAGATGAGGGAAGGGAGGAGGAAGGGGAAAAGGAAGGGAAGGAGGAAGGGCTTTTACATGCGGAGTTGGAGAACTTGTGCAAGGTGCTGACGGAAAGAGGAAGGGAGGAAAGGGAGGAGCTGGGAGGGCAGCAGACAGAAGTGGAAGTGATGGAAGTGCGCGCAATGCAGCGTGCTTTGATGAAGAAGGGAGGGAGGGAGGGAGAGTGGGAGGACGGGGCAGGGTGTGGGTCCGTTCAGGCACTAGATGAGGCATATGTTATTCGCGAGGGAGGATGTGGAGATGAAGAGGAAGAAGGCAGAGGAGCAGGAGGAGGAAGAGGGGAAAATGAAGGCCCAAATGCGTCACGGCAAAAGGAGAAGATGGAATACGTCGCGATCGAGAAGGAAGAAAGGGAGGGAGGGAGGGAGGGAGGGAAGGAGGAAGAGGATGATCCTGTCTTGGAAGTCTTTGAGGGAAGAGCCGGATTAGAAGCTCACCCAGACGGTAACATACGATATCAGCAGCAGCAGCAGCAGCAGCAGCAGCAGCATAAGAGTGAAACAGCAGCAGCAGCAGTGATTGGGCATGACGCGTTGATGGGGGAGTTGGGGAGGGTCTTGTTTCATCGACAGCGGCAACAACCGTTGGCGACGAGGGTGAAAGTGAATGGACGGGTACTGATGGCTTCGTCTTTCTCGTCTTTGTTGACATTGGAAGAAGAAGAGGCAGGGAGAAATGAGAAAAAAGGTTACGGGACGAGGAGGGGAAAGAGGAGGACGACGCTACCGCGAGATGATGGGGCAGGAGAAGTGTCATGTGGAATGGGCGCGGCGTTGCTGGCCGCGGTCTTGCAGCAGCAGCAGCAGCAGCAGCAGCAGCAGCAGCAGCAGCAGCAGCGAGAACAGAACATGGAGGTGGATGTATTTGATGGGGAGGGGGAAGTGGAAGGGGGGGAGTGTAGAAATATAGAAGGTGATAATGTGTAAAATAGCTTGTCTGTAAAGTAAATATGACGCAATTTAAAAATCTCAGTGCTATCAAAAACATCAGCAAAGTATTATTTTGGGGTTAATGTGTCCCAAAAGGTAACTATGCCATTTACCACATTCTTGGCGCTACGTGATCGATTCGGAAAGGCTTGGTGGTTGGTCTTTGGGAACGTACTCTCGCGGCAGCATGCTGATCCTCGCGATTGGCGAATCCAGCGAGAAGCGGACAGGTACCACTTCCGCACATTCTCCCGTACAAGCCATCGCCCCTAACCATTGCTGTGGCCGTGGCTCATGTGGTATACTTGGCTCGACATAGACACTGCACCATCCGCCCGCAAGGCACTCTAAGGACCTCCCCATAATAGTATTTCTCCCTACTTCTTCCAGCACAGAAATCAACCACGGACTCTGCACCAACCTCACCTCCTACAAGCCCCACATACAGGCCAGAACTCCACACAGGCTGGTGCGCCATGTTGCTTCCACCCAGCAGCAGCGGTAGCACTGCGAGAGCGAGGGGGTGGCTGTCCAGCTGGCCTCCACTTTCACTGCCAAACCCCATCTCTTCCGCTGCCACCTCAAGCGCTCTCAATCGACCCTCCCCCCGGTTCCACGTCGCATGTGCTCTATGTTTACACGTACTCCTCCTGTCTTGTAGTCAACCGGTGGTGGCTTATATCCCCCCCTACCGATGGCCACCACGACGTGTTTCGTCTTCGCCGACTCCCTCCTCCTCCCCGTCCACCTCTTCCTCCTCTCCCTCCCAACGTTGGTATGGTAGTGCCACCAGCCACCGCAGTAGTAGGGTTGGTAGCAGTAGTAGTAGTAGTAGTAGTAGTAGTAGTAGTAGTAGTAGTAGTAGTAGTAGTAGTAGTAGTAGTAGTAGTAGTAGTAGTAGCAGCAGCAGCACTAGCAGCAGCGGCAGATTCGGTGGCGGTCGTCGACCTTCTCTACCGCCAGGAAACACAGCGTCGCCTTTGCGTCGGTCAGCTTATTACTACAAAAACCTCGACAACATATCAAGGAAAACCGAAAAGCCCTACACCACAACGAAGCGTGACTCTGGGAAAGACGCATTACAACCCTTCTCCCGCGCATTCTCCACTTCCCCACCCTTCCCTCCGCCCCTCGTCGAGTTCGAGCTCACCAAGGGCGTGGCTGGCTCTCGAAAAACCCAGCATGCCGTCACTCGGGCCTATGCAGCGGGCAGCAGCGGGGAGATGCGAAATGTGTTGTTCCTTGTGAAGGTGGGGTCCAATGCACAAGAAATCCGATCACGGCTCGAAGCGCAGATGGGCCTGAGCTTCAAGAGACATAAGCTCACCAATCACTTCGTGGCACGGGACTTCCGGACGTCTGATTCAACAGCAGCAACGCAGACAGCAGCGACAGCAGCAACAGCAGCAACAGGAATGGCAGGGAAAGGCAAGGCCAGTTACTGGGTGGCATCATTTGATGCTTTTGTCGACTGTCAGCTGCGGGCCCATGCCTCCATGGCCGAGAAGCTCAAGACCCGCGGAGCGAATTTTGAGTGGAAGCGAGCGGAGTTACTGCGCTTGATAACGGAGGGGAAGCACGGGGGGTTTTACTTGAAGGACGGGGCAATGGCGGATTTCGTGTTGGTTGACGAGGTAGGGAATTAAAAAGGGAGGGGAGACAGGGAGGTGAGGCAAGGAGAGGTCAGTCTTGTAATTGTGAAAAGCTACTTTCTTCTAATTTGTGGGTGAGGCAGTACGATTTAGTACGGTGTATTGCTTTATCACCTACCCTCCTATCCTCCCTCCCTCCCCCCTTCCCCTGCAGGCTCAAGACCTTCGCGAAGAAGACATGCAAATTGTCAGTCGCCTGGTGGAATCGGAGCAATCCCGAGGCGGGTCTCTCCGGAAGGTCCTCGTCGTGGGCGATGTGGACCAGACCGTCTTCAGTGACGTGTTGACAGGGCGGAGTGTAGGCCACCCGATGGACCTGCTCTCCACCTGGATGCCCTCTGTGAAAGTCAATACCCGCCGTCTCGACATCAATTATCGCTGTCCGCACGCACACGTCGCATTCAACAATCTCGCCCTCCCCCGGAATGCCAGCAGGGGTGACGGTCCCGTCAAACCATCCCCGGATACAACGGACCATTTGACACGCCGCCTGAACAAGCCTTACTTGTTTACGTACGTTCAAAGCTCAAGCTCCGTGCAGAATTATGATGCTTACCGCACAGCATGTCGGATCGCCGAGATGGTGTTGGTGCTCTTGAGGACTATGGAGGGGTTGAGGTTGAGAGATATTGCGATTACAAGCAGGTAAGTTGGAATGGAGGAGGGAGAGAGGGGAGTGTGTGGGGCAGGACGGGGGAGTGAAGTCAAGAGGGAGGGTGTTAGCTTGTCACTTCTGCAGCATTGAAAATCAGGCAGAGAGGAGAGAGAATGAGGACGCTATGCCTGCTAACATCTTCCCTCCCTGCTTTCTTTCCTCCCTCCCCTCCCTCCCCTCCCTCCCCCCGTAGATTCGTGAATGTCAACCTTATCCTGCTCCAGCTCGAGGACGTGCTCGAGCGTGCCTTGACCGAAGCGGGATATGCCCCTGAGGATGGCTCGGGGTGTGTACATTTGTTTAGGACCAAGGTGACGGATCGAAAGTCGATTAATTGGGAGGAGGCGGGGGCGAGGCTGGTGATGGGCAGTTTGACGGCGTTCAAAGGCAAGGATTGGCGTGCGGTGATTTTGCTGGATTGCACCGAAGGGGTATTGCCGAGCAAGAGCAGCGTGCATACGAAGAAAGAGCTGGTGGATCGGTCTTTGTTCAATGTGGGCACTACCAGGTCGAGGGAGGTGTTGTTGATTGGGTTTGACGCCAAGGCCCCTTCGCGGTACTTGTCACACGTCCAGGAGAGATTGCATGAAGGCGCGCAATTAGAGTGGGATTTGAACACGGTGGAGCCGCATGGGCCGTATTTGGGCATCCACGGCACACGCGGGAATGACACCAAGACCAAGGCGGACGGGGTGGTGGAGTGGAAGGAGGGGAGAAACAAGACGGTGGATGTCCCTTTTAAGTATTATTGGAGCGTGACTGACTCGACCGACGAGATCTCGACAGTGGACGATTTGCTCCTAGGGCAGGGACTGGGGGAGGACGGGGCGGAAGGCTCGTATGGCTGGAAGGGGTTGGATCGGTTCGGAAAGCGGGTGGTGCCACCGTTGTGGTTCAAGACGGACGAAACGGGAAGGCTGATAACGGGTGTGATGGGCGAAGCGTTACTGGCGCGGGAGCTGCATGTGCGGGGCCTCTTGTCAAAACGCGCAGACGCTGCTTTGCTCTGGCCGGTGGTGGAGAAGTTGGGCAGAGGGAAGGGGAGGAAGGGAGGGGGGGAGGGACCTGTGGTTTTTACAGAGGATCCCAAGGTATTGAATTTGGCAGTGGACTATCGACTGAACGAATTGTGGGCATACGAAGAGGTGGAAGAGTGGAGACATGCCTTGGAGTTGCTCCTGGAGGACCACGGCGCGAAGAGTGGGAAGATTGATAAGAGCCATGCCTTTTTTGCCGAGTTGCTGCTAGGCGCGCCTAAATGTGTCTTGAACGCCGGGTATCGTGGACCAATTGAAACCTTTGGCCCATTGCTTGATTATTCGATTCCAAGCGCCGAACTCCCGGCAGAGGCGGTGTGGAACTGTGCGATCCTCTACCAAGACGCGCTTTGTCACGGCTTACGACAGCCGTCCTTGGCAAAGCGTTTGTTGAAAGTCGGTGATCCACGAACACCTCAAGGACTCGCCGAGCTCCTGGGCGGGTTGTCGGACAATGTGATTTCATACATTGATTTCAAGAAAGAACGGAATTCGACGTCCTTTTCGCAGGGGAAGGGGGTGTCGTTACTGCAGAAGGAGATGGAGGAGGAGGTGTTGGTGAAGCGGGGGTTTTGTCGCGAGAGGGATGCACATGTGTATACCGACGGATGGTGAGTGAGACTTGGGGAGGAGCAAGGGGAAGGGGAGAGGAGGGGCTCCCGGGAGTTGTTATATGTGCATGCATGCGCGCATGTGCTTTACTTTGCCTTCATTTCTCGAGCATGTATCTCTGTCTTTCCTTCCCTTTATTTCTACCAACCTCCCTTCTTTTCTCCCTGCCGCAGGACTTACGGTTTGATGGGCCGCATCGATTTTTATGATGAGAATCGGAAGCGCATCGTGGAGGTCAAGGTGAGCGACATTGACGGCATCCTGCCCTCACACGAGGTGCAGTCGTTGCTGTACGCTCTTTTGTACGGCAATGGGTGGAAACCGACGCGAGCCTTTGAAATCGTCAATCTATTGAAGGGCGTGCGGTATAAGCGAGTAGTCCGGAAAGAGGTGAAATTATGGGAGTGCCTAAAGAGGGGTTTGGAAAAATTGGAATTTGACGAGGAGATGGTGGAGACGTTGGGGCGTATGTACGGACCGCAGTTTTGGGAGAAAGAGAGGGAGGAAGCAGCAGCGGCTTTATTGGCAGGGAAAGTGGAAGATACTGATGAGGCCAAGAACGAGGAAATTGTGCAGGCGGAGGACAAGAATGCTGAAGGAAGTGAGGTTGAGGAGCACGCAGTGCTGCTTCTGGTGGGCAAGTCGCAGTAGCGTTTGCTATAGTGAGAGGAGGCGGTGGGATGGAGGATAGAAGAAATTATCGGTATACAAAAGATTGTAGCAATAACCACAGGAGAGAGCTTACAAAAAACGATGTGTACGTACTGAAGAAGTAGAGTACCCTGAGCACATGCAGCCTTACGCCGGCACAACTTTTTCCTTACCATTCATTTGAATGATTTCCCCCCACCGATTTCTCATAGTTTGTGGCATTTGGTTTTGTTTGTCGCCTTGAGAAGACGATGTAAGATGTAAATGAGATATTGCTTTTGGGTAGTCTTTGAATCCCTTGGATTGTCGAGGTCAAGCCCACCAGCAACTGCATCAGCAGCGCCAGCAGAGAAGGGTGTATTGTCCGGGAGAAGAGGAGGATGGGGACAAGGTGGGGTAAGTAGCAATTCTATGGCTAGGTAGGCATAGTGCAAGTTATTCTGGTATTTGTTGTTGCTTTTTTCTATGCACAATTTTTTCCTTGTGCAGCAAAAGCAAGCAGTAGAAGGAATGCATGGCATGTGGCGGCCTTTCTGGCTGTGATGCTCCCGCCTCTGGGAGTATGAGGCTACGCCTTTGCAACTCTCCTTGCATGTCATTGTCTTAAACCCTTCCTCGGCATGTGGTGGCATGCTTTGACTTGAGTTGTTGTGGTCTCATGTGGTACACGTAGGCGTAGACAGAGTTCAGCAAAGACCTCGACGTAGCCCTTTTTTTTACTACTCGCACACGAACACAGCCCGAACTACACGGACGATAAGTGAGGAACATTAACTCACATTCCTAGGGCAGCACTTGGTCAGGAGCCTGCTTATGGAGAGAGTAATCTCGCGTCCAAGTTGACCTCCTGGCTGTTTAAGTGGATAAACCCCACGCCCCCGACCAGACCCCGGCACAAGAACATGCTTACACCCCCAACTACTTAATCTATTTTTTACAGTTCACCATGAAAACATTAATACACATATAGACCACAGCTGATAAGATCGAGAAAGTAAACAGCTACACATAGACTCAACGCTGAGGATATGGATGCCGCGCGCTATGATGAGTTTTGGGAAGAACTGAAAAAGGTATAAAGGCTTTGCGAGATCACCTGTGAGATTACCTGTCGAGCTATGAAGACCCCACCTCTCCCTGCCTCCTCCTGGAGGGCCTTTGATCAAAATAAATCACTCTCATTCTTCCTCTTTTCGCCCTTCTCGCATGTTCAGGTTATTTTCTTACCCTCCCCCCATCCATCTCTTCCTCTCTTCCTTTTTATCTCCCAGGCCTTAGGCAGCGCTCAATGGAGCCGGCATCTCCTTGTCTCATCACTCCACGCTCCAAAAATAAGAGAGACAACAAAAGAGCAACATAATCACCACGACGACAACAACCGCAGCCAAGAGCAAGAATACCTTCTCCTCCTCGACCTCAACTCTCACACCCTCTCCCTCCTCACCAGCACCACCGCCGGCTCAAGAAAAGAAGATAGGAAAGGAAGCTTCTATTCCGTAGTCCTTGATCCAGAAATACTACAAGCATGCCAGGAAGAGATAATAGAGTATGACAATATGGCCGACTTCGCTTCGGAGTTCGCAGGGGCTCTCCAAGGGGAAAAGACCGTGAGTACACACGTGCAGATGACAAAGTCAAGAGAAGAGAAAGGGGCCCCGCCAGGTCCTACAGCGCCTATGGTCATTGCGCTCAGGTTTGATATAGAAGAGGAAACAATGTCGATTGCCCTGCCCTGCCTGCAGGAAGGGATGACTCCTACCCTCCTTCCCGCCCTCTGCCCATTTTTCCATTTCGACGCTGCCACGGGCATCGGCAGGCAGCCGGCAGCGGTGGAGGAAGGGAAGGAGAAAGGGTGTAAGCCGATAGGAAGACAAGCCGCAGCTGCAGGACTGACGCGAGCGCAATCGGAGGGAGGAGGCGGGGAAGGGGGAGGAGGAGGGAGAGGAGGAGGGAGAGGAGGAGGAGGGGGAGGGCAGCGGGTAACGCGGAGCTTAATCCATCCCAGGCTGCAGGTACGACAGTCATTGACAGGCTCAAAGTGGGAGGATGAGGACGAGGAAGAGAGAGAGGGCCGGAAGAGGAAGAAGAAGGGAGAGGTGGCGGAGGAGAGCAAGGAGAAAGGGAAGGGCGGGTTAAAGCTGTGATGGCTGCGTGTGAAGGCACAACAAAGTAATTCGAAGTATCAATGTATGGAAAAGATAAGACTAAGACCAAAACACATGACGAGGGAAATAACAGTGTGTAGCAATACGTCACGTTTCGATTGCCTGCCTGCTTTCTGTTGTCCTCTTTCTTTCCTTCTTCTATTGGTAACCCTACCCTGTCAAAGCGGCTTACGACAAGTCCATTACTGCTTCTGCATGTGCCCCATCTACATACATCTCCCCCCTCCTCAACCCCTCTCTCAAACCTCCCTCCCCTCTTACTTTGTCTTCTTCTTCTCCCCCTTCCCCTCCGGGGCATCCCAACGTTTTTTCCGGTAACGGTCGACCAACGCCTTGACTTCCTGTGCCAATCCCTCCTCGTAAAAATTCCCTTCTTCGTCAAAAACCGTGCCGATGGAAAATTTGCCTGTAGGGTGGAAAAGACGTACAGCATAAGAAATAAATAATGAGAAAGTGACAAATAACGCACCATAGAGAAATCCTAGAGGGAAAGAGTGATGTTGTATTGTAACGCCCACTCCATCCCTTCTCCCCCCTCCCTCCTTCCCTCCCTACTTCCCTCCCTCCCTCCTTCCCTCCCTTCCCTCGCTCTCCAACACTTACTCGACACCGTAGGCGGTTCCTTGACTCCTACTTCTTCCAAAATCACCGTATACACATCTTGAAACCGGGGAAATTGAGTCCGCACCCTCAACCCCCCCTCCTTCATTCCCTCCAAGGGCTGAGTGGTCAGGATCGCGTCTTGCTCGGCGTAAGAAACAATGAGCTGGATGACGGTGCTAGCTAGGAAGTAGGCCAAGCAGCACACTCCCAACAAAGGGCGTGATTCAGGGAAGGGCATAGGGTAGAATTGCGCGACCATGGCGAAGGCACAGGCGACGACCATAAGGGTGAGCTTGATATTGTCGTAGAAATAGTTTTCTGGGGGAAGGGGGAGGATGATGGGTGAAAGGACAGATGGTGTGCAACCTTAATATGGCATGGAAAGCCAGAATTCAACGTAGGTAGATAGCGCTGATCGCCGCGCAACCAAATGCAAGATCGAGACACTGAAGGAGAGGGGCGCACAAAGAGAGGAGGATGATACAAGAGACGGTGCAAGGATGATAAAGCTCGCTATCAGTCCAACTTATCACACTCAACAATACCTTCGTATCCCGCGTCTACAATGGCTTTGACGACTGCTTCATCCATCACTTGCTTCACTTTCATTTGGTCGCCCGTGTCGATATGAAGGGGCTCCTCCTCTTCTGTTGTGTGCGAGGGAGGTCAGCAGGGAGAGTAGCGAAAAAAAAGGAATAAACGCACAACTAAGAAGCTGAAAATCGATGCTGTATCGCGTTGCAAGTCAGGATGGGGCAAGTGATGGGCAGGGGACAGGGGGGATAGTGGGGAGGCTGGTATTTGGGTGCAGGCGCTTACCGTCGGCACCCCCTAGATTTGCGGTTGGTGGAGCGGCCATGGTGTTGGTACTGGGGATACTGATGGTGATGGGAGTGGTAAAAGGCTTGATTCGTGCGACCAGATTGACTGTGGGGTGTGTACGGAGGGGAGTAAAGGAAGAGGGGCAACGGCGTGGTAAGGGTGGTGATGATGATGATGATGATTATGGTGATGATCAGCATGATGCTCATGCCACAACCATCGGCATGGACGTGGATCTTCTTGTAGTCCTGTCTCCTATCTATGTGTTTGGGTGGATGCGTGGGCTACTGATGGGCGAGTTGCACACGCTGCTGGTCGTGGACAGCTAAGGCGGGAAGGGAAGGCTTCAAATGAGGCTCTCATCGCCGACCGCCGTGACGTCGAGCCGTGGGTGCATGTGTCTGCGTGCTCCATACAAAACCAGTGACCAGCAGATCTCTGGGCAACGCCCACTCTCCGTAATAATACACAATAATCCCCTACTTTCCTTTTCCGCACCGTGCACCATTTAGGCTTCCTGGGCCTGGTTTTGCGAAGCAATAAGCACTTCCCCACGCCCTCCTTCGTTAACTCTGATCCCCCTTATTCGAATGCATAGACAGCCTTACCGACGTCCACAAGCAACACAAGCGCCAATACAGCAGATGGAGGACGTCTGGGACTTTGACTTTCTGCCCCCAGGCTTGGGATGGACGGATCTTGCCGATGTCCGCCAAAAGCTAGAGGAGTACCAACAGGTCAGTGAGATGCTTCCCCGTGATTCAGCCTGCCATGCCGCACCCACTCCACACCTGGAAGGACGCCCCCATCATAATTAGCTCCATCCGCTACTCATACCTCCCTCCCCTCCGCAATCAAACAGGTTAAACTGGACCCCTGGTTTCAGACGGCCCACCCAGAGCTCTATCGAGATTGGCGCCTGCAGTCTGGCCGTTCCTCCTCCTCCTCCTCCTCCTCCTCCTCCTCCTCCTCCGCCGCCGCCGCCGCCGCCGCCGCCGCCGCCGCCTCCTCCGCCTCCTCCACCTCCTCCTCTTTTTCATCATTGAACCGGCGCATGAGCGGCACAGCCCGTCGCTATTCAAATCAAGGCTTATTGGTAGGGGTGGGGGCGGCGGTCGCAGCAGCCAACGCAGCAGCAGCAGCAGCTTTGGCGGTCCGGCGGGGGAGCAGCATTCGAGGCAGCAATACCAGCACGACCAGCAATAGCGGAGCAGAAAGAGGAGGAGGAGCGAACAAAGAAAATGGAGAAGGGTCACAGCAGCAAGTGGTCATGGGTCCTCCCCCACCCAGATTACTCAAGCCGGCTGCAGGAGGAAATGGTGGAGGGGCGGCAAAAGCAGCAGCAGCAGCAGCAGCAGGAGGGGGGGGGCAGAAGCGGCCGAGGGCACACATGTCGTCATTTGTAAGGCGAAGGGAGGTGAGGATGGAGGTGGATGAGGAGGAAGAAGAGGAGGGAGAAGAAGGGTTGATGGAGGAGTATTGTGACGGAGAGGAGGAGCAGCAGCAGCAGCAGCAGCAGCAGAGGCAGGGGATCGGTGGCGTGAGAGGTAGAGGAGGAGGAGCAGAAAGAGGGTTGCAAGGACAAGCATCGGCAGGCCAGTTGATGCGACAGAAGTTGGAAGAGTTTAAGATGGCCAAAATGGGAAAGGGAGAAGGGGGGAGGAGAGGAGGAGGGATGGATGGAGGAAGGAGTGATGGTGCTGGTCCAGTCGGTCCTCCGGCGCGAAAGCCAGCGGTCCCACAGCAGGCACATCGGATGACGACAGGAACAGCCAGCAGTAGCAACAGCAGCACTTGTAGCAGCGGCCGTGCTTATGTGAAGGTGGTGAATGGCAGACCAAGGGAAGCCGCAGCAGGCAGGGGAGGAGCAGGAGGAAAACGGAAAGCAGCCGCCGGGGGTGTCAAACGCAGCGAAAGCATAGCAGCAGCAGCAGCAGCAGCAGCAGCAGCGGAGGATGAGGAGATGAAAGCATTGGTTGCCCTGCACAACAAGAAGTTCCGTGCAGCCCAGGCAAACCCAGCTTATGTGCCTGCATTGAGCGTCAAAGAGACGAAGAAGTGGGAGGCAGTTACGGGGAAAGTTTACCGAAGCCTGTCGATGCGGGAGAGAGAGATTGCCAATGCCGAGATGAAGGAGTGGAAGGTGAAGGAGGGATGAAGGGCATGTGAGTGTGTGTGAGCAGGCAGCGAGTGTATTGATATATTTTACATGTAGCCACTAAGCAACGGGCCAAACAGGGCAAGCAAACAAGCGACAAGAACATATTCGTCCTTGAACCCCTAGTTGCACGATTGATTTTGTTCTTTATCTCGAGTCTCTTTTCTTTGACTTCCCCCCGTCGCCGTTGTTCTCTTTCTCCGTCCCTTCCTCTATATACTGTTCAATTATAACTAAGACTCTCCATGTCATCCTGAGCGCTCACCTATCTCCTCTCTCCCCCCCTTCCATCGCTCACCGCCCCTCCCCCCTTATATCGTCCCTTTTCACCTGCGCACTCATCGCTTCGGCCGCCGCCGCCGAGATCTGCATGAGTCTCTGTTGCCTCTCCTCCATCTTGACCCGCGTCTCCTTCCCTTTGAGATACCTCCCGACCGCCTTGAGCACCTCTTCAAGCACCAAGATAGGCGCCGCCCACTGGAGGACAGTGATCCAGTCTGACTCTGCCATGGACGACACCCCAAAGACTTTGTTGAAGAAGGGAAAATATACCACAGCCAGGTGAATCGAGAAAGGCAATGCCACCCCTCCCAACAACCACGGGTTCTTCCAAGGCGGGACCCGAAAAATTGAGTTATCAAGAGAAACAGCCGAAAGGGCCTTAAACATCTCCATCGTCACCAGCACTGATAACGCAAGCGTCTGAGGCGATGCCAAGGCAGGACCAAACACATCACACCGATCCGGATTGTCACCCAACAAGGAGGTCAACCCTCCCAGGTCCGGCGTGAAGCTTTCTTGCCAATTCACGCAATGACCCCAATGCGTCAACTCCTTCCAACTCACCCCGCGCTTCAAAAACCACTGGACAAAAATCCCCACGGTCGCAAAGCCCACATACGAGCCGGTAATCAGATAGCGAATCAAAAGCCACCGACTCAAGATCGGTTCGCTGGAGCTCCTGGGCGGCTTGACCATGGCATCGGGATCAGGAGGGTTGAATCCGAGCGCCGTCGCTGGCGGCCCGTCCGTCACCAGGTTCACCCACAACAAATGAAGAGGCGTAAGTGGCTCCGGGAGACCCAAGACAGTCGCGCCGAAGATAGTGAGGATTTCGCCGATATTACACGAGATGAGGAAACAAATGAAGGCCTGCATGTTCGCGTAAATGCATCTCCCCTCCTCAACTGCCGACACAATTGTCGCAAAGTTATCATCCGCCAAAATCATGTCCGCCGCCTGCTTCGACACCTCTGTCCCAGTTATCCCCATCGCTATCCCAATCGCAGCCTGCTGCAGCGCCGGTGCGTCATTCACCCCATCCCCTGTCATGGCCGGGACCTCCCCCTCCTGCTGCAACATCTTCACCAACTGCTGCTTATCATGCGGCTCGGTCCTGCAGAAAATCAAATTCCCAGACCGCAAGATCGAGCGTTGTTCCTGTTCAGACAAGTTGAAAAACTCCGCACCCTTCCACGCCTTCCGACTCACATCCTCCTCGCGACCGAAAATGTTCACATCGCGCGCGATCGCCACAGCCGTCTCCTTCGAATCACCCGTGATCATTATCACCCGCACCCCCGCCTCTCGACACTGTACAATCGCCCTTCCCGCCTCCGGCCTCGCTGGGTCCTTGATCCCACAGACCCCTACAAGAGTCAACCCACTCTCAATCTGCCCAAACTGCGACGGATTCCTCAACAAAGGACTCGCGGCGGCCTCCTCTTCTGTCGTCAGCTTGTTCAACGCGCCCAAATCCCCTCCCTCCTTCAACGCCAGCCCCAAACATCGCAAGGGCCGCACGGCCATACTGTTCACTTTCGATAAAATCTTCGCTCGCATGTCATTGGTCAAAGGCACGGTCTTCCCACTCGAAAGCCGCAGTTTCGTACAGCGTGTCAACAACAAATCGGGCGCTCCCTTGACAAACAGTCGGTTTCCTCCCCCATTCCATGCCCGGCATAGAACAGACATACTCTTCCGATCCCTAGAAAATTCAAGAGTGGCCAGTTTAGTGTATTTTCCTTCCCAGTACTTGGAGTACTGCGAGCAGGCGACAAAGGGGTCCGGGCTCCGAGGTTGACCAGGAATAAGCAGCTTCTCGACCAGAACCTTCAGCGCGGCTTCAGTCGGCTCGCCGATGCGCTCGAATTTCTCGTCTTGGAAGACAATGCGCGCTTCATTACAAAGAGAGGAGATGGTGGCGATGTCCTCCAAACCCTTGGGAAGGGACCCTCCTGCTGCTGTGGAGGTGCTTAGTCCTTCAACGGCGCCTACGGGGTTGTAGCTCACGCCTTCCACTGCGTATTCAAACATCGCCGCGCCTCCCTCTGCTTTAGGCCCCTCCGTCAAAGTCACCAGACTCACACACGTCATTTGATTCGTAGTCAACGTCCCCGTCTTGTCGGTACAGATAACAGTCGTACACCCTAGCGTTTCGACAGAGGGCAGTTTTCTCACTATCACATTCCGCTTCGCCATTCTCCGGGTTCCTAACGATAAACATAAAGTAATCACGGCTGGAAGCCCCTCAGGGATCGCAGCCACGCCGAGCGCCACTGCGACCTTTGCGTAATACAACGCGCCTTTCAACGTCGAGCCATGCACCGGATTCGAGAATTCCGGATACGAAAACCCCCAGACCGCTAAACATATTACGCCAATAATCCACGTCAACTGATTGCCAAACTCATCAAGCTTCTGCGCTAGGGGCGTTTTCACCTGTTCCTGCTTTGCTTTTTCTACCCCTTGGTTGATCTTCCCGATCTCCGTCCGTGCGCCCGTGTCAACGACCAAAGCGTAAGCCGCGCCGTTACTAATCATTGTTCCACTAAAGATCATGTTCGTCTTGCTCTGGATGCGCGCCTCCTCCGACACCGGATCCAGAAACTTCGACACACTTGCACTCTCTCCCGTCAAGCTACCCTCATCGCACGAAAACGTCGTGGTTTTCAACGCCAATATCCGCGCGTCCGCAGGGACCTTGTCTCCAACCTTCACAAATATAATATCTCCGGGCACCAATTGCCGCGCCGGCAAATCATTTACCCATTGCCCCTCCCGTAATGCACATGCATTTTCAGGCTGGAGCTTTTTGAGCGCTTCCAGCGCACCTTCGGCCGAACGACCCTGCCAAATCCCTACAAAGGCGTTGATGACTAGAATCATGACGATAACTAACGGCTCAACAAAGGCTGTTGGGTCGTCCTCAAAGAGCGAAAGGACGCTCGAAACCACCGCGACGATGACCAGGATTTGTATCAAGCGGTCCTGGAATTGCTCGACGACGAGCTCCAGCAAGGAGGTTTGTTTGGGAGGGACCAGCTCGTTGGGACCCACTGCGACAAGACGGGCTTGGGCCTCCCCAATCGTTAATCCTTTCTCTTCCGACACCACAAAGTGCTTCAATGCTGCCAAAGGCGTGACAGCATGCGCAGGAAAATGCCGGGTGTAATCTGAATGCGGTATGGGGGCATGTGGCAAGCTCGACGTGACAGGAGGAGGAGGAAATGCAGCTCCGCCACGGCCCGCAATGGTGATGCCCGAGCCACCTACTCCTCGTGGTCCCGTAGGACCGCTGGCGCTCCCACTGCTGGTCGTGCTGCCAGGTACATTTGGCCCTCTTGCGAGGAAGCTGCCTCGCCCACGGATGCCCCAAGAGGAGGAGCTCCCATGGCGGCCACCGTTGCTGCTGCCAGAGCCGGCGGCTTGGGTTGCTTTCGGCAGGGAGGAGAGGAGGACGAGGAGAAAGACGAGGAGGGTAGGAGCTTGGAGAAGGCGGAGGACAGAAGGGACAGAAGGAGAGGCGATCCTCATCTTGTCTCTATAGTCGTGAGGTGCTGGTGTTAGTTGACAGGTGTTGCGGTTAAAGGACCAAAGGCAAGATGCAGAAGGAGTGGGATTTGATATTGACGATGCTACTGGCACCTGCCCGTTGCTTCGTTGCCTCACCTCCCACTGCGAAAGCAACTGTCTGACAGGGTTAAGGTGATAAGAGAGTTGGTGAGGGTACTGGTCAGTGTGGTAATGTTGCTGGTGCGTGAGCAAGGTGTGACGGGCAAGCCTTATGATAAGCGGGCGACTTAGACCGCTCGCCAGATCGAGAGGCGGGAGGTTTTGTTGCTGATGGAATTGTCAAGGCCAAGACATTGTGCAAAATGTGTCTCCGGCGGTAGGGAGAAATCTCACAGGAATGTCAATAATAGCTAGCTAAGGTATGCACCGCTTTGCGTCAATGATCTATCTGTTTTTTAACTTCATGCAATGCTAGCTTGCGTTGGGAGGGTGTTGGCCTGTGTGGGGAGGTCACGCACGCAGAAGAGCAGTTCTCTCTGAGCATTTTTTTTAGCGTATCGTGCTCTTTTCATGATTTCCTCACGAAACTCCCGTTTCACCTCCCACCGCAGACCAACTAATGAACGCAGTTGTCCCTCCCACCTTCCCTCTCACCTTCTCTCCCGATCTCACTCTCACAACTGGCCACATAATGTGAGAAATGTACACTACACCCCTCCCCCCCCCTGCTCTCCATCTACCGCTTTGTTTCCGCGTTTCTCGCAGTAAACCTCTGCTTTAACACGCTCAATCCAATCCCTCCACCCAACAAGGACATCACCACCAAAAGGGACACTGAGATGGGGACTTCCACATGAAAGAACTCCGCGATCATCTTGCCCCCGACAAAGGCCAAGACTAACGCCACAGAGGGCTTGATGTACTCGAGCGTGTTGACAGCAGTGGCCACCAGCGTGTAGAGGGAACGCAGGGCCATGATGGCGAAGATGTTGGAGGAGTAGACAATGAGGGGGTCCTAAAGGATAAGAGAGGGGAAGGAGGGAGGGAGGACGGGAGGGAGGGAGGCAAGGAAAAAGTCAGGGAAGTGACGTTTGTGCTTATCAAGATGCTGCGATTGAACCCTCCAAAACACAACCGGGAATAAGACAGAAGGGAGGGAGCATCACATACCTTGGACACGCCCAACACCGCCGGAATGGAGTCCACGGCAAACACGAAATCTGACAGTTCAATACAAATCAAGCACATGAACAGGGGCGTCGCGAATCGCTTTCCGTTCCTCTTCGTGAAGAACTTGTTCCCATCGTACTCATCCACGGCATTCACACATTTCTTCGCCACCCTCAACATCAAGTTGTCGCTCAAATCCTCCTCCCCCCCTTCATGCCCCGTTTCCGCCAGCAGCTTGAACGCGCTCCCCAGCAATATACCGGCGAACATTAACACCACCCATCGGAACCTCTGAATCGCGGCCACTCCCACGGAGATCATCACACCCCGCATGGCGACCGCCCCGACAATTCCCCACGTTAGGGCACGCGATTGGTATTCAAAGGGAACCTGAAAGGAGGTAAAGAGAAGTGAAGAAACGAAACTGTGGAGTATTCTGCGTAAAAGCAATGAACCTTTCGCGCAATTTTCCTCTGTCAACGCTACCACATCCTCCCTTTCCCCGCTTCTTACCTTAAAGTACTCGAACAGCATGATGAAGACAAAAATATTATCCACACTCAGACTTTCCTCGATCAGATACCCGGCAAAAAACTCCATTGCAGACTTCTTTCCCTCGATGTACCACAAGCCAAACCCGAAGGCACACGCGGCGCCTACCGCAAGCATTGTTCGGCGAACCGCCGTGCTGTAGGCAACCGCAGGATCGATCTTGGTAACTGCAGGTGCCTTGTTGCTAGTCGTGCTTTCGACGGGCGGGGCAGTTTGCTTATGCTTTCGAAAGGGGTTTTGAAGCCCGCCTCGGCGCGTGGTCCACTTGGGAAGGGGGGCCAAGGGCGAGGTGGTGGATGCGGGAGCCAAGGGCTCTGTTGATAAATAAGGGGGAGGAAGAACGAAAATGGAAATACACCTGTAAATTTCATCTTTCTTAAGGTTAGGGTTACGCTTTAACACGCCACCCAAAAAGGAGGGGGATTTCAGCTTGGAAGGGGTCTGACGTGTGTGGAAGAACTGGAAGAGGGGAGTGCGACTTGAAATGAGGATGATGGTAGCCACACGGGGCCAAGGCATACCGCTTACACATGTAAAGATAGTTATTAAATCATACCTGGTGATTGTGTCAACAACCGTGCAGCCCGCCTGCTGTCTGACAGGGACGAAGGCGACACATCACATGAAGAAGCCGCCAAGCCTAAGAGGCAAAAATAGAAGGCGCGCATGGTGATGTAGCGAGTGGGGAAGGCGCGATGGCAATTGCTGCAGATTCTGGCGCGTGGTACAGATCTCCCTATGTCGTGTGCGTTGGTAGAGATCGATGGATGGTGAGGGCGTGAGGTGGTAGCAAAGGAGACTGGATGGGGCATTGCTTCGTTCCCCACGTTAACGGTTCACTTGGTGAGAGCCTGATTCGATTCTGCCGTCCTGTCATGCATGCCTGCGCCACCACAATCAGCGCCTCCACTACAATAACACATACGTATAGGAAGAAACTATGCTACTGTGATTGATCACGTGGAGTCGTGGCCTCGCATGACTCGCCGCCCCTCCGCTGCAATGTCGCTACTTTTCTTCTTTTTGCTGGCTTGCCCTTTCTTGGTCTGCCTTCGCTTACCCTTGTATTAAAGCCCCTCACATCTGTAAAAGAGTCCAGGGGATGCACGCACTATCCTGTTTTTACATGGATCTCGGGTATTGGCCATGCAACCTCTCACATCCGCCGTTCCTCGCTCCCACAGGCAGTTTCCTGAATCCCTTCTTTGCTGCCGTAAGAAACAAGTCGCCAGGAAGCCAAGCCAAGCGACTCAAGCATGCCACGTAGCACCCTCGGATGGGGCGGGGCAACGGGTGAGGAAGGCAAGAGCAATGGGAATGGGAGGCATGTTCATGTCTCGTTTGACGATGAAAAAGCGTCCCTCTTGCGACACGGTCCCGGCTGCAACAACAGCAAGAAAGGCCTTGTGGCCGAGGCTCGCGATGTCGATGAAAGTCCGAGAATTACATATGGGGGGACCTTTGCTCCCTCGGGATCCGCACCTCTGACGGCGGAGGAGCAGCACCACCACCGCCACCACACCCGCAGGCCCTCAATCTCGATTGTGGATGGGTACAACAGCCCTGTGCGTCGGGGTGGGGCACGGAACACCATGGAAATGGAAGGGGAAGCAACGGCAACGATATCCGTGGGCAGTTCTGGTGGAAGCGGGAGTGTGAGCGGTGGTATCTTTCATCACCACGAGAATGCGGGGCATGGCCACAGCCACGACCATTGTGTAATTGCGAGACGGGAGGTGGAACAAGTGGAACACCTGAGTAATAAAGTCCGATTCGCCGTACATGCATCTATTTTTGCGAATGTCTTCTTGTCGGCTGTTAGCGCGTATGCCGCAATACGTTCAGGATCTTTGGCGGTGCTGGCTTCTTTAGTGGATACCCTCCTTGACCTTATTTCCCAAGTCGTCCTTTCCGTCGCCGAGCACCGCATGCGAAAGCCCTCTGATGAGCATTACCCTGCCGGGCGCTCGCGGATCGAGCCGGTCGGTGTTATCATTGTGTCTGTCATCATGGGGGTGGCGGCGCTCGAGTTGTTGAGGGCGTCGGTCGGAACCATGGTCATGGCGCTGGCCTATGGAAAGCTACCTCATTTGGGTGAGTGAGTTACATTGGGAAAGATGTGAGGGAGAGAGGGTATAGAGCAAGGGTTCAACAGAGAGCGAGAGGAATCGAGCGCCAGCTTGTCGTCAGTGAGCGTGTTTAGATAAAGAGACGAAAGTAAAGGGAACCGCGTGCACCTGACTAATCCTTCGCCCTCCCTTTTCCCCTCCTTCTCGCCCTCCCTTCCCTTCCATCACTCGCTTAGACATGGAACCCGTCACCATCGGGATCATGCTCGTTGCCGTCGGTGTCAAAGTATGCCTCTACCTCTACTCAAGCACCCTGGCAGGAATATCCGGCACGGCCGAAGCCCTCGCGGAGGACCACAGAAACGATATCATGACAAATTCTTTCTCTGTCATTTCCTCTACCTTCGCGCACTACTACCCCAAGGCCTGGGTAGTCGACCCAATCGGCGCCATCCTCATTTCCTGCCTCATTTTCTACAATTGGCTGCATGTGGGGATGGACCATGCTAGCAAAATTGTCGGTCTCTCTGCTCCTCCTGAGACACTTGAAACCATAACAGAGCTCGCCGGCAATCATCACACTCAGCTCGAGTTGGATATCATTCGTGCGTATCACTTTGGTCCCAATTTCCTCGTTGAATTGGAGGTGGTGTTACCCAGCGAGATGAGCGTAAAGGAGGCCCACGACATTGCGTTGGGGCTGCAGCAGAAGGTGGAAATGCAGAGTTTTGTGGAGCGTTGTTTTGTGCATGTGGATTATCAGACGAGAGGGTATAATGAGCATAAAATATAGGAGAGGGGGAGGGAGGGAGGAAGGGACGTGTAAATTAGAATGGGGGAAATCGAGGAGGGAGGACAGCGAAATATGAGGATGCAAGGATACCACCTCGAGATGACAACAGAAGAGCAATAACAAGAATGAGAAACAGGAGATTGGCGAAAGAATAGCGAAATGTAAGATGAAATAATGTTTTGGCATCGATATGTGATGATACAACAGACCCCTTCGTTGACCACTTCGACAGGACTGCAAATACTGTACCCACCAACCACACGGCTTTTGCTTTATACGCTGACTCGGTCCACGCCACACGATACAGGCTATACTAACAGGGCATTACGTCAAGCAGCTGGGGGATTGTTTCGAATGCTCCGCCGGCCTCTGTTGTGCTTGTACGGCCACGCTGCGAGGCCAGAACCATCAGTGTTGCCATCATCATCAACGCTTGCTCGCGCTTTGACCTCCGTCACTGCCACTGCTAGTACCCAGTCCTTTCATAAAATATGCACGCGGCCCTTGCCAACACCAAGGCAAAGATACCGCCACACCGATGCCACTGCAGTACAGCTGCGGAAGACGCTGGGTGCGCCCATCCCCTTGAATGACCACGCCGTGTCCGTGACCATGCCCAAGTGGCAGCACGTGGTGGGTTACGAGGAAGGCGACGCCGACGTGACCGACAAGCTTGTGCTAGGATACCCCCGCTTTGTCTACCATCCGTTCGTGAAGCAATTGGTTGATGTGTGGAAGGCACATGCTGTCGAGGTAGGCGCCATCGCCGCACATGAAGTGGTTGGGGCCCTGCCCTTCCCCTCACTAGGTACAGCGGAGCGTTGCCGTCGTTTCCTGGAAGATGCGCACGCGCACGAGCCAGGGTTTCCTGTGAATTTGCATCCTGTGGGTGTCATGGACACTTACATTGTCACATTCCCCTCTTTTGCCGCAGGAGAGGCGAAGGCATACTGGCAACACAGTGGGGAAATCTTGTCCTCGCGCAAGGCCGCGCGGGTGCTGGCGTCGTTGGGTCATCCTGTCTCTACCTTGGTCAACGGCTTCCCATCTGCTGCCCCTCTCTCCTCCTCTACTTCGTCCTCTACTGTAGCTGCAACGGCAGTGGGCGAGGCAAGGCCTGGGTGCTACCGACAGGCCTTGAAGGAACGAATAAGCGCCTTGACCGGTCAACGGGAGGAAGACGTGTACCTGACAATCAGTGGCATGGCCGCCATCTTCAAGGCATTCCATATATGCAAGCAAGCCCGTCCGAACCGTCGGGTGGTGGTGTTCGGCTTCACCTACCTCGACACCCTCAAGATTTGTCTACGGAAGGAGTGGAACAGTCATGGGGTCCATTTCCTGGGAAGGGGCGACGTCGCCGATCTCAAGACACTCGAGGGCATCCTGAAAGAAGAGGAGATTATGGCGGTGTTCACCGAGTTTCCTTCAAATCCCTTGCTCCAGTGTCCAGATCTGGGGAAATTAACGGAGCTGGGGAGGGAGTATGGGTTCCCGGTGGTGGTGGATGACACGATTTCGAACTTTGACAATGTGGATCTGATGGGAGCCGAACGAGGGAGGGAGGGCGGGGGGTATGGAGGGATAGACATGAGTGTCAGTAGCTTGACGAAGCTGTTTTCGGGCAAGGGGGATGTGATGGCCGGTAGTTTGGTGTTGAACGGCAAGAGCCCTTCATATAAGGAGTTGAGGCGGGCGATGGAGGAAGGGAAAGAGGGGGGGAGGGAGGGAGGGTTAGGGGACGATGCAGAGTTGTATGAGGAGGACGCAAAGGTTGTATGGGAGAACGGGAGGGATTTTGAGGAAAGGTCGAGGAGAATCAACGAGACGACGAGGGGGCTGGTAGAATGGCTGGTGGGGGAGGAGGGGGTGGAGGAAGTGTCTTACCCCAGTAGGACCCAAAAAGAGATATACGATCGCTTCCGACGGAGGGAGGGAGGATACGGGGGACTCTTTTCTGTGTCGTTGAAGGAGGGGCTGTCGCCGACGGCGTTTTATGATGCCTTGGACGTGTATAAAGGGCCTAGTCTGGGAACGAATTTCACGCTGGCATGCCCATACACCCTCCTCGCCCACTACAACGAGCTGGACTTCGCAAGGAGTCACGGCGTGTGCCCGAATCTGGTGCGGGTGTCGGTGGGTTTGGAAGGATTGGAGAGCTTGAAGGAGGCGTTCAGGGTGGCCCTGGAAGCGGCAAGAAAGCCGTTGCCGGAGAATGGATTGTACTTCCCACCGGGCTTGAGGATGTAGGGACCGGGGGAAGGAGGGAGGGAAGTAGGGCTTGCGTATACAGAAATAGAACAAATTCAGTTTCCGATCGATGTAACTGAATGACTAAGTTAAGACTTTGGGTTTTTTGGCTTTTTTCCCATTTCCTAGACAAAACTGATTCCTTCGTTTCCTGGCTGTTTCCTATTGTTCTTGGTCCTCTGCTTGGTTGTCGTCCGTTTGGTCTACTGGGTCATATTTACCTTACCACGGGAGCCTACCGGGAAGATAAAAGCTCTCTTTTCCTCCTACCTTTCTTGGACGTCTGTACGTACCCGTCACTACTTTGCTTTGCGTCGCTGTGTGTGTGTGTGTGTGTGTGTCCACGAGCTATGCTATCTTTCGTTCAACCCTACGTATTTACTCTCCCCTCCCCTCCCTCCCGACATCCCACCTCAATTGGCCTCTGCTACGCCTTGGCCGCCCCCGCCACCTCCTTCTTCTTCGCCATCAAGGCCTTCAGCGCCTTGAACCGCTCTGCACATTCCTTCTTGCTCTTCCCCTCCACCCCTTCCGCAATGCACTTCCACCTCTCGTTCTTTTCCATGCTCGCCGGAAACCTCACTAACCCCGCTTCCAGCTGCTTCTGCTGCTCCTGGCTCCACCCCTCCCCTGCCCCTCCCTCCTCTCCCACCATCTTGCCCGGAACCACCACGGCGGTACCCACCGCCGACGGCGTCGTGCCTGCAGCCTTCGTCCCCCCTCCCCCGGTCCCTCCTCCAGCCACCGCATTCATAACCTTGGCCTTCCCCACCGTGGACTGTACCACCTGGTACTGCTTAATGCACTCCTCCTTAGACCGCAAATGATCCAATTTTAGCATATGGTTGATGTATTCCGCAATGCACTGCCACCTCTTTTGCGTCCCCGCTGGGAAACGCACCACCGCCTTGGCCAACACCCCCAATTCATCCTCCGTCCACGGAACCTCCTTTTTCGCTGCTGCTGCTGCTGCGGCTGCAGTGGCTGTTGCTGCAGCTGCTTGTGCTTGGGCCTCCGAGCCCTTGGTTCCCGCGTCGTCGCCGCCTTGCTGGGCTTTTCTCTTCCTGGCAACTATGAGCTTGACCTGCTTCACGCCCTCCACCAACGCCTCCGTCGGCGCCTGGGGAGGAGGAGCACTCTCATCAGCATTGTACACATAGGGGACCCCCTCCAGTGCCTCCACCGCCTCCTCCATTCCCGCCACATCCACACATTCAAACATGAATGCCTCTTCTTCGGATGACACCACCCCCTCCTTTCCTCCCTCCTTCCCTCCCGCCAGCCCGGCTCGTATCCTCAAAATCTCACACAACGCACGAAATCGACTCCTCGCAAATCTCATCCTCCTTTTATCCTTATCTCTCAATGCCTTGGCCTGCGCCCGCACAACCTTCATTTTGGCCTCCTCCACCTCCTTCTTCTTCGCCTCCTCCTCGTCTTCCTTCCGCCGTGCCTCCTCCTTCTGCCTCTGCATCGCCGCACGATTCAACTTCGCCTGCTCCTTTTTCTGTTTCTCCATCTCCTTGGCTGCCTTCAACCGGGGATCGGCCGCCTTCGCCCTGTCCACCAACGTGGCCAAGCGTTTATACTCCTCCTTCTTCATTGACCGTGCAAGCTTATCGTTCTCCTTCTGCATCCACCGCTTTTCCTCCCGGGATCCTGCCTCCTCCGAATGGAAGTCATTTTCCTCTGCCGCCTTCAAGCTGAAATCCCTCCAACTCTCAAACCGTCCCCAATAATCATAAAACCGATACACATCATCGAAGCTCGTATCCTTATCGCCTAACCCCGGCACCGGCCGCTTGACCGCAAACCGGGCATTCCTATCGAACACAGGCCCAAACACCTTATAAAAATCGCCTTTCTCCCGCCCCGTCGGAATGGAATCATCAAAATTCATTTCACTATCATACGCGCGTTTTTTACGTTCGTCACTTAGCGTCTCGTACGCTTTTTGCACCTCGATGAAAACTTCGTCCCGATCCCCCCTGCCCGTCTTGTCAGGGTGGTAGAGCAACAGCGCCTTGCGATACGCCTTTTTCAGCAACTCCGGTCCCACTTGCGCCGCTGATAAGTGACCCAGCCCCAACATTTCATAGTAATCCATGCTCTTGACATCCTTGGGCGTCAACGTCTTCTTAGTGAAACGAAACGTGGTTTCGTCCCCCATGTCGTCGTCCCCCGCCTCCTCTTCCCTCTCGCCCTCCAAACCAGCCCTCGGGCGTTTGTGGTCAAGGCCCCCACTCCCATCTTCCCCGTCTTCTATTGCCTGTCGCTTGAGCTGGTACTGGAAGTAGGCAAGGCCGCATGTCTCGATCTGTCGTTGCGGCGAAGTGGTGGCCCAGGCCAAGGGGCTCGTGATTTCCACCAGTACGCTGGCACTACCTGCAGCAGTGCTCGTCTCGGCCCCACCGCCGCCATGCGACGCGGCTGGCAAGGGCAATGTCAGGACCACAGCCATGGTCTCGTGTATGCTCTAAAACCCTGTGAGACGGCATGGTGGAAAGCGTGGGGAATGTGTGAGAAGGCGAACGCGTGCGTACATCCATCCACAGGCCAATGGCCCAGGAAGAAAATCGAAGGGCTTAGGCAATGAGGAAATCCGCCAGCCCAATCCTAGCTGGCACATTTCCAAGCTTGGCTGCCTACGGTTTGTGGGTACGGCGTAGAGGTTGTGGGAGCAGAAGCCAGCAAGCCAAGGAGGGCCATACGAAGCGAATGACTTGCAACAGTTGGCTGCATCATCCGATCGATCGCGGAAGTCACACGTGATGAAGGACCCTGTTCCCAGCATACATAACTCATGAGCCACACGCATAACCTACAGCATTGTAAGGAAACGTAGAACGCGAAAAAGGTAGGCAACCTTGCGGGCAGTCAGGGGCTGGTTTCAGGTACGTGCAGCCAAGGACACGCTTCCGTTTTGTTCCCTTCATGAGCCTGCCTCGCCCAATGCCGCGACCAATTTACTAACGTCAACCTCGACACATTCTATGTACATACATACAGCCACACCAACACAATGAGAAGAAGACCGCCATTATCAGCACCAGTGGCGGTATCGACATCCGTGCCGCCGCTTCCCGAACTCCGGTTCCTTCCCATTCTCCTCTTCGCCCTTCTTCTTAGCCTCCTCACCTCACTCCCCTGCATACAAGCCCAAACCTCGTGGGGCTCCACCTTCGATGCGACCAGCCATTTCTTCTCCTCCACCTGGGAAAGCATCGCAACATACACCGGATTCCACGATTTCTGTCCATTCGCCACCGACTTTTCCGAGGTGGCCCGTCGGGCAGTACACTCCAAAATCCGTTGTCAAGACCGAGCGGTGAATGCCATTACATCCGGCCTCAGTCACTGGGAGATGGACTTGATGAAGGATGTGCACCGGCCCCTTGTATTGGCCTTCACGGGGCCCACGGGCGTGGGGAAGACCGAGACCGCCCATGTGATTGCCAGGGCGATGTTGCCCAAGACAGAATTGGTCGGGATAGGGAAACGACCTAGGGGCTTAATGGTGTTGCGAGGGGAGGATTTTGCGGATGTGCATGCCAATGTCACCAGGTAGGTAAGATTGAAAGTGGAAAAAGGATGAGAGCTGAGGTGGTTGAAACCTTTGTCCTGGTGCCTGCGTCGAGTGCGTCGTGGTCGTCATGGTCCTGTTCAATCCTCCCTCCCTCCCTCCCTCCCTTCCTACCTCTTTCACGTACAGCTACATAGACACCATCAAAAGCGCACTCTTCCAGCACTTAATTAAATGCCAAGGCCACGCCGTCGTCATCTTTGACGAAGTCCAGAAAGGTACCCCCCCCCCCCTTCCTTGCCCCCTCCCTCCCCTCCTCCTTCCCTCCACGCTTACGATGCCTCCTCCCTTCCTCCTTCTTCCCCTCCCCCCTTCCTTGCCCCCTCCCTCCCCTCCCGACCTTTTAACAGTGGTCCCAGGCACGCTGGATGCCCTCGCCGAAGCCATCAGCGAACATCCGACCCTCACGTACTACAAGCCCGAAGATGCGACCATCCACCGGGTGGATACTTCCCACGTGGCCTTTTTCCTCATCAGTGACATTGGATGGGAAGACATGCTCACCCTCCTCATCGCCCACGGCGGGTCCGCCGCTGCCCTCCCTCCCCATCTACTGTCCCAGCGGGTCAAGGTCGCGCTGGATGCCCAGTGGACACGGCTCAAGTTTGGGAAATTAATCGATAAGATAGTCCCCTTCTTACCGCTTTCCCAGGCTCAAATGCGAGAGATACTAGACTTGAAATTGGAAGAGATGGGCGAGGAACACCGGGGGAGGCTGTGGGCGCGGCTAGAGACGACGGAGGGAGTGAGGGAGTACTTGGTGAAGAGTCCTTTTGTCAAGTATGCAGGGTATGGGTTTGAGGACGAGGAGGAGGGAGGGATGGAGGAAGGGGAGGAAGCGGGTAATGCATGCGATTCAATCCAAGGAGGCATGTGCAAACAAGCCAAGGAAGTAGCAGAAGACAACGACGAAGAAGTAGGAGAAGAGAAGAGGAAGAGGAAAGAGAAGAAGAGAAGGAAGGAGAAGGAAGTGTATTGGTTCGCGGAATTCGGTGCCCGGAATCTTCAGACTGGCGGGCCGTTGCACGCCCTGGAGAGCGCGATTGTAGAAAGCATGAAACCGTGGCGTCCTTTGGAAGTATTGGACGTCAGGTACAACGCGCAGACGGATGAGACTGAATTGAGGTGGTGCCCGACCGAGGTGCGCTTCGTGGGTGAAGGTGGCAGGGGGGGAGGGAGGGAGGTGTCGTTGTTGAGGGAGGAGGGGGGGGTGACGGGCTGTGAGCTGAGATGGGCGGGGAACTTGAAGACGAAGATAGGGTGAAGAGAGAAGGTGGTGGTGGTGGTGGTGGATTGGATGAGGAAAAGGCCGTGTGTACAGTGATGGGAGGACAACGAAAGTAAATGAATGGGAAGGCAGACTATAGCTGCTGCTGCTTCTGTTGTTGGTGTTGCAGCAGCACATGTATTTTGATAACGCGTAGCCTCTGAGTAGAGAAAAGGAAATTGAAATTAGGATACTCAGAAAATAGAAAAATAAGCCAATAAAATCATAGAGCGGCACACGGTAATTCTCTGCCCCTCCTACATCACCTTCCTTCCTCCCTTCTCTTCTCCTCTTCACTCATGACACACAAATACACCTCAATCTCCTCTTCCTCCTCCTTAATGCTCCTCCTCATCCTCTGCCTCCTCCAACTCCGACGGCGCATCAAACTCCGTCTCCTTATAATGCGCTCCTCCACCGTGCCCGTGATCCCCGTGCCCTCCATGTCCGTCCCACGGGTGCTTCAACCCCAACACTACAGCTCCGTCCTCATAGCACCTCCATAAGATCCATACCCAACACACGGTTGTCATGACCGTGGCTACTTTTTGATGCGTCTCCGAAACATGGAAATGATTGCCGTGGCCGTGTCCGCCGCTGCCGAGGAAGCGACGGCCTGTGTATGTGGATGGAGGAAGAGGTGGTGTGACTGACTCGATACATGTGGGTGCGACAGTAAGAAGGAAAAGAATAATATGACGGGGCTCTCTATGGTCCAGGGGTGGGCAAAGTGGGCTATATAAAGCAGACGGAATTTCTTTGGGACTAGAGGTTAAATAAATAAATATATGTATGTATATAGTTCTCTTGCTCTATGGTGTTATGGTAGGTGAAGGTGAACGTTGGACAGGAGATGCGTTGAATTAGACCTAGGGGCGCAAGAGGTGCAACATACGGGAAAGCCAGCATGCACAGGCCCCATACTATCATCTTCAAGCGAGTGATAGCTTGCAGTTGAGCATAGGGTAAACACAATCACCAGGAGGCAGACGATTGGAGAAAAGGAGGGGGGAGGGGGAAGGGTGGTTCTTACCAGTGGTAGGACGGACCGCAGCGGGCACCCTCCTGGTGCTTTGCCGTAGCAAGCTGGTGCCAAAGCGGCTGAACATGTCGAAGGATCGGCCTCGTGTGTGTTGGTGCTGGGCTAGTCGCACAGACACAACAAGAAGCCCGCGTCGCCTGTGTAGTTTGCATCGTGATGATGATTGGATGAGGCAGGGGAGGAGGATGAGAACCGGGGCTTGCTTGGGCTGCGAACATCAATGCGAAGCACATCGAGGACAAGCAGAGGAGGGTTATGAGGTCGCGTGGCTGATTGTCCCCGTTCATAGGTAATCTTTGGACAAGCCAAGAGCAAGATAGGCTGGCTGAGGACCAAGGTCGAGGTGCAGAACCCAAAACCATCATCTGCCGCGCCTCGCCTCCTCCTCTTCACTCCATAACAAACTATTAACCGCCAGACACACCAACCACTAACAGGAGGATCAGCAAGACGACGAAAAAGACGACGATACCAACAATCTGGACGTGCCCGAAGTAGCCTTCTCCCGCTGATGGTCGTGCTTTCGTCACCCCACCATCATACAGTCCCGCCATACTGCACGGCTCCTTTGTTCCTCGCTAGCTAAGCCCCAAGCACGCCATGGCAAGCAACAGCAACTGCCCCTACACCGCAGCGGCAGCGCCACCAACCCCTTCCATCAATGATGAAGATATTGTCCCGCTTAAAACTCTGTCTCGCGGTGTTGTTCAAGCCTACCGAGGGGTGGTGGAACGCGTTTTGCCTGCCTTTGCTGCCTTGCTGCAACTCGACCATTCGGATGGATTATCGGAGGCAGAAACAGAAGCATCGACACAGAGACTCAAGTTGTTGTGGTTAAACTCGATGAAGAAAAGATTTGGTGTGGACCTGGGGACGATGGTCATGTCGGATGCCCCGCCGCCAGCGGAGCAAAGAACGAGGAAAGGGAGGAAGAAAGGGAGGAGGAAGAAAGGAGGAAAACGAGAAGCAGAAGGAGGATCAGGAAGAGATAGTGAAGAAGAGAGTAGAAACAATAATAGTGGTGGCAGCAGCGACGGCAGCAGTAGCAGCGACAGTGGTAGTTCCCTGGAAGAGGAGGGGGAGGAGAAACAGGAGGAAAGACGGATTCGAGCCATCAAAGCATCGCAGCTTTCTAGAACCTTTCGGTGGACCAGCCCGCCAAGACCCGCGGGGTCTTCTAGACGGGAGAGGATAAGACAAAGACATGATGTGGAGGGGAAGGAGGAGGGGGAGGAAGGAGATGGAAGAGGGGTGAGGCTGGGCCGTCCTAGAAGCTACATGGCGCCACCGGGTTTGGGGGCAATAGCTACAGCACGCTCTGCTGCCGCTGCTGCCACTGCTGCACCCTCTCCCTTACCTTTGTCGGTTCACAAGGGGGAGGGAGAGAAGGAAGGAGGGCGAGAAGATCGTGCGGGCCAACGGGCCAGGAGATGGAGGCAAAAGCAGCACAAGGCAGGGAGCCAGAAGCCGTCCCAGACAATCACGAACACAGACACAATACCTCCTGCCACCGACGGGGAACCCTACCTTCCCCTTGGCAATCCTGCTAGGCAGCAGCAGCAGCAGCAGCGACGACGGCGGATCCCATCTCCAGGCGTGATCGGGACAACCTCCCTCCTCGTCCCCAACTCCCAAACGTCGCCAATGGAATTATCTTCCTCATCCTCTCCTGTCGAAGGTCAGGGAGGAAAACGCGGAAAAAGGAGTAACACCCTCCTTTGTCCTCCAGTCACCAGCGGCAGAAACAGCAGCGATATCAACAGCACGAGCAGGAGTGGAAGCACTCCGGCTTTCCCCCACCCTCCTCTTCCTCCTCCTCCAATCTCCCGTCCTGCTACGAAATCTCTTCGAAGGAAAGCGGGGGAAGTCGGCTACTGCAGCAGCAGTAGCAGCAGCACCTCGTGGAGGAATGGTGTGACACGCCCCTCTCTTCCTCCCTTCTTTCCCTCTCCTCTTCTTCCTCCCCTCCCTCATCCTCCTTCTCTTGAGCAGCAGCAGCAGCAGAAACAGCCACTAGACGTGCAAGCTTTGCTTCAAGAGGACGAGGACGAGGACGAGGATGAGGAAGCAGCAGAGGCAGCACGAGCTGTAGGCGTAGCAGCAGTGGCAGCAGAGATTGATTATTCTGCTTTACTGTTGGAGGAGGATGAGAGCGAGGGCGAGGGAGAGGAAGGGAAGGAGGAAGGGCATGGATGTCATGGAGGGGCGGAGAATCGAGAGAAGCTTGCAATAGGAGGGAAGGAGGGAGGGAAGGAGGGAGAAAAGGAGGGAGGGTGGAAGGAGGAGGACGACGATCTTGCCATTCTGATGGCCACTGCCGGAGAGATGGTGGATGGGGACAAGGACGAAGAAGAGGAAGAGGAAGAGGATGGCGAGAAAAAGGAGAGAATGAAAAAGCGGGAAGGAAGAAAGGAGGAGGAGGAGGAGGAGGAGGCAGAGGATGTGGCAGAAGAGGGAATGGATGACGATTTAGCCTTCCTCATGGGTTTGGGAGAAATTGGGGATGGTGGAGGGGGAGGAAGGGAAGGAGGAGAGGAGGGATGGCGTGGGGGGAGAGGGCTTGCATCTCCCTCGCATCGATGGCCTCCGGGTGTGGAGAGGGGGGGAGGGGAGGAGGGAGGGAAGGAGGGAGAGGAGGGTAGGAAGGTACCAGGAATTAGGGGGTTGAAGGTGGATGATCTTTCGGAGGTGGCGTTGGAGATGCCGGTGGAAAGGAAGGAGGATGTGAGGCTGTACGGGATATTGACGAGGCTGGTGAGGAGTGGGAGAGGGGGAAGGGACCGAGGGAGGGAGGGAGGGAGGGAGGAGGGATGTTGGGCGGTGCGGTTGGAAGACTGCTTCTTACTGGCCCCGGGGAGAGAGGTGTTGTTGGAGCGGGTTGACTTGGTGGTGAAGCATGACTTGGACTAGTGTGGAAGAGAGGGAGGGGATGAAGAAAGGAGGGCGTCATCGCGCGATGCTGGGGAGGGAGTGAGGGGATAAGGGAGGGAGAAAGCGGTGTACAAAGAAATACAACAAGCAATAAAGGGAAAGCGGACAAGCGATTGCAATTCGTCAAATAAAGTCATGAAGAAAATCACAAAGTAATCAACACTGGATGCACGAGCTCCATCGGTGACGGCTGTGTCTCGGTTTCTATTGAGTTTTCTCTCGCACGCGGACAGTGCATTGTTCGCTTCGCTACTTCGCTCCCTTTCTGTTTCCTATTTTCCGCTCTGTGTGATCGATCCCCCCCCCCCAGTGCCTGCAGGTTGTATGGGGAGTTGGCCGGAGAGAGCGAAATGTGTTTTCAGGAAATGTGTCGTCTTTCCTTGCTATTGCTGCTGTTGCTGCTGCTGCTGCTGCTGCTGCTGCTGCTGCTGCTGCTATTGTTGCTGCGATTGCTTTTGTCGCTGTTGTTGTTGAAAGGTGATCGATCGGCCACAATTGATGTGAGGTTCTCCTCCCCCTTCTCCCCTTCCTCTCCCTACACTTCCTCCTTGTCCATGTCCCAGCGCCCCACATTATTTCCGATTTCGTGTCTCCTATTTCATCCCGTCTTCCTCCTCCTCCTCCTCCTCCTCCTCCTCCTCCCCCTCCTCCTCCTCCTCTTCCTGGACCTTTTTTTTTCACGCACAACTTTTTCCTATTGCTGTTCTTCTTCCTCTCATTCGTCGTCACCTTCACTCTTTCATCATCGTCACTGTCCTCTTCTCTGATCTTCAATTCGCATTTCTTTTCATACATCATCGTCACCCTCTTTTCTTTTCTTTTTTCTACCTGCAACCTCCTGCCAGAGGAGAGGGAAAAGGGCTCTGCTACTCAAATAAGACAACGACGATAAACTCATCAAAAGAGTTATGGCGGTGGTGGTGGGGTCCTCTCAGGGTAATTAATGACTTAATGACAGTGTCTCCAACCTTCTCCCCACATTCCCCACTCCCTTAGCACGGGTATGGGCGTGGAAAACACGGCCAAGACAATACTCTTCGTACCCTACCAGGACAACAGTGAGGACTTTGCGGTAAACCTACTTCTGAATGACAGCTGCTGACACACCTTTCTCACTCACTTTCTCCCCGTCGTAAGCTTGTAAGCAATTCATCTGTCCCTTCAAATAAAGACTTTCCTTCTTGTAAAGAAACCACAAAAACCAGAAATAACACCCTCCACGATTGTGTACAAGGAAGATATATGACCCGCTTCTTTTCGCATCTCCCACACATGCACATAAATTTAGAATTGCTACGATTGAAACCTGACATTCTATGTACACGTACACCCTTTCTCCCTCCCTTCCTTTCTCCTTCGCGCGTTAACTCTGCACGTACCTGCCCTTGGGCATGTACGTAACATCTTCGTAGGTAGGAGAAGGGGACTGAGGGAGAGGTGTCCAGGGAGAATTGAGGGCGATCCCGGAAGCTGTCACATTTCGGGGCTTCCGCGAGGACGAGGACGAGGTGGATGAAGTGCTGGAGAGGGAGGACGAAGGGTACGAGACGGTGGTAGGGTGCTTGCTGGAGGGACCGGGGGGCGGGAGGCGCAGGAGGGAGGAACGCAACGGGCCACAGCCAGGAGTTGCTGCACCGCCACCAGCAGCAGCAGCTGTAGCAGCGGCAAAGGGCTCAAGCGGACTGTGTGGTTGCACACCCGTCAAGGGTCGGGTAGGCAAGGTAGAGGAGGCGGAGGTGGAGGAGGAAGGCGGCCGTCCCCCCATACTGGCGGAACCGCCACTCATACTGATGGAAGCAGCACTAATATTACTGTTACTGCTGGCCCCGCGAGCGCGCAAGCCAAAGGAGTCCGAGCAGAGCTCTAGCTTGCGGGCTTGCCACATGGCCATGGGTTTGAGAGGAAATTCCCTCGAGATACTCTCTTGTTCCAACAGTTTTTCAAACAACGCCCGCAATTCAAAATAGTAACGGGTGTAGAGAGCTTGTGACACCGTCGCCCGGTATTGAAGCAGCTCCAGAAATTTGCGCTCGACGAGGCGCATGCGCTCCAAGGGGAAATCGGGGAGGTGTTGGGAGAAGGATGACAAGGCCACGCATCGATCGTCCCACACTTTCTGAGCCAAGAGGAGGGCGACGAGGACGACGGATTTCCAATTACGCGGATGGAGCGGGAGGGAAGTGGTGGAAATGACACGGTTGATGTACACCAATGCAATGATATTACACTCCGGTGAGAAGCGCGATCTTTTGAAGATTCCTTCGATGAAATGATGGATCTCTTCAACCGTCACCTCTTCTTCCAGTCCCTCTTCTTGCTGCTGCTGTTGCTGCTGCCCCTCCTCCTCCTCAACCACCATCATCCCTTCTCCACCTTTGGCTGCCGCTGCTGCTGCAGCCACCCTTCCTCCTCCTCCCAAGGCTCCTGTTCTTGCGGTCACGGGAGCCTCGAACACCCGGAATCTCTCCCGAAGGGCCTCGTTGCCTCCTGCTTGCTTATCATGCAGCATCTGGACCTGCAGGACGCTCGACATACACAAAATGATCTGATCGGCATCGGGATTACAGGCTGTATTGCGACAGAAGATGGAGCTGGTGCTGTTGGGGGTGGTGCCCGTCATGAGCAAGGGACGGTAGACAGAAGTGACAACGTCGTCGGTCGTCTTACTACCACCAGCGACGGAAGAGGAGAAGGCGGTGTTACCGCGACTGCTGATGCTGTTGGTGCTGTCCTCGAGACACTCCGGGGAGGACTTGTAAAAATATTTGGAGATGTCGTCGTCGGTGTCCTCTTGTGCTTGCATTGTTGCCATGGGCATACTTTCTTCTTCCATTCCATGCTGGTGCTGCTGCCGCTGGTGCTGCTGGTGCTGCTGGTGCTGCTGCTGTACAAGCAGATTCAGCTGTTGATGCTGGTGGGGAAAGTACTGTGACACCGGCTGCTGTGGTGGTGCTTGTTGCTGCTGCTGTTGTTGTTGTTGTTGTTGTTGTTGTTGTTGTTGTTGTTGTTGTTGTTGTTGTTGTTGCTGTTGCTGCTGCTGCTGCTGCTGCTGCTGCTGCTGCTGTTCATGTTGCTGCCGCCGCCTCTGCTGCTGCTGCTGCTGCTGCTGCGATGCTTGCTGTGCTTGTTGTGCGGCTGCCATGTCCATCAAGGCCAGGCCTCGCTGGGGGTCCGCATCCAATTCCGCCCAGAGGCCCGGGCTCATGTACACGCGTTGGCGCTTGCAGTACTCTACAGATTCGTCAGAGAGTTGGGAGACAGGGGGAGGAAAAGGAGAGAGGGGGGGAAATAGCAAATGAGGAACCGAACGAGAGATTGTACGATGTTGGTAGCTAGAGATCCTTCCGTTCCCGCGAGATCGCCGGAGACTCAAGGGCGGGGGACGTGGGACATTCACAGACAAACACGTGTCTCCCTCTCACGCTACTTGCTGCATGACCAAGCGCTGGCATCCTCCTCTCCCGGTCCGCCCGACCAATGGATGGATGCATGCACATACCTGCATAGCTCGCATCCTGCCCCGACATGTCAGCCCCCGTCCCACTGCCGCCGGCCCCCGCTTTGCCGTCTTCTCCACCCGTCGTGTACTGCATGACTTGAAAGGGCGGGGAGTGGGTCAATGGCGCTGCCATGCTTCCGTCACTTGCTAACACTGCCGCTGTTCGCGCTCCTCGTGCTTGCTCTGATGTGCTTGTCTTACAAACAATATGGTTTTATGCCTGCAAATCGTGATGCCCCACTGTTCTAAATTTGGTAGTGGTGGAGTTGTCCTTCTTGGGTTGTGATGCGCATCATCCAGATGGCATCCTCCAGAGCATGGCAGGCCGGTCGGGGACGCTTTCCTACACCTCTCCCTGTGTCAATGTATATAGTACAAGGCGTGAGTCCATCAAGCAAAAGCTGTGGCAAACTCAGAGCGAAGCAACCCCTTTCTTCGTGTCACTGGAGTCCCGGTCCCGGGACGGATACGGGGGAGGGGGGAAGAGAGTTTTGATAGCGATTTAGATGTGGGCTCGCTACATATAACACCATCACGCTTCTGGTGACTTTGTTTAGCAAGGAAAGCCACCCAGTCACCGCCCTGGTTGGCGAGGACGCATGCCCCGTCGGTCGGCCTAACACATGTAGCTTCAAGGCATCTCGGTCAGTTATTTGGAGGCCTGCCTTGGGTGTTTGTGGTGCCACCGGTTATCTCCGCCATATGTCCGTTTGCTGGCTGCAACCTGGGAACAAAGCAAGTTGGCCTCGCTCCGTTTCCACTAGGCAATGTACCCACGCTTTGTATTGATACCTCGACGCCTTGTTCATGCTATGACAGGACTGGGCTAGAGTGGGAAGACGACGTTGTTACTTTCTCCGCCTCCAAACCAATTTTCACATCTAGATTGCTCCTGGGGCGAAAATCTCGCGAGTCGATAAGCAAAAACGCAGGACTGTCGACGACTCATGCCACCAAAGGTTTTGTTCCTGGACCCCCGGCAATGGGCAGCTAAGCGACAAGAAGCTATTGAGAAGGCCAACAAGTACGTGGGAGTCGAGAGGGTGGGTGGAAGTCATCTGGCCCTGTCATCGTAATACGCCAGACTGTCAGTGACCCTAGGGCCCCAAAAAGGCTTGGGCTGAGTTTGGAGGTCCGGGGCATAAATTCAGCGAGCTGTCTCTCTATCCTCGTGTATCTGTACTTAATATCAATACGTTTTTGTTCCAGGAGCGTGACAGAGAGAGGCCACGCATTACTCACCCAACGCCCTCCTCTTTTCCCCTGCCCACTCATCCAGATTGCGAGCCAACCGCGCGGTAGGGGGCATACTCGACGAGTCGTACACCTTTGCGCCCAAGACAAATTTGCACAGGAAAAATGCCAGTGGTGACAGCCATACCAATCGACAGCTCTCTATTGATGTCACCCAGTCACCCGGTGCGAACCTGTACTTTGCCGTCCCTTCAACCTCATCAACGACCCTCCTGAGGTCGTCCTCTTCCATGGCCACAGCCCGTCGCAGCATCAGCAGCATGCGCTGCAGCCGAAGCAGCAGTAACAGCAGCAGTGGGACTGGCGCTGATCATCATCGAGGGAGAAATGACAGCATGAGCACCAGTGATGGTCGTGGGGGTGGTGGACGGAGTGCAAGGGGAGCAGCTACGGCAGCACCAGCACCAGCAAAGGCGCCTGGAACTTTCTTGCCGTCCCTGCGGACCACCAAGCTCCAGCCGACATATACTCACACTAGCGGCAACAAGAGCAGCAGCACCAGCAGTGCCAGCGACGTCAGTACCAAGCAGCATCAGCTCGCCTCCTCTCTTTCCTGGAGCCCAAATAACTATGAGGAAGACCAACATTCCCTTGCTCCCCTCTCCAACCCTCTTCCCGTCTCATCAAGCGATGCGATGGTAGGCGCGGGTCCAACTGGGGGACTGTCGAGAAAAAAGCAGCAGCAGCAACATCAACAGCAGCAATATCAACAGGCCTCTTCCCACGCTGTTGTTGTTGCTGATGATGCTGCCATCTCGGCAGCTACTATTTGTACTTCCACCTCCGCGTTTGCAGCGGTAGGGATGAGACAAGGGAGACTGGCACGCCAAGGTGGAAAATATAGTACCCCGATGAAAGGGGAGCAGGAGCTCAGTAGTAGGCGGGTGCCAACTGGGGCGGGAGGGTTGGACAAACACTACCACAATTATCACAAAGGGAATGAAAGACGGGAGAAGGAGACAGAAAAGCATTTTCGTATCACGGAAGAGGATGGTGATTGTGTTTTTAAACGAAAATCTGCCACAACGTCCGCCTCCCTTTCCCTCCTCAAGGCCAAGCTGCTGCAGAAGAAGTCGTCTTCCTCCTCCTCCCCCTCCTCCTCCCCCTCCTCCTCCCCCTCCCGGCCAATCCACTCTTTGCCTCCTTCTTATTTCTCATCCTCATCGCCATCCTTCAATGCCACGTGCTGGTACAGTAAGGGTGATGTGGAAGCGGAGGAGAAAGCGGAAAGGGAGCAAAAGCTGAAGGAGAAGAAGGAGGACGAGGACGAAGACTACTTCGACGCCCTCTCTCCCTCCAGCACCAGTAGCTCCCCCCATGAGGACAATCCGCGCCCGAAGCAGCACCAGCATTGGCAGCAAGAGCACCAGGACAATGACACCACCTTTTCGACTGGAGAAGAAGTTGAGCGCCCTACGACTCACGTCTATCCTTGCGAATTGTGTGGGCGCAGCTTCAATCAACGCGCCCTCTCGGTGCACTCTCGTGTGTGTCAGAAAGTATTCATTTCGACCCGTCCTAGGTTTGACTCGCGACAGCGACGGACTCAAGGAACGGAAGCAGAAAAATATGTGAAGCAGCAGCTGATGCGCCCTCTTGTGAACAGACGGTTGGGAGGAGTGGGAGGAGGGACGGGTAGTGCTGCTGCTGTGAGTGGTAGCACGGAAAATCAAAGAATGATGAAAAAAAGGACGGCAGCCTCCGCAGGGACAGCCTGGTCACAGTCACAAGCTGCATCTGTCGCTTGTCTGGCGCGTTGTCGCCAGAGAGAGGAGCAGCAGCAGGAGAAGAAAGAGGTGGATCGGACGGACATAGCCACACTCGCAGCCACGCGCAGACCACTGCCGCAGAAACAGGTCAAAAGACAATATATCACGGGCACCACATTTTCATCCCTCCCCTCCGTTTCCCTCGACTCCACTGCTGCCGCCATCCCTGCCGCCGAAGATGGCAAGAAATGGCTCCAGCAATCCCAAGGCTTCCGGGCCATGCTCAAGGCAAACCGTCGCGTCGCGCAAGCCGAGAAGGAGGGCCGTCCAGTTAGCCCCACTCTCCTTGCAGCTCTCTCATCATCCGCCGCTGCTGCATCTGGGATGCAGTCACAGAGCTTGGTCCCTTGCCCGCATTGCCTACGAAAATACAATGAGCAGGCTGCCGCACGACATATCCCCAAGTGCAAAGACATCAGGGCCAAGCCTAGTCGGTTACACAAGGGACAAGGAATGCTGTTGGGAGCCCGGCATCGTGTGGTCAAGGAGAGTTGGGGGGGAAGGGTGGTCGGTGGAAGGTTTGATGCAGGGGGAGGTTCTGCGGAAACGCGGGGAGGCAGAGGTGGGCGACGAGGATGACTTTGAAGTAGACATGTAAGAAGCTAAAGAAGTAAGTAAAGTGTGTATATTTGTCATGTGCGTGCATGCTTGTTCTGTTTTCCTTTTTTCGTTTTGTCCAGTGTCAAGAGATGGAGGAGAGGCAGGAGGGGTTGACGCATCGTGTATCAGGCAGCGCGGGCTCCAAAATATTCCGATTGGGAGCCATGTCCTGAAAAGCTCGCCCACGCCTTTTCTGTGGTTGTCCTCCTTCTTCCATTCCGTGTGTTGCCGCCTTATGTGTGCACGCCGTGTATAACATGCGCTTGTCTCTACTGGTTCCATGCACAGGAGAAGGGGAATCGTGCCTGCTGAAGTCTCTCCTAGACCCCGCGACCATCCGTTGCTTTCCTCTTAACCCTATCATCATCATTGCCTCCCCACACCTACGCCCAACACACACACACTCTCACATTCTGTCACGCACGCTCACACAGCGCGTCGTCCAACTCAAACCCGCAGTACCATGCCGGGCGAGGACTACGACAACGACTACGGCGAGCAGCTTGACTCACTCGCCACCATCGATGAGGAGCTGAAGGGCTACCTCTCGGAAGGGCCAACCGATTGGGTGGAGCCCGTCTACGAGCCTGACTACTCCACCGCCATCGTCGTCGACAACCTGCCCAAGGTCCCCAAAGACAAGTACGAGAAGCTCCTGGGCTATGTTCGAAAGATCTACCAGCAAATCGGACCCCTGGCCGAGGACGGTTTGCAGATGCCCGTGGACGATGCGACTGGGATGACCCAAGGCTATGCCTTCATCAACTTCCTCGCGCGCGACTCGGCCGAGAAAGCCATCGCCGCCACCAACAACTGGAACTTCGACAAGGCCCACGCTCTGAAAGTCAACAGCTACGTTGACTTGGTCCGGACGATGGCGCATCCCGAAACCTATACCCCTCAGCCAGCGCGTCCTTTAACGACGGTGCCGGGGCTGTATGCGTGGTTGAAGGATGCTCAGTTCCGCGACCAGTTCGTGGTGCGCCACGGGAGAGACACTGAAGTGTTCTGGGCGGAGGCGGGAGGAACCCCCGAGTTGGTGTATGGAGGGGAGAGGGAGAAGGCGGCGGGACAAGGGAGGTTTTGGTGTGACCAGTACGTGGCATGGAGTAAAACGGGGGCTTACCTTCTGACCTACCACAGGCAGGGCGTTGCCCTGTGGGGAGGCCCAAATTTCGAGAAAGTGGCACGATTGGCGCATCATGGTGTGGCGCTTGCGCACTTTTCGAATACGGATCGGTACCTGGTCACGTATTCGTATCCGCAAGTACCGGGGGATGGGCCCGGTCATGTGGTTGTGTGGGACGTGGAGAGGTCCATCTCGGTGCAGCAGCAGGTTGCATTAAGATCCTGGCCTGTGGAGCCTTATGGAAAAGGGAATTGTTTCAAGTGGTCGCATGATGATAAATATATTGCGGTGGGAAAGAGTGCGTATCTGAGGAACCCTCAGGCAGCCCAAGCAGCGATGGACGAGAGTGGAGGAGGAGGGGGCCTGCCAGGGCATCAGAAGCAGGTGAGCATGGGGGGCGTTGGAGGAGATGGAGTGATGGATGATGTGGAGGGTCAGATCAGCGTGTTTGAGGTTCCCAGTATGGAGTTGTTGGATCGGAAGTCGATACGAGCCGAGGGACTGCGGGGTTGGGACTGGTGTCCCAAGTCGAACCTGCTCGCTTACTGGGCACCGGAGAAGCAGCAACAGCCGGCGAGGGTGGTGTTGGTGGAATTGCCTAGCAAGAAAGAGGTGCGACGTAAGCCTTTGTTTCATGTGGAAGACTGCGCGCTGACGTGGCAGAATGAGGGGGAGTACCTGTGCGCGAAAGTGACGCACAAGAAGCGCCAGTCCAAGAAAAAGGTTTCCCTGGAGCTTTTCCGCATCAAGGAAGCAGGGATCGCCCTCGAAATGGTCGAGTTGGATCCCACTCCTGTCCAGGATTTCGCGTGGGAGCCTGCGGGCCACCGATTCGCGCTCCTTCATGGGGAGGATGCGCATCCTTTCACGGTGTCATTTTATTCCATGTTGCAACCAGTGACGGGACAGAAGGAGGTTACCCTCCTCCACCGCCTGGAGAGCCCTAAGGCCCGCACGGTGAACAAGCTATTATGGTCTCCGAATGGCTCCATCATTGTGTTGGCGAACCTAACGGAGGGGAGTACGTTGGAATTTTACGACGTGGACACCCAAAGCAGCCTTGCGAAGCGGGATGACTTGTCTCGCATCGATTACTTGAAGTGGGATCCGTCAGGGCGATACCTCACTGATGCGATTCAACAGCCGATGGGTAACAGCTACTACAAATATAGCTACGACAACGGGTTCCGGGTATGGACGTTTCAGGGAACGCTGATAGCGCATATTGAGAAGCCGCAGTTTTATATGTTTCAATGGCGACCTCGCCCGCCTTCGCTGTTGACGGCGGAACAGCAGAGAAAGGTGAAGAAAGACTTGAGGAAGTACGAGAGGAGGTTTGACAAGGAGGACCGAGAGAAGGAAATGAATAAGAAGAGGGAGGAGTGGAGGAGGAAGGGGGCCAGACGGGCGGAGTTCAGGTCGTTCTATGCGAGGAGGAGGGAGGAGATGATGGCTAGGAAGGAGGAGCTGATTGCGTTGCAGAAGGGGTATGATGACGAGGACCCGGATAATTATGAGGTGAGAGTGGTGACCAGACGGATGGTGCCATTGGGGGAGCCGGAGATGGCGGGGCAGTGAAGTTTGAAGGAGGGAGTGTAGGAAAGTAGGAAGGGAAGGGTCGGACATAGACAAGAAAAGATAGACTCATGATTTATGAGAAGAGGGTGTGAAGGAGGTGTATTTTCTTTGGTGTATTTTGCTCACACAACTGTTTCTTCACGCCGTCTTTTTTCCTCCCTTACACTGGGCTCCCGCACTCATTTGACCTCCGTCGTCAAAGTCTGCTTTATGACAGCACATGACTTACATCCTCATCAAGACACTCAGGTCCTTTTCATCATGTTTTCCTACTTCGTCTTCGTCTTCGATCGCTTCCTACGAACGATGCGCGGGCCATGTTGCCTCCCTCCTTCCCTCCCTATCTCATTTGCACCTGGCGGCGGCTGCTGCTGCTGCTGCTCCTGCTGCTGCTCCTGCGGATACTTCTGGCTCTGCTGAGCCTCCAGCTGCCCTACCCCTCCCGCTCCATCTCCTTCCTCCTGCTGCTGCTGTTGTTGCCGACGGAACACCCTCACTTCTCTCCTTAACGACCGGACCAAGTTCCTTTCCTTCCGTTGCCTCACCCACTTTCTCCACCTCGTCAAATACTCCCTCATCCTGTCCCTCTCCCAGCATTTCCATGTGTTCTCCTGCACCCTTATCCTCCTTCCAATCCACACTCGGCACACCCATCTTCTCCACCCCTCCGATGCCAAAATCAATTCTCGCGCCTGCTCCGCCGCCATCATCGCCTGCCGCTGCTGCAGCCCCAGCAGCACCGACCACTGCAACAGCGAAATGAACCCCCTTCCCGAAATCTCCACATTCCTCATCCTTCTCCTCATCCTCCTCTTCCCTCTCTTTCTCCCTCCCTCTATCCTTCGTCGTCTCTCCCATTCCACCGCCATCTCTTCTTGGCCCCTAACGAACTCTTGTGAGTATCTCCACCTCTGCCAGCAGCTTACCCACCTCCTCTCCCTCCACCTCCTCGCCCTCTCCTCCATGTTCTTCAACGTCCTCCTCTTCCTCTCCCTCCTCTCCTTTCCTTTCACCCACGCCCCCCATCTCTCCCGGAGCCCCTCCTTCATTATCCTCCTTCGATACCACCTTGCCGCCAGCAGCATCCACCTCTGCCTCCCCCCCCTTCCTCGGCATTTCTCCCTCCATCCATACATCGCATTCCGTAACAACCTGTTCCTGCAATAGAAACCCTCCCTCTCCTCGCTCTCCTTCCTCCTTCGCTGCTTCTCCGCCACCCAATTTTTCCACCTCCTCAAGCCCACCAGCACCTTCATCCTCCTTCCCCCCCCCCCCACTCTAGCCATTCTCTCCCCCACAACAACCCTGTCCCTCCTCTTTCCTTCCATCCACTTTCTCCATATTTTCAACCCTTTTTCCTTCCTTACCCTCCGCACATACCTTCCTACTGTTTCGGCCACCCTAACTCGTCGCGCCGCTCGGGCTTTTGCCCTTCGATACCACCGATGAAACCAACGGTGCAGTGCCCCTGCCTGCCACTCGACCAACTCCTTCTCCTGCAGCGCCTGCCTCCACACTCTTAGATATGCTAAAGCTATATTATCTTTATTCGTTAGCATCAGACATCGTACTAGATGCTGCTGCTCGCGGAAAGCATGCCACTTCCTCCAAACCCGACCAAGCTTTCTCTTCCTCCATCTCCTCCTCATCTTCCCTTCCCCTCCTCCCTCCCACAGCATCAATGCCCTCCCCTCCCTCTCTCTCTCCGTCCTCCTCCGCCCCACCATCTCTCTCAAACGCCTCATCGTCCACACCCTCCCCCTCCACCCACAGAAACCCTCTACTCTTCCCCTTCTCCATTCCCTCCCTCTCTCCCTCTCCTCCCTGCGCCTCAACCATACTCTAAATCCCCTTCTCCTCTGGTGGGGAGCCACCACCTTTTCAATAGCCATACGTGCTGCCGTTTCTCTCCGCTCTTGTTGCTGTAACGCCCGTCGCAGGCCCTGCCATTGCGTGAGTAAGTAATGACAGCCGGCACGCACGAGGGAGGAGGAGAGGCGCCCCTGCTGGTGGGAATGAAACTTCCATCTGTCCAATGCGAGATGGAGCCTTCGGTGAGCGAGGCGGGTGTAGGCGGCGTGGAGGAGGTGGGGGGGAGGGAGAGAGGGAAGGAATGATGCGGATGGTAAGCGTGGGGAGAGTGCAGACAGCTGCTGCTCCTCCTGCTGCTGTTCCTCCTGCTGCTCCTGCTGGCGATGACACCGAGGATCCATTGAGCGCTCCACCCTCTTCAAAGCCGCCCTTTGCATCTTGAGAGCGACCACATAAGCCACCCATGCACGTATCCCTCTTTCTTCCCCACGGCTCTCAAAATGCTCCTCCCCTCTAACCAAGAGCGCCCGGTACCCTTTCTCCTCCTCCACTATCACCTTCCATCCCTCACATTTTTTCAACAGTTGCATCACTCGCCAGGGCAGTGCTGATCCTGCTTGCAACTCCTCCTCCCCTCCTCTCTGTCCCTTCTCAAGAGCCTGTCTAAGCATCCTTCGAGCTGCCCAGGCTCTCAATGCCTCCACCGCCCTCCCTCCAGCCCTCCCCCTCCACAGCCCCTCCCCCTTCCTCCCCCTCGCCCTCTCCTTCTCTTTCACCCCAAGCATCCACCTCTCCCTCCATCTCACCACCAGCGCTCGTTTCATTCTTCTCCTCTCACAAATCCGTCCCGCCGCCCGCGCCAACCTCTTCTCCCCACTCCTCCTCCCCCTCATCCTCCCCAACACCCTGCACCACTTTCCCCAAGCCATCCTCCCTCCCTCCCTCCATTCCTTCCCCCTCTTCAACATCCTCCTCTCCTCCCGACGGACTACAAACATACAAAGCCACGTCTTTACCCCCCTTTGCTGCAGCCGCTGCTCATGCCACGCATCCATCCCTCTCACCAGCCTCCTTCCCTCCCTCCTCGCCTCACACCACCCTCCCCCCCACCTTCGCAACCCTCCCTCTTTCAATCTCAAATCCCACCACAGTTCTCCCTTCTTCATTAATAGCTTCCGGTTCCTTCTTCTATTTCTCCACGCGCACCACTGCTGTAGTGCCCGCTGCTGCTGCTGCAGCTGCTGGTACTTCCTCATGTCTGCTGCTTTTTTATGTAAGAGACGCCGACGGGCTTGCTTGTTGTTGCGTCGTAGAGCCTGAAGCCCCTTGCGAAGGAGAGAAGGAAGGAGGGCATCTTGGATGGCGTGGCGCTTGAGGGAGCGAATGTGGGTTGAGGTGACGTGATGCCGGTGCAAGCGGTGGAAGCCCCTGGTGAGGAGGAGGCGGAGGGCAGCGCGGGTGTAGGTGGTGGTGAGAGAAGCAAAGAGAAAACAAGAATTGGAAATCTCCTGTTGTAGTTGATGGTATTTAAAAACGGAAGAGGAAAAGGAGGGTAAAGGCTGCTCTTGCTCTCCCTCCCTTCCTCCCTCCCTTTCTCCCTCCCTTCCTCCTTCCATCAAGACCACCCGGAGCATTGCCATGTGCTGCACGCGGGAATTACTCGCCCGTCGACGAAAGCGAGCCAGCGCCTGTCCTTGTTTGTAGAAAGTCATTGCCTCTCCAATCTCGTTTTCTCTTTCTTTGGCCAAGCGTCGGTGCAGCAGCCACTTCAACCATCGGGTCAGAGAGCGCCCCTCCAAAACCCTAACGCAGTGCCTGTCAGCACGTTGCTTTTTCTGCGCCCATCCCCACCCGACAGCAGCAGCTGCTGCGGCTGCAATGGCGGAGTAAGATGCGTCGGAATAAGGGCCTTCCACGTCGTCATCGAAGAGAGGTGGCGAGGAAGTAGGAAGGGGGGGAGGGACGAGAGTGCTTGCTCTTGGCGGTTGGGGTGGTGGCGGTGGTAGTGGAAGTGGTTGTAGTGGCTCCTCGTCCTGCACTTCATGAATATGAAAATGTGTCCGCAGCAAGGCCCGTCGCAAGGACAAAGTACGAGCCTCTAAATCGCGGCGCTCTTGGTCCACTTCGATGAGGTTGGTGGAGGAAAATGTAGGGGCGGGAGAGGACGGTGAAGGCGAGGAAAAGTGTTCGCCTCGTAATCTGCTGCGACTGTTGCTGGTGCTGGCATGACGTTTCGATGATGAAGGGCGTGAGGAGGGGGGTTGAAGGTGTAAGGGGGGCGGAGGTGGAGGTGGTAGAGGAGACTGGGCTGCAGCATGCACCTCGAGGAGACGCCGCAGAGTGTCTTCATGGAGGGCCCCCAACAAATGCGACGGCTGATGCGCCATGACACGTTTATGTACGTATGTAATTTTACTTCTCTGTGCCTAGCGTGCGAGGTGCATTGGTCGCGGCGACATTATCATGAGCTTGCATCGTACTGTGCGTGAGCTGGGAAAAAGAACCCGTTCGGGGGGCGAGTCGGCGAGAGAGCTCAAGCTGGAGACGCAGGTGTTGCACGCTGACACTCGTCTAAATGTGCGCCGTCTGATCCTGTCGGTGTGCGTGTGTGATACAGAGATGGTGTTAGTGGTCAAGGAGGAAGGGTGCGGGCGATGGCAGTGGCCTTTGAAGGCCTGGAAAGTAGAGGAGAGGAGAGGAGAGGAGGGAGGCTAAAGGGAGGGACAACCACCTACCATAAGGGGGGGAATCTTGTACAAGCCATAAAAGAGAATCAGAAATTGGGAGAGGTACCAGAATGACAGAGACGACATGCATACACGCGCTCTGCTGCTATGAGACGTAGCGAGGTGTGAAATGAGAGCTCACAGCTCTGTAACTGTCTATTTTTCTTATATGTGCTGGAACAAGTAGCTTACGCCATGATAGGAAAGGGAAACCGATCGATCCTCGACAACTTTCCCCCCTCCTTTCCTCCCTCTCTTCCTCCCCCTCTTTAGTTTCCAATGCGTTCTCTATCTATATATGTATATTTGCTCGTGCACTTTCTTAAACGCGACACTCCCTCCCTCCCCTCTCCTCCTCTAATTTGCATCCTCAATCTCATCAAAGATTTCACTCAAAGGCGGCTCGGACAAGGGGGATTCAGATCCCGGGGCCAAACTTGGCACCCTCCTTCTTGCCCAGGCCTTCATCCCCTCCCACCCCGCCGCCATCCCTCCCTCCCTTCCGCCCTCCCTGAGTGGCTTCTCGGGCATGCCTGCAATGGTCCGCTTCATAAACTCGTAGACACCAAATTGGATACCAATCATGGGTACCACACTGACCAGGCGCGGGGCCAGGGGGGCATAAAACGTCTTCAAGCCTTCCTCTCGCAGCACCCGTGTAAAACAATCCAACACACCCTTGTAGTGCACGCCCGCCATCGGGTTCGCCGCCTGCGTGACAATTCTTGTCTTGACCGTGTCCAGCGGAATCATAACACACACCGTGGCTGCTGCCGCGAATGCCCCCATCCCGAAATTCTCCGCATTGGTCGCCTCATGATTCAACCACCGGGTGCGTGCCAATTTAAGTTGTTGGAAAAACACCCAAGTTAAGCCATAGCTCGGGATTTTCTGCGCCAAGGCCGCGAACCACCCCGCGTATAGGCCTCGCACCCCGTCCCTCTTCATCACCGTCGACACCCCGTTGATGAGGTTAGGGTAATACCCCGCCATAATCCTGTCGGTTAACACCATCTGTGGCGTGCTAATGACCGAGCACAAGGTCGTGCTCACGGCCGACGAGACGAAGTCAAACGCCGGACCGGCAAATCCCACAGGAAACCAGCTCGATAAAGTTGTCTTGGTCGCCTCCAATACTGCGAAAGCCAAAGCCCCATGAGGCAACGACAGCGCGAACTGGGCTCCGGCCCCCCGGGTCAAAATTTGAAAATTCAAATTACTCAGCTCAGCTGACCCCTTGGTTTGCAGCAAGGTCTTGACAACATTGGCGGGGTGCATTGCCGTCTGTGCGCAGGAGCGGGACACGGCGCCCGCAAGCATATTTCCCCAAAAAGTGAGTGTTTTGTTGACGTGAAGGGCCGGAAGGCTCGGTCGGAAGAAGGGGAAGCGGAATGAAGGAGGGGAGGCGGAGGGAGGGGGTATGGCTGCGGCGGCGGTGGTAGCGCGGCCTTGGGAAGGAAGGGAAGAGAATGAGGAGTCTCTTCTTCTCGGAGTGGTGGTGCTGCTACTGCGGGTGGGGGTTGTTAGCTTCATAGCTCCTGCAGCTGCTGTCGAGGACGGTTCGACTCGGCAAATCTTGGCTTCCGTCTCCCGTTGATGTTGAAATGCAGGAAAATAAAATAAATTATAATCCCTTGCTGTTGCTGCTGTTGCCACAACCACGGGCGATGTTGTGGCTTTCGTCGCCGCCTTAGAGGTGCTGCTAGTGGTACTGCTGCTGCTCGCCCTGTTGCAATCAAATATCTTCCACGGCGCTAGGCCCAACGCGCTCTTGCCCAGAACTTGTGAAACTTGTGACACGCCCGTCAATGCCGAGGCGGCCGATGCAGGCCATGACGAGGCGACTAGGAGGAGGACAAGGAGGAGGAGGACAAGCCCGCGACTTGGGGCGGAAAGGAGGAGTGGTGGCGAGATACCTGAGGAACAGGTCGACGATACCCGTCGCCTGTGACCGGTGGGAGCGGCCATGGCTACTGCTGCGAATAGCGAACGGCCTGTGTGTTGTGTTGTAAGGATTGCGAAGGTGGGTGTGAGCGGGGCGGACGACGAAGCTTGACCATGGACGTTCAACAGCAAGCATAAGAGCGTGGGCGGGATGATGATATATGGTTAGCAGTGGCGCTTGCATGCAAAAACAGGATCGGACAACTATTGCTCACCCAGAACTTTCCACACTCTAGCACAATTTGAAAGACAAGCATGGATCGTTGTCTTGGGTATGGAAAGCGCTGCATGTGCCGTAGACAAGCGCACTAGCGAGGAGAAGGCTCCCGTCTCCCGACTACCGTTTTGTGGAGAGAGCTCTCTCAGACAGAGCGGCAGCGAAGCCTCCACAGCGATACAACATTCAAGCCTGACCCTTTCATTCCCCCATCATCATGAGCAGAACGTGCCCGTTGCAGCGCCGTCGTCCTCACACGAGTTTTATCCTGCAAATAAAGATGCCTCGCTCAACATACCTCCCCGCGGCAACAGCTATAGGCCTCCCATTCGTCCTTCTCCTCCTCGTCCTGCCCGCCATGTTGGCCTTTCTACCCCCCACGACCACCGTATATCATCATCATATCATCAGTACGAAAGCGTCGTCCTCGTCTGCCTCCTTTTCTTCTGCTCCGTCCTCTCTATTGGCCTCCACCTCCACCAGCAGTAGCAGCAGTAGCTCTCGCCGGGACCTTGTCGAGAACATCGGGCGTCTTGGTCTGGGCTTGGGCGCGCTCACCCTCCTCCCCTCCCTCACCGTCTCCGCCGCAGCCGACCGTAGCGCACCGATTGCCGTCCTCGGTGCCCGCGGCAAGACGGGCAAGCTCATCGTGCAACAACTCCTGGCGCAAGGGAAGTGCGTGCGTGCACTCTCCTACCAACCCTTTGAGTACGACAAAAAGGACATTCCCTCGGGCGTGGACGTTTCCAGCCTTCTCACTTACGCCATTGGTGACGTAACCAAGCCTGAAACTCTTTCTCCCGCCATCAAGGGAGCGAGTGCGGTTATTTTCGCGGCGTCAGCAAGTAAAAACGGCGGGAAAGCCCAAGCCGTGGATTGTGACGGTGTCGAGAACATCGCCCGTTCTTGCATCGCGGAGAAGATTCCTCGGCTCCTCGTTATTTCCTCGGGGGCTGTCACCAAGCCCGATTCATTCGGGTATAAAGTTACGAATTTGTTCGCACGGGGGATCATGGGCCTGAAGCTGGAGGGCGAGAACAGGCTGCGTGCCCTCTATGCTTCCTCTGCCCCTCCTGGAGTCACCTATACCGTCCTCCGTCCGGGAGGCCTGTCAAATGACAAGGGGCTAGGAGTTTCTGGAATAGAGCTCAATCAGAAGGATACGATCATTGGGGAGATTTCCCGGGTGGATGTGGCAGCGACCGCGGTAGCAGCAATAGGAGCAGCAGACGCAGCAGATGTGACTTTCGAGGTGTATGAAATCGGGAGGAGGACACCACTGCAGAAGGAGTTTCCTGAGAAGAGCGGGATGGAAAGGAGGGCGGGGACATGGGAGGAGATCTTCAAGGGTTTGGTGAAGGATAGCGCGCTGCAGGTATAGATGTTGCCGAGGGAGGGAGGAGGGCAGGAGGGAAAACGTCGACCCTCGCCGTGCTTTCATTTTTTGGGGTTGTTGAGAGAAAATATTGAGTAAGTGAGAGCGGAGAGGATTCGATTGCTGGTAGTGTTATTATCATGTCATGTTTTGTTCTTTTTTCAAGGATGGTAGTGATAGTGACCTCCCCCTTCCTTAAAAAAATCTATATATTCCCTCGTCCTATCACCTTCCTGCCTCTTGTACGCGCCCTATTTTCCTGTCTTTTTCGATGTGGGTTATTTCCCTCTTTCCCACGAATATAATGTTTCCCTATTCTCGGGCGCTCTCCCTCTCTCTTCTGCAATCTCCCATCCAGCGCCTACTTTTTGGTTGCTTTTCCGATCCCAACCTCGCTTGAGCTGCTGCTGCTACTGCTGTTGCTGCTGCTTCTGACGGTCGTGGTAATGGCGCTGCTGCAATGGCACACACTATTTACGCGCTCGGATGGGCTTACCTAAATCTTTGACTCTCGTCGTTACGTCGTCAAGGTCCCTCCCTCGTTATCCCACTGTTCTTTCCTGTTCTTTTTTTTCTCCTCCTCTTTTTCTGCTGGTGTCTTCTTCGTTTGCTTTTTCTTCTTGTTCTTCCTCTCGACTCCCTCTTGGGGAGTGGGGGAGGTTTCTCATCTTTGTCATCATATTCTTTTCACAGTTAAACGTCCGAGTAACCAGGTCAGTTGTCCAATCCATTCCTCCCTCAATTCTCTCCCTCCCTCCCGCTCTCTCTCTTCCGCTCTCTCTCACACACCTCAAGCCACTTCCCCGCCGTCCTCTACAAACAAGAGCGACGAGTCAATATAGATCAAGAACCTACACTTCACAATTGAAGTCAAATTCCAATTCCAATTCAAATTCAAATTGAAAGTGCCGAGCACTCAAAACAAAATATTTTCTATGCAAAGGTGGGGGCCTGACAGAAAGGACTCCATAGCTTAAATGCGCCTTCCTACCTCCCTCTCTCCCTCTCTCCCTCCTTCCCTTTGTTTCCTCCCATGCCTCGGGTACAATCCTGTGCCTATCCGCCTTTAGCTCTCAGCACACTGACAAAGTGACATGCAGTCCGCTCCTCCTTCCTTCCCTCCCTCCCTCGTTCTTGCCCCTTCTTCTCACGAGGAGCCAACAAGACATGAGGGTGACAACAAAAATGTGTCATCCAGATAAATGAATAAAACGAAGCGCATTCTCCCTCCCAACACCGACCTGGCGGCTGCTACTGCTGCTGCTGCTGATGATGAGAGAGATGTTTGTCGTACTGCTGCTGCTGCTGCTGGAGCTGCTGCTACTGCTGGAGATGCTGCAACTGCTGGAGCTGCTGCAACTGCTGCTACTGCTGGAGCTGCTTGTGGCGATAACTGGGCCTGACTTGCACCACATTCTGTCCTCCTTCTCTCCCTCCTTCCCTCCTTTTGTCATCGTTCTCACCATTCCACATGAAGAGCTTTCTCGTCTGTACACACCTCCTCCCTCCCTCCCTCCCTCCCTCCCTCCCTCCTATCTCCGCTCCTTGTGCAGATGTCGCAGGGCGAGGTAGGCACACAGAGTCAGCCCGACGTATATGGCAAAGGCACATCCCAAGTTTTGCCAGATCGTGCTGGGGTTGTTGAGGGAGATATAGTCAATCACGAACTCCACGTTTGTGCCTAAAGGGAGGGAGGGAGGGAGGGAGAGAGGGAGGGAGGGAGGGTGGGAGGGGAAAGTGAGGCTCGACATTGTGTTGGTCCATGTAAAAGAGGGAGGGAGGGAGGGAGGGAGGGAGGGAGGGAGCACGTACCTCGCAGGACGTTCATCGACAGAGGCTGGAAGGTGAACTTGATGAAGCTCGTCCACTGCAACCACTTGGCGTTGTGGTAGAAGGAATTAAAAGAGACGATAAAGCCGCCCGTGAGGATGGAGGCAGCCACGTAGCCGGCAGCGAGGACGAAGGCGATGTCTTGGTTGGGAGCGAGAAGGGCAGAGAGCTGCACGCACATGCTGCCCATGTTGGTCTGGGGAGGGAGGGAGGGAGGGAGGGAGGGAGGGAGGGAGGGAGGGGATGAGTCATAGATTCTTTCCAATGTTCTTGTTCTTGTCTTTTCCGCCCTTTGCTTCTCATCATCGCTCCTCTCCCTCTCCCTCCCTCTCTCTCCCTACCTGCAGGACAAGTCCAGAGAGGTATATGACAAAATTGAGGGGGACGTTCGCCGGCTGGGTGAAGGCGATATAGTCTGCGGAAGGAAGGGAGGAAGGAGGGGAGGGAGGGAGGAAGGGAGGGGGCATCAGAATTCGTCGACAAGTGCTTCGAGATCGGACAAGGCGAGGAGGGAGGGAGGGAGGGAGGGAGGGAGGGAGGGAGGGCGGGGCTTACCGAGATTGTAGTAGACGATAAGGGAGAAGAGGAGACCAGAAAACGAGTTGAGGGCTGTCTCGAGGACGATGTTGGAGACAAAGTACACGGAACAAGGATACAGCTTGGAGGCAGCCTGGCAAGGAGGGAGGGAGGGAGGGAGGGAGGGAGGGAGGGAGGGAGGGAGGGAGGGAGGGAGGGAGGGAGGGAGGGAGGGGTGAGCTACTGGATCATCCTCACGCTTCCTCACGCTACACCTTCCACTCCCTCCCTCCCTTCCTCCCTCCTTCCCTCCGTCCCCTCCTCCTCCTATTTGCCCACCTCTCCGCTGTAAAACTGTCTGTCGTAGATAAAGAGAGACAGGGAGGCAAACGGCAATAACGTCACGGCCAGAATGGAGTAGAAGATGGAACCTATTATGTGGGTGACCGTGAGGAGGGAGGTGCTGCCCGCCTCCCGGCTGCCGATCCTGAAGTACACCAAAGCCTCCAACCCAGCGATGAACAGCATGACCGAAATGCGGGCCAGAACCTGGAGGGAGGGAAGGAGGAAGGAGGGAGGTGAGCCATCTTTTTGAATGCGAGCTTGTACCCGGTTCCAGTCTATACCCTCCCTCCCTCCCTCCCTCCCTCCCTCCCTCCCTCCTTCCCTCCCTCCCTTCCTCGTTCTTACGTTGCCTGGATTACGATAGTAATTGGTGAAGTTTCTGCCCAATACTACCCGGAACTTCCACACCCACGAATCCAACGCTCGAATTGAATCGCTCGTCCGTTGGGTGAGACTAACGTCCGACAAGTCGTTGAAAAGGGAGTGGTGGCGAGGGAGGGGAGGAGGCGCCTGAGGGAGGGGTGCAAGGATGGGGAGAGGGCACTTTGGAGTGAGAGATGAACGAGGGGCTCGACGTATCACCTACGCTAGCACACATCCTCTCGATCCTTCCCCAGCTTCCTCCTTCCCTCCCTCGCTTGTGAGGGAAAGGACAACCCGCATTGGTTCTCACCTCCTCCCTCCCTCCGTCCCTCCCTCCCTCCCTCCCTCCTCACCTCAATGTACCGGCCTGCCACATTGCTGTGGGCAGATCGGAACTGCGCGGCTGCTTGTTCGAGTTCTAGAACAGTTTGCATGGTCTTGCTGCCGTGGATGTCCGGGTCCTTGACGAAAGATATATTCACTGGGAGGACGGGACGGGAGGGGGGGGGGGGGATGAATGGATTCGATGAGGCGTTGGCGTAGGGTAAATGCGTGGTCGATGAGTCTTTCATGCGGGAGATATGTACACTGAGAGGAAGGCGGGGGCTGATTGATTTGAGTCTCCCACGCAAGAGAACGCAGACTTGGCATGATGCCTTCTCGATGTCCTCCGACTCCCGCCCTCCCTCCCTTCCTCCCTCCCTTCCTCCCTCCCTACCCACCCAGATCCATGATGAAGTCCACTGCCGAGGTGTTATGATGACGTGGATACCCCAGCTGCTCGCTGAACCACGCCTCTGCCCCCGAGGCCTCCCCAAAATACATTTGATTACCGCTCGACAGCACCATCACCTTCTCAAACAACGTCCATATCGCGGCCCGGGGTTGGTGGATGGTGCATATGACCATCATGCCCCGCTGGCAGTACTTCTTCAGGAGGCGCATTACCTGCGGAAAGGGGAGGGGGAGAGAGAGAGGGGAAGGGGGGGGGGAGGGAAGGGTGAGCCCCTTGGGATCCATTCGCTGGCAGTACATCAAGAGGCGCATCGCCCGCAAATGGGAGATTAAGGGGGGAAGCGTTTGATTTGATGAATCTATTTCAATCCAGTGGAGTCCGATAGAAACATCAGCAAAAGGAGGAAACCCAAACACACCCCTCCCTCCCTCCCTCCCTCCCTCCCTCCCTCCCTCCCTCCCTCCCGCCCCACGTACCACCAAAGCCGCAAACCCGTCCAAGCCACTGGTTGGCTCGTCAAGAAACAGTAGACTCGGAGCCGTCACCGTGCCACAACAAAGGCTCAGACGCCGTTTCTCCCCTCCACTCAATCCTCGCACCCGTAGCCCTCCAGGTAAGGGACCACCCACATAAGTATGCTCCTTCCCCTTCAATCCCACATCCTCGATCAACCTTAATGCCAACGCGTCCTTCTCGTGGACGGGCATTCGACGGTCGAGCCGCAGATTTGCTTGGAACAGCACGGCTTCCTTCACGGTAGAGGTAGGGTGGAAGATGTCTTCTTGCGTCACATAAGCCGTTACACGCTGAAACCGCCGACGGCCCGCCAGCTGACGGGGAAGAAAGGGAAGGGAGGGATGGGAGGGGAGAGGCAGGAGAAATGGAGAGATGAGTACAAAGTTGCTGTATCATAATTATGTTCACTGTCATTCAAACGCGGTACCCTCGGTCAACCGACCCTTTACCCCTCCTTCCCTCCCGCCCTCCCTACCTGCCCATCAAGCAGGCGCAGTCCTGATATCTTCCCAACGGTCTTCCGATCGGCCAGTATATCCAGCAAGCACGTCTTCCCGCTCCCTGATGGACCAATTACCGCCAGCATCTGACCCGTCTCCAGATGGCCATCCACTCCGTGGAGCACCTAGGGAGGGAGGGAGGGAGGGAGAGAGGGAGGGAGGGAGGGAGCAATGAGAAAGGTGGCCGAGCGCACGTAGGCGTAGACATACCTTCAAAAAGACACGTCATACTCCCTGCCCTATTGTAAAACCCTCTATACGATCCGACTGGTCCTGTCAAATGCGCACAACTGTTTTCTCTCCCTCAATCCCTCCTTCCTTACCTCGACCACCACGGGTTTGCCCCCCCGTGATTGGTTATTGGCCTCGTACGAACATCGAATATTCCGCCATGTGTATGATTGGGGGGCGGACGAGTCGACGCTGTCGGAGGAACCGTCCATGCTTTAAGATGGAAGGAAGGAAAGGAAGGAACGAGGGAGGGAGGGAGGGAGGGAGGGAGGGAGGATGTGAGTGCGTAACGCTGAACACAAGATCCTTTACGGGGACCAAACGTCCGATTTTAGCATGAAGGGGGAAGAGAGGTGGCAACCTCGTGCTCTATGATGAGGACGACAGATAGACACAGCGAATAACCGGCAACAACCAATGCGGGTGGTACGTTAGTTGCCGGATTGCCATCTCTCGCCCTTTGAGACCCCCTCCATCCTTCCCCTTCCGCCCTCACATACCTGTGTGACTCGCAGTCGTAGCTGGCGGAGGAGCTGTCACTGGTAGAGGGCATGACTCGCTCGTGCTTCAGTGCGGAGGGGTCGGTCTCGATCTCTATTGCTGCCATGCTTGCCGCCTCACTAGCCTTCGAAGTGGCGGTTACGTCTTCGATCTCCGTTCCCCTTCCTTTCTTCTCACGGGTCGCTCCAGCGACTGCGATTGCTGCACCTGCTGCAATGTCCGCCTCTGAGCGTCGTGGTGTCCTCGGGTAGGCCGCCGTCGCCCTCCCTAGCGTGTCGATGTGATATGATTCGACAGTATCGGTCGGTCTACGTTACGGGGGAGGGAGGGAAGGGAGAGACTAGTTAGAATATTAGCGCCTATCGTCCTACACCGGGCCGAGCCCTGTTCCCCACAGATATGAAGTGCCCCTGGACATGGTATAGGCATGCTTGACAATCTTGGGCCAATGTTGACGGGTCGTTTGGGGATTAAAAGCTTCATTCACATATTCTTCCGGGTCCCTGGATGCAAGAAGGCGCCGCAAGAGGGGGTCGGGAAAAACGCTTGAGGTTCGACCCATCCAACCCGTCGGCTATCCCCGTCCACAACCACAATGCTCACGCCTGCTTGCGCAAAGCGGTGTGCCGAAAAGTCATTCGACGTAGAAAGGGCGCTAGAGAGGGATGATGGATGTGAACGAGGACGAAAACAGGAGGAGCGAGAGCCGTGGCAGATCGTTTAGGAACCCCAGATCTCGTTTTTATGGCCCTATTTCGAAAGTTTGGCAGCGAGATGTAGAGGCCTGCTGGAAATGAGAAGCACGTGCATTCACTACACATGCGCTGGCACGTGATTTTCGGCCGACAGGCAGTTCGGGCCGGCATGCAAGCCGCACGGCAACCCGGGAGAGGAGTTATGTCTTGCGGGGAACACGTAAGGCTACTACAAGTATTGATCCACGCAAAATCCATTAGCGGATACACCCGTCCAATGCAAGTTGGCAGTATGGCATGCCTGCTCGATTCTTTGCTTCGTCTCTTCCTCCTCGTGTCCTGTCTTTTTTTCGAAGCAATGGTGCCAATTATCAAGACACGTGGCCCCCCCTCACTCACGCATGGTGTTCATCCTTGACTCGGACCAACCGATCGACACAACACAGAGACGAAACTATGCGCCAACCCTTGCTCCGCGGTCCCCTCCTTCTCATCGCCTTGGCCGCTACTACTACGTACACCAATGCGGCAGTGCTCTTCCCGTCGACGCGGCACGCTGCATTTTTTCCCACGACTGCTGTGGCAGGCCTAGCCGCCACCACCCCACTCCGGGCTTCGACAGGTCCCTATTCCTCTTATTCCAGTAGCACTAGCATTGTCAACAGACGGAACCCCGCACGGACCGCGGCCTTCCTGCACATGTCCACATCCTCCTCTTCCTCCTCTTCTTCTTCATCCGTCCCACTACTATTTCTTAAAACGAAGGGCGGTAAGACCCCACCCATGACCTCTCCTCCTGTCTCCCCCTCCCCTGAGCGTCGTCAACGCACCCGCCGGCTCCTTGCTCTAGCCAGTGCTGGCGTCGCTTTGGCGCTCATCACTTGCACCACGTCCATCCCCCAGGCGCTGGCCGCGGCAGTTGAAAAAGGAGAGCACCTTCACCTTGGACAACGCCTTGCGAATGCCGTCCGCGTCAAAACCGGATGGCCTGACTGGGTCATTCTCATGGTCATCTCGGCACTACCAGTCGTCGAGCTTCGAGGCGGGGTTCCCGTGGGGCTTTGGATGGGTATCCCTCCTGCGCAGACTTTCGCGCTGGCCTGCGTGGGGAACTTCGTGCCGGTGCCCTTTATCTTAATGCTGCTAAAGAATGTGCCCTGGTTGATGGAGAAGGTGACGCCGGTGTTGGAAAAGAAGCTGAAAGATATGACCGGGGCCAGGATGAACTGGCAAGCCTTGGCGGTGTTTGTGGGCGTGCCATTGCCAGGGACGGGCGCATGGACGGGAGCAGCGATTGCGGCCTTGTTTAAGTTGTCATATGCTGAGTCGTTGTTTGGAGTGGTGGTAGGCATTGTCTCGGCGGCTGCCATCATGACGGCCTTGGTGTTGGCTGGCTTGTGGGGGGCGGTAGCAGTGGGAGGGGGTTTGCTAGTGAGTTTGGTGGTGCAGCAGCTGAGCAAGAGGGGAAAGGACCAGAAGTGACGAAAAGGAAGTGGGAGGGTGAGGGAAGGGAGGTTAGAAATTAAAGAATCAAGAAAAAAAGTAACCATATCCATTTGAAAAAGATTTGCACCTTCGAAGGACGGGATGCGGCTTTTGGTTTTCGATTCAGATGCTTTGCTCTGGACTCTGCTTGGGTTCCATTGTATTTACTCTTGCCTGACTGCGGCGATACTAATAGGGGGGGCAAGGGAGACAGGAGTCGTGTGAGGTAGAATTGCAGCCGCCGATGGCTATCATAGCTTTGGTCTTTTTATAGTATAAGAGTCGTCTTGCTAGGAGGATGACAATGAGAAGGGAGGGAAAGAGCGCGTGAGGGAAAGGTCGCAATTGAAAAAGGCGATGATGGTGATGACAGCGGTAATGAAGTTGGTGAGAAGAGGAAGCAAATCGATGGAGAACGAAAATGGAGGGATGATGGAGGAGAATTGCAAGAAAGATGTGTTCATGTGGGGGGTTATGGAAGGCCATGACTCGGGAGGATTGCGAAACAAAGACAAGCCGGCTGAAGTCATTGAGGCAATTAAAAAAAAAACATACACATACCTATGATGTGTACAATAGCTCAAAGGTTTGAATGAGGCACGAGATAATGTAACACAACACGAGCGCTTTTGGGAGCGTATGGGGAAGAATCAAAAAGTGCGCGACGACTCGTCGGACTTGCCAAGTGACGAGAGGAACTGGAGGAGTCACAATGCGCATGCCAAGCGTTCCCTCATGCCTTCTTTCCCTACACACATTGGCAGGCACACAGCCAGATGGAAGGATCAAGACTACGAAGGCAACAGGCCCTGGCCCGGCTGCCCGTTCTGCTCCTCCTCATCCCGGCCTTCCTCCTCCTAGTGATGATGGGGAGCAGCACCCTCCTTCCTACGGCCACTGCTACGGCCACTCCTTGTAGCAAACAAGGTTCGTCTGGATGGAACAACTACATTATTCCCATCAGTGCGAACGCATTCGTGCCGTCGTCTTTGTACCACTGAACTCTCTCTTTTCCCCTTTCTCGCAAACACAGATGCGTGTGCCTCCTCATACTCCTTTTTCCTATCGACCATTCGTGGGGGTGCAGCACGAGCCCATGATAGGGGAGCAGGAGGAGGAGAAGGAATAACGGGGAAAGCGGGGCATGCGTCTGTGTCACTGCCCTCCTCCACTTCAGCGCGGTTCATTCGGAATAGTGTGGGTGGCAACAGGCCTAGTCGACGCAAACAACGGTTCCTGGATGAGCAGCACGAGGAGGAGCAGGAGGAGGACGACGACGAGGAAACAGATTCGCTGCCTCACGATAGACACATCAGCACTGCTGGAGCTTCGATAGGTCGTGGTGGTAAAGGTGCAGTCGCGTTCACATCTCGTCGCCCGACAGGCAGCACCAGCAGCACCAGCAGCACCAGCACCAGCACCAGCACGAGCGGCAAAAGACGGCGTAAAGCTCCCTCACCATCACCACTCTCCTCAGCGATTCCCTCCAAGAAAAGAGGAGAGGAAACAATGGGAGGAAGAGGTGAGAGACAGTCACCTCGCAAAAGGCATGGCGCTACCACTCCCTCCCCCTCCTCTCCTCCTTTCCCTTCCGCCCAAACTACCCCCCGCTGGCGACACTCTTCTTCCTCCCTCTCCTCCTCCTCCTCCTCCCCCCCTTCCTCCCCTCCCTCCTCGTCTTTCTCCTTTCCCTTTCGTCTCGGCAGCAGGGGACGTACCCTCCTGCGGGAGCTCAAGGCCGCGCTGTCCTCCGAATTGGAAGGGGAGATAGTCAAAGCCACAAGACCCGACACCCGTCAAATTAAACCAAAGCATTTGGAGCCCCTCCTCGCCATCACGTATCAAACCCCCGCCCAGCTCGATCCGTTCCTCCCCATCCTTCGCAAGCTATGGGCGAAGATGCGAGAGGGCGACAGTCGAATCACCCTGAAGGCCCTGTACATTCTTCATCGCTTTGCTGCTAGTGGTGCGCCTGAACAAGCTCCCAACCTGCAAGCCCGCCTGGGAGAGTTAACCCGACAGATGGACTCCCGGGCTGCTTCCTCCTCCTTCTCCTCCTCTTCCTCCATCTCCTCCCCCTTCTCCTCCCCCAAACACATACGGTAAGCTTTTCTTCGATGATTTGCCAGGGCCAGAGGGAAAGGCTTCTTCTCTTGGCCTCGGTGCTCTCCCACCAAGGTAAGCCCTTTTCCACCTCCTCACCCTCCCTCCCTCCCTCCTTCTCCCAGATACTTCGACACTGGTGCCATGTCGACGGAAGGCCGACCCTTCGTGACCGCCTATGCCGACTACGTCACCTTCCGCGCCTTGCATTTTGGCCCCGGCTACCCGGAAGTAGGGCGGGAAGTCGGGGCAGCCGTGGAAAGGGAGGAAGTAGGGGATGACACAGAAGACGCAGTTGGAGCAGCTGCTGCAGCGGCAGGAGCAGCAGCAGCAGCGGCGGCGATGGCGGAGGGTAGGGTGGCCCCGCCACCAGCCGTGTGGAGCGCGGGAGATTTTGACCTGTTTCTGCGGCAGGTGGAGGACGTATGGGAGAGGGCATGGAGAGTACGGCTCGGAACAAAGGAGGAGGTGAGTGAATTGACCTGTGCGTGTGTGGAAGCGGTGTACTTTGACCTGCAGCAGGTGTTGGAGTGCCTTGCGGGGCATTTGAAGGTGGTCTTGAGGAAAGTTGGGAGCGAGGAGGGGGTGGGGAGGGTGACAAAGGCGGTGGAGGTGTATGAGAGGGGGGTGGAGGTGTTGAACGAGTATGTGGCAAGGCACAAGGACTTGGTGGAGGGGCAGGGGGTGGTGATGGTGCCCATGGCGGTGGTGGCTTTGGGGACGCCGCCCCGAGTGCCGTCTTTAGAGATGGTCGGACCCGGGGAGGAGGAGGAGGAGGGAAGGGAAGAGGAGGAGGGAAGGGAGGGAGAGGGGAAGGGGAAGGAGCTGGGAGAGAAGACGGGAATGGAGAAGAAAGATTGGGATTTGAATGTAAAGAAGAAGAACAGAACAACAAAAAAGGTGGAGAGAGAGGAGGAGGAGGAGGAGGAGAAGGGTGAGGAGGAGGAGGCTGTCAAAGCTGTTAATAATAAGAAAAAGAACAAGAATATGTCAAATTCTGGGAAGAAGAAGAAGAAGAAGAGCTGGAAGCTCTCCACTGCCGAGCGGCCAGCGGTAAGAGTGGGGCCGACGAAGGGGAAAAAACGGAAGAAGCAGAAGATGGAGTAGGAGTAGGCCGATGAAGTCATCAACGGTCATGATAGGATGGTAAACGGGGAAGGAGGGACTAAAGAAGCCTTTAGAGACGTAGAGAAGGCAGTGCAGGTAGTGTACATAGTCGGACGCAAAAATAATACTAGAGCAATAGTGGCCAGATTTAAGCCCTCCACAGCACAAAGTGAACCTACAATTTAACCTAGGCGCGCTCATCATCTTCCACCTCGATTCTTCGCCTTCGAACAACTTTTACTTTTGCTTTAATTTCAACTATGCCATATCCTCCTTCATTCCTTACCTCATCCCTCTATAGAAAAGATACCTGAAGCCCCATTCTGGCTGGAAACATGATTGTCGATCGAGGATTTCTCACCAGTACTACTGCCGCCATCGCCGCCGACACCCCCCCCTCTCCCTCCCGCCCTCCCTCCTGCCCACCCGCCCTGAACTGTAGCAGACGCAACACTTCTATGCTGAGGAGGGCGAGTGCCATGCCTTTTCCCTCCCTCAAACAGAAGCCCCCTGCAGTCGTCCATCCTAATAGATGCCTCTCGAAGGATGAAGATGAGGAGGAGGACGAGGGCGGGAGGGACGCCGGGCGGGAGGAAGGAGCAAAACGTTGTTGCTTGTTTTTGGCAGTCCCGCCCACTCCTCCTCCTCCTCCTCCTCCTCCTCCTCCTCCTCCTTCTTCTTCTTCTTCTTCTTCTTCTTCTTCTTCTCCCTCTTTTCTGCCCTCCTCCTCTGCTTTCCACACGCCATAATCCTCCGATGATGGCAGGTAGATCTGGGCCAACGCCGCAGGCTTCCCCGTCCACGGGCACCTTAATACCCCTGCTGCATAGTAGCCAGACATCGCTAACGGAGACGGCGTCAACAACACCCGGCCTCCTTTCTTCCCTCCTTCCTTCCCTTCCTCCTCAAGAGATGAGGGATAACGCAATTCCCTGAATTTGTTGTAGAAATTGAGACGGGGAAAGATTCTTCCCTTGAATGCTCCTCTCGCCTCAGGAACCGCCACTGCCGCCTCCAGACACTCCGCCCGTCGAATCACCACCAACCCTCCCCCTTCCTTTTCCTCCTTCGATTCCTCCTTTTCCCCACCCAAAAAAGATGGGGGCTCTTCTCCCCACTCCCTTCTCTTCCCTTTCGGCCTTTTGCCCTCCTTCTCCCTCCACTCCCTCCTCCCCTCCTTCCACCACCTCCTTCCCTCCCTCGTCTCGGGGAAGCATCTCGGGAAGGAGGGGAGCATCCATTCCCCCTCAACCGCTTCTCTCTCCCTCAGCCCTAAGGGAAGGGGGGTGAGAGGCAGAGAGAGCCGATGTGCCTGTCGGCGCATCATGGCATGCCAAAACACTTTCCCCCACCCCCGGGGGAGGAGGAGGTCGAATCCTCCTAGACCGTTGCCATCGAGGAAGAGGCCGTTACTGTGAATCCCCCCACGGGCGATCAAGAGGAGAGGAATGTGGGTCGTTGCACTTGCTGTAGCTGCTACTGTTGCTGCTGCTGTTGCTGCTGTTGCCATTGCCTCGTCTTTGTCGATGGCACCGCGTAAAAGGCCTTGCCATGTTCCCTCTGCCTCCCTCCTTGCCTGCTTTTCCGCGTTCACCACATGATCGGGACGAGCGCCCGCGTGCTCGGTTACTCGTGCATGTGCCGCAGCGTCCCAAAGGAGGGAGGGAGGGAGGTGCAGTTGTGGCACTTGCTGCCCTTGCCGCTGCTCCAGCTCTTGCTGCTGCTGCTGCTGCCCTCCTCTTACTCCTCCTCCTCGTCTTTCTCGGGGATCTGCCACTAGCAAGGACAGCACAGTCCCATGCGGAAGACGAGGTGGCAGCTGTGCCCACCAATCCTGCCCTCTCTTCCTCCCTTCCTTGTCTGTCTCCTCCTCCTCTTCTTCCTGCTTCACCTCCCCCCCGCCAGTCACATCATCACGAGAAATAGTACCAGTCGCAGCAGCACCTGCAATAGCAGTAGTAGCGCAAGGAATCAACACTTCCTGGAGCAACGCCCTAGACAAAGGTCCCCTCAACTCAAACAAGAGTGAATCAGGCGCTAGTCCGACTTCCACCTCCCCTCCCTCCCTCCCTCCCTCCCTCCCCACCTCCTCCTGAATTTCTTCCAACACCTGCGCGGCAAACGAAGGGTGCAGCCATACCCACAACCGTCGCCATTCCTCCATCTCTTCCTCCCTCCCTCCCTCTCTTCCCACCGGCCGCCACAGGAATCGAGCGGGCCCCAATGCCTCTCTTGGAAAGGCTCGGCAGCCGTACATTAAGAAGTCCCCCATCCTCTCCCCTCGCTCCCTCGCTCCCTCCTCTAATAACTCAACGTCCGCTGGGTCCAAGAATAAAGAGGCTAGCTTGATAATACCCTCTTTGATTCTACCCTTTATCTCCAGGACCTGTACATAAGAGGCATCGTGAATCACGCACCGCTTCTGTGCTGCCCTCAAAGGGGCCTTGCTAGGTCGGCGGGTCGCCGAATAGGCAAGACGATGGTTCCATATATCATTCATGCGCGGGTAGCGCTTGCTGTGCCATAGGTGCGTCTCCAGGCGCTTGGCGCGGCCTGGGATGGGATCGGCCATGCCATTGCGCTCTCTGTGGGAAAGCAAGGGAGGGAGGGATGAAGAAAAGGAGAAATCAGAAAGAGGAGGTGAGGTAGGAGACTGATGGGCTGGGTAAGGAGAGTGGCGTCTAATAGGCAATGGGTTGCCTGTCTTATATTTACTTGATGCACTGAAAAGCGCACGAGCTTGTAATGGCTTTTCACGAGCAATGAAAAAAAGGGGGGGTAGGGGGCTGCTGCGTGCGTACTCACAGCTTCCGGCGCTTGGCACGGGACAAGAGGAGGGTGTCGATGGACTCCCCGGCCTTCTCTTTTTTCGCCTTTTTGTGTGCCCGCGGGTGTCGGCGGTTATGTGAAGTGGTCCGCCGTCGTAAACGCCGCCGCTGGGCCACAAGGACGGGTAGCAAGAGGCTGGCCTTGCCGCCTCCGTCTTTTGCCTTGGCGCGCCCTTTCCGATAGTACGTTTCGGCCAGTGCCTTCCGCTTGCGAAGAAGGGCCAGCAGCTCTCGTCGCCGGCTCTAGAATTGGGTAATCGCGGGTTGGGGAGGTAACAACAACATATCCGATCGGGGGGCAACGCAAAGGAGCACCTACCTCGGCAAACGCCAGGACTTGGAGGGCCATCGTTAATTAATGGTTAAGCCCAGTACCCGAAAGGCTGTCTCCCTATCTTGGAGTGGTGAGTTTGTTTGTAAAAATGAAAAAGGCGATGAGTGTTAAGCGTGAGCTTATTACGGAGATGGACAGGTCCTATGGTATTGCGTACCGCTCGCGCTCTCCTTGTTTGGGACTAGCAGAGGATGATGCTCTCCCGCAGCGGGGACGGCCCGGCCAAGAAAATCGCGGTCTCGCCCAAAAATCATGTTTCCAAAAACCCATAAATAGCGCGCATGATGGTGAAGATTCTCATGTTACAGGTGGTGATAAGGTGCCTAAGGCAAAGATGCCTCTGTCGGAGAGCTCCTAGCCACCGGAGTGTCTGTCTCCTCATCCCACTTTTGAGAGATAGTTTGATTCATCATGATCATTGAGGAATGCTTTTCTTCTGAATCTCAGGTGGAGGTTCGTGTCCGCTTAACCACTTCCTGAACGCAACCACTACTCACACGCCCCTCACTACCCATTCTAAACAGGCACACCTTTCTGAATGGCGGCGGGATAAGGGGCTTTGACCAAGGCCATTTATAATCCGACCAGAGGCAGAAGACCAGTCAAACCCAAGGAGAGGAGCAACACGGCGGCACTTGGTGCGTGTATGGAGAAAGCCGGACATCCCAGGAGCAGTAAGGCCGCAGGGTCACCAGCAAGATGGACTTGTCCCAATCCCAAGGCCCTCAGGAACGGGGAGAAGAGAAGGGAGGTGGAGGGGACAAGGTGATGGTGGCCACGACGGCGACAGTAGAGACAGTCGCGCCTGGCAGCAGCGACGGGGCCAGTGCAGGAGAAGCAGTAGAAAGAATAAACGGAATATCAGTAGAACCAACAGGATATGTAGGAAGACGACGGGGAGTGCGGTGGTGGCTAGGTATCATGTTGATAGTGGTAGCGAGCGCTGTAATTGTGGGCTCGGTGATGCATTTTGAGGTCCGTGTAGGGAGGATTAGAGGCAAGGGGGGAAGGGTGGAGGGGAGCAGTGAACTGATTCTTATATTATCTGCAATTATGTATCCATGTGGATGAGAATGCTTTCATTCCAGTCCTGGACATGATTGCAATAGGGAGTGGGCATTATTATCGAGGTTTCAACCGTTGGAGGTCGTCAGTCATCGTGCCTCGTGCCTTTTCCTCTTCATGTAAAGGCATTTTGGGACATGTGGTTCATATACCAAGCCACCAACGTAGACATACACCCTGTATACCCCCCCCCCCCCCTTTTTTTCCCTATCCTTCACAGGCCGCATCTCCCTCAAGAATAAAAGAATCCATTTCCCCCTCTCCGCTTATCACCACCAGCAGCGACAAGGTAACTTGGTGTCCGTATGACCGGTCCTTTTCTATGTCCTGGCACCTCACCTTAACCCCTTCTACCCAACCCTCTCTCCTCTCCATGACCATGTACCCTCGGGAACATGATGATGAATACCATTCAAACACACGACCTTACCCTCCCTCCCTCCTTCCTTCTCTCCAGGAGCATTCCCACTCCATCACCCACCCGGGAAAAGACGACGGGAGCAATTCATTCGTCCCTGAATTCCGGGGGGACAGCGACTCCACCACCACCGACACCACCACCACCGACACCACCACCACCATCACTACCACCATGTCTCCCATCAGTAAACCCGCTGTTAACGTCGACGGCCCTTCGGACAAGATCCACCTCCTCCCTTATTCCCTCCCTCCCCCCCATCCCTCCCTCGCCGACCTGCTCAATACCACCAGCGGCAACGCTGCTGCTGCTGCTTCAAACACGTTCGCCTTCGCATCCTCCCTTTCTGACAAGTTCACGGACCACTGGCGCGACTCCACGGAAGGGGAGTGGTGCTGGCCTTCAGACGCGGCCGAATTGGAACAAGAAATCGTGAATGGCACCTGCTTCTATGTCAACCTCGGAGAGAGCTTCAATAGACCATCTAATCCTTACCGGCTGGCGAATGAGATCATAATTGACCGGCACATTGTCCTTCAGGGAAACCCGCTGGAGATCCCGTTTATTGACTGCTTTGACACCGTGCGTTGCTTCCGGGTTATCGCCGGTGGGTACCTTGAAATGCGCCATGTGCATATTAACCAAGGCACGGGTGAATACAGAGCCCCAATACCGATTTTGGAGGGGATACCCCCCACAGGAGAGGTGTTAGAATCACGGGGAGGCACTGTTTTATTTGAATATGGGGCGTTGGGCGGTAACTTCGTCGGGGTCATGTTTGAAGATGATATGAGCGGTCAAGAGGAAATCGAATTGATTATCCTGTTGAACGAAGCTCTTGTAAGCGTGCGGATCTACGGGGGTTTCGTCATGGCGGTGGCGGGAAGGATACAATTCGTTGGGTGCTTATTCTATGACTACGAGGTGATAGCCACGAATGACCGTCTGTACATAGGGGGGGACATCTTGGTGCTGGGAGGTGAGTTGTCCTTCATCGGGTGCACCTGGATATATACCACGTGGTTCGCGGGTGAAGCAGGGGCCGGATTCAATGTTGCCATGCTCGGGGGGGTGAGTTTGTTTACCTTCTGCCAGTTCCTTGAGATTAATGGATTTGTCTTGACGAATGGGGTGGGGCAAGCCTTCTTCGTGGCCGGCGGGGTGCAGATTTTGACAGCATTGGACGTGAGCTCCTTTTCAATTGCGGCGCAATATTCAGGCACGGGGGACTTGACTGTTCTCGGGGGGGTCCAGGTGGCGACGGGCGTGAGCATCGAGGATGTTTACGCGATGATGGCTTCGTTTGGCGCGGGGCTGGATTATTGCGTAGGCGGAGGAGCGTTGATCCACACGGGAACGTCCGTTAACGAATTTGCCGGGCCGGTGGTCAATTTAATGGTAGGGGGATATGCGTTTTTGGGGGGAGGGGTAATGTCCTCTGTCGGGGGCTCGGTGGGCACGTACGTATCGACGGCGTATGAGGCCGGGGCGGGATCTGTGACCTTTGTGGGGGGGGGGGTGGCGACCTTCATTGCATGTCCGGTGGTGGATTTCTCGGCCATTGGATGTGCGTTTTTCTTTGGGGAGTACATTTTTGTGGGCAAGGGCCTGTTGACGCTTTTATTTTCGCCCACGATTGTCTTTACTGCGATTGACTTCTTTCAGGGTTATGGCGGGTTTGTGTTTGTTGGGTTGGGGGGGGCGTTGCTGGGTTTTTCGCCTACCTTCCAGAGGTATTTTATCACGGATGACACGCGGGATTTTTGGATCATGGGCGTGTGTGAACCGGAGCCGGATGTGTGGGCGGCGGGAAAACCGTTTTTTGTAACGGCGGGGTATGAGGGGGGGTCGCGGTGCCGTCAAGACTCGGAGAGGGAAAGGATGAGGATGATGGAGGGAGGGAAGGAGGTAAAGGTGGTAAAGGAGGAGGCAGGAAAGGTAGGGGCTACGGGTGAGGATCTGGCCTTGGCCACGCTGCCTTCCCTCCCGACCTCAACACCCTCTTCCCCTTCCTCCCCCCGGCCCCCTCCTTTGGGTCTCCTCTCTATCAATACCACCGCGTTTAAGGTCGACTACGACAACGACACTCAACTTGAAACATTGAAAGCCATGGGTGTTCCTCCCCTCCTTATTCAAGCCGCCATAAAGATTCAAAATGCCCTCGATCCTCTCCGAGGAGGAGAGCGGGAGGGAGGACAAGGGAGTGCGGCAACTGCTCCTCAGGACGACGACACTATCTTCTATGTCAACAGCCGGACCGAGGGCTACTGTGGTGTGTGCGGCTCGGGATCGGACAGCGTGGGAGGGCCAGGGGCAGACCATTGTGAAGTGGAGGAAAATTGCGGCGATTTAAATCGTGCGCCGGGCGAGTATGCAGGAATGTTGGGATGGGGGGAGGAGGGGTTTGAGGAGGTAGAATTTTTGCCGCATTTTATTTTATTGGGGGAGATGGAAATGACGACGAGAGAGGGGGTGAGTTCAGCGCCGCTCGACCACAGTCGGCGGGCGGAGGAGGAGGGAAAGGGGGAGGGAGGGACGGAGGGAGGGATTCATCTGAAGAAGGAGGGGGTGGAGGCAGCGGTACGGCAGGCGCTGTTGACGTTGATTCCGAGCATCGACTCGGGGCCAGAATCTTTGTCCATAGGGGTGTGGGAGTCGGAGCCTGACCCACTTTTCGCTGCCATGTTTCCTTCCCTCCCTCCCTCCTTCTTCGTGGGGCAGGAGGGGTTTGAGGTGACTCATAGGCATAAGTTGGCTATAGTGACGACGAGGGAGGAAGACGCCGAGGCGTTGCTGCTGCTGCTGCAGGAGGGGGGGGATAGTCTGCGGAAGAGGAGGGCGTTGGTGGTTGAGGAGGGGCTGTCGCACAAGGAGGCGCAGGAGTGGCATGCAGATGGATTGAGTGCCTTGATAAAGGAAGGGATAGTGAGGGAGGAGGGGGTGGAGGTGGGACATGTGGGGGTGGAGTTTGAGAAGGTGTGGAAAGCCCCAGCCTACAATGACATGAAGGGAATGGGCGGTCAGGATGGAGGGAAGGCTACGTCGTTTGGGAGTCTATCTGTTGTAGTGACAGACCCGCTGCTGCCGGCAGTGCCCGTGACGGAGGTGATGTTTAAGCATCCATATGTGATTCACCTGGAGAAGTTCCCGTCGTCGGTATTGGTCAAGATTGAGTTGTTTGGAATTCCGGAGGAGAAGGAGGAGGGAGAGGAGGAAGATGAGAAGATTTGGTGGGAAGGGGGAGGAGGAGGGAAGGTGACATTTCGCAAGACCTTGCTGGGAGGGGGAAGTGTGAGGACGAACGAGGACGGGGGATTCGACTTTCCCTATCGATTCCTCAGGCTGATGGACGCGGCGCCGGGTGAGTACTATGTGCAGGCAACAGTGCTAGAAACTGGGGTATATGGACAGTCGTTGCCTTTCAGCCTTGCGGCAGAGGGGAGGAGCAGGAAGCTGTATGGGCCTCGCCTCAGAATATAGAGGGAGTGGCGGGGGAGGGCTGGAGGAATTTTTTTTAATATTTCTATAGCTTTGAAGCGTGATGCCTTTATTTTGTTTTTTATCATGCGTGTGTGTATTGAGATGGAGACAAAGATGGAAGGTGGCAAGCGAGGGCGCCAACGCCGAGCCCGGTCTTTTTCCGTTCTCTGTTTTTCTGTTTTTCTCTGAGGGAGAACGACGAGGACTTGGAATCAAATACAGAGACTTAAGATGGAAAAATAGTGGCAGAAGTGTATTGTACAATAGGGAGACATGAGATTAATTGATTTGAAACGAACGATAGAGAGACACCCAGCAGACAAATGTAGTAGCGCGAAAGCACCCCATGAAAGTAACAAAACTGAAAAAATCCATATGCATGAAAGGATGGACGGGCGGAGAGGTCTTTAATTTCTGATTGATTTATATTTCCTGTGGAGCGCTACGTCTGAGATGATACCAGCCAAGCGCCTAGCTAGCCTTGTCTTCTTCTCGAGTTTGCGTACAAGAAGTCTTTGTCCGAAAGAATCTTTTGTGCTCACAAAAGAGAATGGAGAGGGTTTTTTTAATTTTTAAAAAAAAGTGTGATTGATCCCTCAAACGAAATGGTAGTAAATAAGTTATATCAAACATCGATTATGCTGCATTTATCGTATCTTGATAAGGCCTTGAATGCCAAGTGAGAGTGTGTGGGAGGGAAACGTGATGCAACGCAACGCAGCTCCGACCGCGGGCGATCATCGCTCATCCTGCGTTTTCTTCGACTGCTGTACACGTTATTTTGTGATTGTCTTAGATGCAGCAAAGACTCCACAAATACACCCACAACCACAGCCAACCGATGCTTCAGCGCAGCATAGCCAAGTCCTCCCCCTCCTCGACTGCTTCTCTCCCACCTCCTCTTCCTCCTTCCCCGCTTACCCAACGCCGCAGTACCTCTGCGGCCTCCCCTGCTTCCCCTCCTTCTGCCTCTCGCACCAGCGGTAAAAAACATGCCAGCGCAGCGGTCTCGATCGCATGTATATCACAAGATTCTCCTACTTTGACCGTTGCTGTTGGCCTGGCATCAGCTGGCAAGGGAGAAAATGGAAAGGGACGGCAGAAACGAGCCGTCTCCTCCCCTTCCGCTTTCTCTCCCCAGCATTCTTCCTCCCCCTCCTCCCCATCCAAAAAAGCGAAGACCACCCACAGCAAAAGCGGCACGCTTAACCGGAGCATGGAGGAAGCCAACAGCAGCAGCAGTACCAACAACTTTTTGAATAACACTCTCCCTTGCAGAGGCAAGCGGGCAGATGGCGACCCCTGCCAACGCAAGGCCAAAGGTGATTGTGTACACGGTTGCTGTGTCAATTGCTGTGGCAAGATCTGCGATGCTGCTGTCACGCAATCTGCTGCAGCTCGCTCTTTATCCTCTGCCCCTTCCTCCTCTCTTTCCCTTTGCCCTGCCCACGCCAAGGTCCACCGACAACGGAAGGAGGAAGAAGCCTTGCTCTCCAACCCCATCAATGCCGAAACGAGCGAAGACCGATGGGGAGGAAAGGATGAGTCAGGCCGGGTCAGAGTAGAACAAGGTCACTATAAAGAACCATCAATTGAGTGGGTAGGTGACACGGTAGTCATCTTTTCGTTGCGGGATTTCTTGAGGGAATCGAAGTGGAGCAAAGAGGCGCTAGAGCAGGGGTTGCGGCGAAGGAGGGGGAGGAGGACGATGGGACAAGGAAAGGAGTTCGGGAAAGAGGGTGTTAGGACCGAGAGGGAAAGGAAGCTGAGGAGGGCTTGCTTTGAGAAGAAGGTGGAGGAGTTGGTTGCGAAGGCGAAGAATTCGGTCTAGACAGGCAATTCATTCTGTTGCAGGATAGAGGGAGAGAGGGGGATAAGAATCTAATTTTTACAGGTAAAGCTTCAGAAATTATAAGCCAGTTAAATCGAACTTGATGTTTCAGCGTTGATGAAATTAATGTTCCTTTAGTGCTGCCTTCTTTATTTCGTGTTGCTTTTTAAAAAGAGAAGGAGAAAACCTGAATACTTTCTGTGGTCTCTCCGCTGGATGACATAGCATATGAATGGGTGTCGTTATATAAGTACATGTATATATATGTATTGCTACTGTCATGTTGCTTGTCAATCGGTTGTCAGAGGCTGGGAGTGGAAGGAGGAGTCTTTCGAGGGGTTGTAAGGGGATGGAATGGGAGGTTCTCGTCTTCTTTTCCACCTCCGTCCATGTCGTCAATCTCTTGATTCTCGCGGCCATCGTTGCTTCCTTCTCTATTCTCTTCGCTCTACTGTCAATGGTGTCTAAATGTGGCGTTGTCAATGTGAACTCCAAATTGCTGGCTGTCGCTGCTGCTTTCATCTCTCCTTTCTTCTCTCCTTCGTCCCAAACCCCTTCAGCTACCGTTCTAGAAGCATTTATGTTTGCTCTTCTCAAAAAATAGGTGTCGATACAACGCATTCCACGCGCAAATGGACGAAAATCACACACAGACAGACGCACGCCAAAATACATAGTCACACACACACAAACACACACACAAACACACACACACACACACACACACACACATATATATGTATATATATATATATATATATATATATATATATATATACGTGCGCACGCAGATGCAAAACATAATCGTCCTCTTCCCTCCTTTCCCTTTCCACTTCCCTTCCTTAAATATCCTCCCTCAATGGCACAGTCGCTTGGGTGTTCAACCTCCCTCCCCTCATCCTCCTTCCTCGGAAGTACTCCAAGAAGTTCTCCCCTTCCTCCCCCCCTTCCTCGCCCTCGTACTCTTCCCTCAGGCAAGCAAAGACCTGAGAGTTCAGAGCCTTGAACATGGTGGGTCGTCTCTCAGGAAGGTAGTGAAGGAGGGACCGAAGGAGTTGGAGGGCGCCTGGGATGGCGTGTAGTCTCTCCCTGCCTCGTGCAACGAGGGGGTGGGTGCCATGGGAGATAGAGAAGGCGGCATGGTCTTGCCAGAATCGGTATGTTACTCGCTCTTTGAGCGAGAGGGGAGCAGGAAGAACACCGCTACCACTGCAACTGCTGCTGCTGCTGACGGTGGTAGCACGGACGGCGCGCTTCCGGGTGCTCATTGTCAGTGGGTTGATGGAGGAAGAGGACGAGGACGCCGCTTCCGCTGTTGCTGCAGCAGTAGCAGCAGCAATGGCAGGGTCTGGACCCAGGAGAGATGCGACGGCCTTCCATACGGGATTCCTCCCTCTGCTCCCGGGGCCCCGCTGCTGCTCCTCCTCACTCGGTAGCCCCAACAAAACCAAATACCGATAAAACGTGTGGAACAAAGTCAAGTCCTCCTCCTCCTCCTCCCCTCCTTCCCCCCCCGCGTCCAGCACCCTCCTTAAGACTCCATAACCTTTACTTCCCCAGGCCTTGGCCAGGGCCAGTTGGAGGGAGGGTGGGCAACGGACACTCTCCATCACCTCCTCATACGGCATGCTCCCTGTGAAGAGGTGCCAGACGGCCAGGCCGAGCGAGAAGGCATCGGCGGCAAAGCCTTGCTGGGCTTTGTCGCCACTGACGAGGAAATCAACGGGAGTGTTTTCAAGGGTAGTGAACTGATCGAGCCCGATGGGCTGGCCCCAAGTTTCGGCGGATAAGTCGGCAGTTCCAAAGTCGGCCAGCTTGACGCAGAGGGGGAGGGAGGCAGGGAGGGGGAGGAGGTAGGTATGTGCGCCTAAGCCGTAGCGGACTGGTACCACCTCCTCCTCCTCCTCCTCCTCCTCCTCCTCCTCCTCCTCCTTTGGTTTTCCCATAATCCTACTTCGGCAACTCTTCGTCCTAGTGGTGGGCGCCGTCTCCTCGTCATTCTGGCCGTACTCCATCTCTCTTTCTCCTATTCTCCCTCTTCCTCCGTCCTGCCTTGCCCTCAACACCCGCCGCTGGCTTCTCGCTCCCTTTCTCAAGAAGGAAGAGGAGGAGGTGGAAGCGAGGGAGGACGAGGTCGAAATGCCAGGAGCAGGGAATTCAGCCAAGAGAAAGTTTAGCAGTTTTAGGTCATAATGCCGCATGAGGTGAGTATCCCTGGCCGCGTACAGAGCAAAACACATCTGAAACAGGAGGAGCCGGGTGAGGGCGAGGGGGAGGACGCCCTGTGGTTGCTTCCGTAAGAACCCCTCCAAGTCTCCGTGGTGACACAGCTCCATTCGAATCAGCTGATAATCTCCCTGAGATAAGGCCGCTCTCGTCGGGGCCTTCGGGTGGATAGGTGGCGACGGAGGGGCCGACCATTCCCTCCCTCCTTCCCTCCCTCCCTCCCTTGCCCGGTCCACAAAATCCGCGAAAACGTCTCCAGTACATCCCCAGATATCCCGAGGAGCGTGCTTAGTCCGGAGCACCCCGAAGGTCTCAACGTGGTTAGGACATATCTTCTGCCTGACTAGGGCGCTCATTAAGATCGACGCCCTCAATTCCTGCGCAAGTATGGCCGCATTCCCGCTCGCGGTGATGGCGTTCACATCCATGACACTCAATGCCTCCACCCTCCCCCTCCCTCCTCCTGTTCCTCCTCCCTCCCTCCCTCCCTCCCCCCCCTTGGCCCACACCCGGTACACAGTCTTATAAGCTCCGTCCGACAAGAACTGCCCACACGGAAAGTCGTTTGCAACCTCACTCCACGCCACCGTCACATCCCTCCTTCTCTTCGCTACCCTCCTCCTTCCCCTCCCTCCCCCCTCCTCCACTTTCACCTCAAAATCAGAGTACACGCGTGCTTGTGCATGAAGGGCAGCTGTCGCCCAGGCCTTGCACACCGCGCCTGGTCCGTTCACTCGTGAAGTTAAATCCTGAGCATTCAAAAACTCTAGACAGGAACTGGTCAGATCTCCCATTATCAGCCCGGCCCCTCTCTGTCGCTGCTGTTCGTGCTGCTGAGGGAGGGGAGGAGGAAAGGAGGGCCGGATATAGGAGGAAGGCTGGAACGACGAAGTAGTGATTTCGAGGGCCATGGACGAGTCTTCCTCCCCCCCTTCCTCCCCCCCTTCCTCAATACGAGGGATAGACGCCCAGAATGACGACGCCATCGCTGTTCCTTCCTCCCTCCCTCCTTCCTCCTCATCCTCCTCCTCTTCACGGATTCCCCCATTAATCCGCTCGCTGACTGCCACAGCTGGAGAGAGGAGGGAGCTTCCACCCATCGTCCCTCCCCCTCCTCCTCCTTGCCCTCCTTCACTTACAAGACTTAGCCCTCCCATTGCCGTACACAAGGATGCGCGACTACCCCTGGGCAGCCGCCGGGCCACCACGCCAGCAGCACCAGCAGCAGCTCCCGTAGTACCAGCTGCAGCTAGTGCAACAGCGGCACAGGAGGAAGAGGAGGAAGAGGAGGTCAGAGGGAGGGAAGAAGCATTGCCATGTCTCCAGGCTTCGACTTGTTGCTTGATAAGACAGGCACGTGCCATCAGGCCCATGGAGACACGTCGAGCCTTGGCTGCTGACGCACGTTTCCGCCGCAGTGCCGCAGTGGCTTTTGCCTCTTCCTCCTCCTCTTCCTCCTCTCTCCCCGTTCGACCGAACAGAGATGGGCGAAGACAGCCGCGGCCCTGATCTTCCTTCCTTTTTCCGTCCCCCTCGTCCTCCTCCTCGCCCTTTCCTCCTCCACCCATCGCCACTCGTGGCCCGCGTCGCCTGCGCCCAGCTGCAGTCTCCGTACCTGCTCCTTCCACTCCCTCCTCCTCCTCTTCCTGCTCTTCCTGCTCTTTCTGCTGTTGCTCTCTTTCCTGTTCCTGCTCCTGCTGCTGGTCCTCCTCCTCCTGCTGGTGCCGTACACAATCCCCATCTAACGAGAACCGCACTATAGCAAACGACGATGATGACACCTTTCCTTCTCCTCCCTCCTCTCCCCCTTCCCCTTCCCCTCCACCACTGACGATCGAAATAGGAAGCGGAGCAGGTGGCGACTTCATGCCATATCTCAAATGCGAAGGCAGCATGCATATTCCCCTCTCCTCCTTTCCTCCTACCATTCCTCCCTCCGTAACCGACGACTGAAATTTCAACGTTAGCCTCTCAATGCTGTCTGTGTTCGCCCGGGCGGACACTCCCCAATCTTTTTTCTTCCCTCCCATCGGCGTATAGAAAGTAGTCGTGCTATGACCGTGCGCGGGGCCATGCTGCTGCTGCTGCTGCTGCTGCTGCTGCTGTTGGTGGCGGTGATGATGTTCCACGGACGGATGAAGCGCCGAGAGACTGTGACGGCCTGAGGTTGGGCGTATGCCCCCTCCCTCCAACCCCCCCTCCCCCACCACCTCCATGGGTGACAGCATGATAGGCGTGTGCGTCCCTCCCACTTCTCCACCGCTGCCCTCTCCTCCACCGCCGCTCCTCCAGACAGGGGGAGGACTGTGGGTAGGGGCGAAAGGGAGCAGGTCTCCGCTCTTCTTCTTCGCCTTATGTCCTTTGGCGTGGGAGAAGGAGGAGGAACCGGTGGTGGAGGAAGCAGCAATTGCGACGCCTGGAGACGAAGAGCTCGCCGCGCTATCGATGCTGAGGCGGGTGCCAAGCAGGAAGAAAGAAGACGAAAGCTTCTCCCCTCCACCTTCCCCTCGGTCCGACAGCATCGACAGCCCACCCCAACTGATCATACTCTCCTGCTCCTCTTCCCCTCCTTCCCTCCTTGCCGCAACTGCCGCCACTGCTGCCGCTACTTCTTCGGCTGCTGCCTCTTCTTCTTTCTCCTCCTTTCCACTGGTACGCAGGGTTAATTTTATTTTTGGCGCGAGCAGTAAGCCTCCCCCGGCATTGCCTAAGGTGAAGCTACTGCTCTCATCGAAGCCCGTCCCTTGCTCCCTCCCTTCCTCGACTTCATCCTCTCCCGGGTATTGCTGCTCGAGCACCAACGCATTTAAAGACATGACTACCCTCCCAACCTCCTCCCCCTCCTCCTCCTCGCCTTCCACAACCTCCATATGCCCCTCGTCCTGCTCTGTCTGCTGCTGATAATACTGCTGTTCCAATCGCCGCCGCTGCTGCTGCTGGTCCTGCTGGAAGGCAGCAGCAGCAACAGTAGCAGCCTCGTCCTCTTCCTCTACCTCCTCCTCTGCATGATCACTCCATATCGGAATCTGCCCCCGAGTACCCGGCACAATCATACTCTCCCTCCTCCTTATCCTACTGCTCCTCCTGCTGCTGCTGCTGCTGCTGCTACTCATACTGCTACTGCTACTGCTACTGCTACTGCTCGTCGTCACTACCGGACGTACCGGCCCAGGAGTGAGTGTGGTATCTGCATTTGTCAAAGCCCGCCCTTCCCCCCCTCCCTCCCCCCCTTCCTCCCTCCCCCCCCTCCACCTCAACAGCTCCCTCCGCATCTCCCCGATCTTGGCTTGCGCTATCCTGTAGTACACCTTTCCTCCATGCATCAACCCTTGAAATCCCAACTGCAGCAACAAGCACCTCAACCTCGCCCTCCTTTCCGGGGTCCACAAAGAAGGCAAAAATATCACAAATCCCTTACCAAACCCAAAACGCCATGAGGTCCCGCCATGGCCCGCATCGCCCCCCTTCCTCATCTCTTCCACCAGGTAGTCCAAATCCTCTTCTGCTGCTTCAGTGAAGAGGGATGTGAAAAAGGAACTGCTGCTGTTGCTGCTGCTGTTGTTGCTGGTGGTGCTGGTGCTGGTTAGTCCTCCTTCCCTCCCGCCTTTGCGAGCGGATCCTCCTTGACTGCCAGCTCGACGAGATTTGTGTGTGGAGCCTGGAATAAGGCGAGAGACGGAGGGAGAGGACGCGGACGAGGCCGACGACGAGGCCGAGGACCTCCGAGGGTTCCGACGGACTGTGGATGGTGCCTCCATCAACATGGACGACTCGCTAGTGTCCGGGTATGTTTTTTCCGCCGGCTCTTCTTCCTCCCTCCCGCCCTTGTTTTTGTTATCATCGCGTTGCCGGTGCACTTCTGCCGTGGTTATTTGGTTGGCAGCCTCGGCTGCAGCGGCGCGACGCGCTGAGGAACGGAGGGTGCGAGAGAAGGTAGGAGGCGCGCGAGGGGTGGAGGAAATGTGCATGGAGGAGGACGAGGAGGACGTGGAGGACGAAGCGAATGAGGTCCGAAAGGTGGGGGCTGGGGGGAGAGGTGGTAGAGCTGCTGTAGCCGGCGCTGGTGGTAGATGTCGCGGTGGTAGCAGCGCCTTTGCGGTGGTGATATTTGACGATGATGTTGCTGCTGTTGCTGTTGCTGCCATCGCTACTCCCTCTGCTTCTGTTTCTGCTTCCATGTTGGGAGGAGCTGTAATGGAGAGTCGTCGAGACATTCGGCGAGTCGAAGTCCTAGTCTTGCGGGGCAATCCGTCTCCTGAACTACTAGCGGGAGGGTTGCTGCTGCTGCTACTGCTGTTGATGCTGGCGCCCGTTGTCGTCGTTGCTGCTGTTGCTACTGCCGTGACCTTCTTCTTGATGGGCGCGGCGGTGGTGCTAGGAAAGAAGGGGGGTCGAGCCCCGGAAGAGGATAACGAGGATGACGAGGACGAGGAGGACGAGGAAGGCAAGGTTGTTTCACCACTGCTACTGAAGGAATCATTGAAGAGAAATTTGGCGCTATTAGCACCCAGCAGAGACGACGAGGGAGAATCAACTGCATGCATGGAGCTGCTACTCCTGTCTGTCGTAGTGCTGTGATGATGATGATTGTGGTGGCTGTGATGACGGCTACTACTGCAGCTGTTGCTGCTGTTGGCTTGTGTAGAGGAGGATGAGATCTTTTTCTTCACCATCGGGCTGAATAATCGCGTAGTCTTGGCCAAGGACGATGACTCCTCCCGAGGGCTTCCTGGCACGCCCCGTTTCGCGCGCCTGGCCGTATCGCTGCTGTTGCCGCTCCCGCTGCTGCTACTCCCGCTGCTGCTAGACAAGGAGCACGACGAGCCTTGCGAAGAGGCAAAGTCAATCTCTTGATCCGGTGGCGCCACCTCAGCTGCAACCATTGCCGTCGGCAGCCTCAATGGCGCAGGTGCCTTTTTGGTTGAAAGCATGGACAAAAGAGGGGGGGCATCATCTTCTTCGGCCTTGGCCGCTGCTGCTGCGTCCAGATCGCGGTTGATTAGGGGTCGTAACGGCGTGCGGGTCCCAGCAAACCGCCTGGCCATGCTACCACCGCTAGCCTTGCCCTTGATGGCACTGCTCAAACCGCTGCTCCTTGCCTTGGTGGCCGTCCCGCCGCCTGCGGCCCGCTTGATGGCTGTCCCCGGGCCGGAGGAGGCAGTCGAGCTGCCGAGGCCCTCTTCACTTGCATTAGCCTTCTTTTTCTTGCTGGCCGTGCCAAAGCTGGTGAACGCCGTCGGCTTGACCGGGGACGGAGAGGGGGAGAAGGAGTCGAGGACGGAGGGCGCGGGTGGCTTGAGCAGGGACCGCGGCTCAGCTCCCGCCGGTGTAAATTTCTTTCTCCCGTAGGTCCGTTGCACCGTGGAAGGGAACATGGTCGTTAGGGAGCTGCGTGGAGGGGAGGGGGTGGGAGGGTCCCTCCGCTCTCGCTTCGGTGCGTGGATGTGCTCGTGTCAAAACGTCAGACTCGCTCGCTGTCTGTGGCTGATTGCAATGGTGGTGGGAAGAGTGGTTGTAGATGAGGAAGAAGAGAGAAATGCAGAAGGAGGGAAGCGAGGGGTCGCTGCTAAGGGAGGAGAGCATCTAATCCGGGTCTGTAATAATCGCCAACATGGATGCGGGGCAAGTATGAGGGAAACTAGGTCGTATCACACATGCTTCTTCCAGGTGGGGTGCCTGCTTCCTAGATCTGTGTAGGTGTCTTGATACACGCCCCTCATCAAGCAACCAGAGAAAAACTGCTCGCGTTTCGCTCCAGGTGGAGGGGTGTCCATCGCAGGTCCAGAGATGGACGCATCGCCAAAACAACAGCAAAATGCATCAACGAACATGTAAACCACAGACACAAAATCACTCAGGCATTTACTGTGTATGAATGCGGTGTCAAGCCTGTATCGAGTAGTTGGCATCACGAGAAATCGAGCCGAGCTCTTTCTCTTTCGTGGCTGTGCCAAACAGCATCAAAGAGAAAAGTAGCCAAGTTGACGCAAGCATTTTTTCACTAATTCATATTTCCCTTTCCCGCGCAGGGGTAGGTCTCTTTAGGTGGGCTTGTTTCTATACGTTTTTGGTGGGTTTTGAATAGCTTTGGTGGCTACAAGCACCGTAAAGTGGTCCCCGAGATGTACCAATTTGTAAAACAAATATGCTTTCCTTAGGCCTTGGGGATTTTTGTAACTCAAAGTCACATTTGTGAACATGGTCGCAAAGCCATGCATCACACATGCAAGTTTTCTTTCATGAAAGAAAATATAATGTGAGAAAGGGCTCTGTGCCAGGTCTAATCGTTAGGGGATCTGCCAGTACCAGTGAAATTCTCAATCAAGACCCACTGGACGACGCGCCTTTTCCCCCACTATTTCCCTTCCTTACTGCCTACGGCTCTGACAATGTCCTGACGATGTCAGGTCCCAAGGGCCTGTGTCGGGGACAAAGGTATGAGCAGTAGAGTGTGTATGAATATCATGATGACGTGAAGAAACAAGTAAATTAAGTTTTTGGCGCCTCCTGACAGGTGTTCAAAGCAGGTGAGCGCGAAGTGCACCGCTCTTCCTATGCGCATGACATGTGTCGATCTTCGACATGCTCTTCTTCGCTGAAGCTCGGGGCCTGTTTTTGATTTGAAATGCATGACTCCGACTTTTGTACTGGCGTATTTGTGCAAGGAAGGTCGTGACTTTTGAAAAGAGAAAGAAATTCATGACAGGTGGTGTATTCATGACATGTCCTCCATAAACAACCCATAATGCGAGATTTTCACCATTTTCTCCACCGACTTACTATCTTCCTCAATTCTTTATACTCTGCTCTCTGATTCTTTCCAGTCATACTTGAAACACTTCCCCTTACTCCTGCTTCCACTTCCTCTAAAGATTATTCAACAGGTACGTACTATCCCCCGCGAACATCGATGTCGCCGGTATCAAGGCGCCCAGCATCAATATCAATCCCGCCACGCCCAGGAAATACCTGTCTCCACTCACTTCCTCCACCTCATCTAGACACGGCACGGCCTTGCGATACCAAAACAAGCGCACTACGATTCCTGCAAAAAACAGGTCCAACCGATTCTGCCAAATACCCGCGGCAATGGTCCCCCAAAACGTAAAAGTCGAGGCTGCCGACGCCGTGCGCTTTCCCAGAAGCGATTCCACCATACGTGCCCCATCCAAGCGACCCATAGGCAAGAGGTTCAGCGCATTAAACATCACGCCCCAATACCCCGCCAGCGCCAACGGATGCAGCGTGAGGGCTGCATGCTCGGGGTCCACAACCGCAAAGGCTCCCGGCAAGAAGGCGTTCGTCATCTCCGCTACAAAGGTCGACGCCTGCAGCAACGACAGGGGCAACGCCGGGGCGAACTCACCCCCCGACGGCAACACTCCCAACTTGGTCAGCCACAGCCCACCCGCAAGCGCCGCATAACTCACCAGGGATCCTAACAAGGGTCCCGCAGCCGACACGTCAAAGAACGCCTTGCGCGTGGGCGGGTACGATTTTAGTTGAGTCAAACTTCCAAAGTAGCCAAACCAGGGATCAAGCAGAGGCACAAACGGGCCCAGCTCCATATTCGAGCGCTTTGCGGCCAGCCAGTGTCCAGCTTCATGCGCGACAATCAGTCCCAAAAAGGGAAAGAGGACAGGAGGCACACCTTGGGTCAGCGCTGGAAACTCGGATGCGTGTGTCACAAAGCCGGGCAGGTCCTGGTCCAGCCGCTCAAACAGCGGTGGAGAGACATAGCGCAAGGTCTCCGAAGTCTGCAACACAGATCCCATCGCAACGGTCGCCAGGCGCACAATCGGATCGTCCAACACACTAGAATCGTCAGGCGCGTCCCGTTTCGCCACGGCCAGAATAGCAAATCGACCCTGAGCCAGTTTGCCCAAAAACCGAGGAACTAACTCCCCCAGTAACTGCAAATCTGACCCGTCCAGCCCATCGTCCTCATCCATACGTGCCCCCCCCCGCTTTCCCTGACGGTTTCCCTTTCCTCCCTCCGGCGGCCCTCCATTCTCATCAAACTGGTCCATCGCCGCGTCCATAGCAATGTCTTCCAACTCAAACAGGGTCTCGGGAGGAAATCGCAAAAAGAACAACGACACAGTCTCCGTCAGATTGAAATAATCCAATCTCTTCTCCAACACTTGACGCAACGCCTGGGTGTTTAACGTCGCGCCCGAGGGACCCTCCCCGATCTCCCCCACCATCACGTGAAACTTGGAATCGAAATCAACCACATAATTCAGCGAGAAGGCGCCCCCAGCGGTCTTACCAAATACCTCGGATCTGATCGTATGCCAGGTATCTTCCGGCAGAGGCGGCACTTCCTCCTTCCCTTCCCCTCCCTCCCCTCCCAACCCCCCTTCCTGAGCCGTAGGAAAGATAGATTGCAGGAACCCCTCGAGCAGCCCGTCCTTCACTTTGCCCGCGTCTGTTTCCTCCAACATAATCGCTGTCAGATTAACGCCCAATGGCGAGGGATTCAACGAGTTGGCCAACAAGGACGCATCCCCGTCCATCCCTCCCTCCACCCCCCCTCCCTCTCCCTCGCCTCCCTCCGTCGTGTCCATCATGCGTTGAAATGCACCCATGGCCCGTTGGAACGACTCGTCTGCATTCAATTCCTTCCGACGGATCCTACGAAAAACCACGTCAGGTATCCCTGGCAGAGGCTCCTGCGTCCCCACCAGCTCATAGGCGAGAAGTCCAATGGGGTTGGAGTCGCTCTTGTTGAAGCTGAAAGAGCCGGGGGAGGAGGCATTGTTGTCGACGGAGAGGGTGTAAAAGGTTTCGTCCTCTCCTTCCTTTTCGTCCTGGGCGGGTTCTTGTGGTTGTTGCTCTGATTGGCCGGTGCCGAAGGAGATCTCAATGGTGGTGGTTCGATCCTTGTCGGAGGAGGAGGAGGTGGAGGACGAACCAACAAGTCTCTGAACCTCCTCGTCATCCTGCGTGCGCTGCTGCTGCTGCTCTGCTGCAGCCTTTTCAGCCTCTCGCATGAAGTCATTTTGGACACGCGCCGACAAATCTTCGTCCCTCCCCCGCCCTCCTTCCCGCCCTCCCTCCCCCCCTCCCTCCCCTCCTCCCCGCCCGATCAACGCCGCGTCTTCCTTATCCCTCTCTCGCTCCTCTTCCTGCTCCCTCTTTACTCTCTTCCTCTCCATCGCTGCCTTCTTGGCTACCCCTCCCTGCCCCCCTCCCTCCTCTCCCCGGATACTCAAATCTGGCAAGTCCTCGTCCCACATATCCTCCCCCCGGACCCAGCTCGGTCTCCTCTCTTCTCCCCCCCTCCATACCCCCCCTCCCTCCTCGCTATCCACCTCCCCCATCTTCCTCTCAACGGTCGACAAGGGCGGGGCCATAGTCCCCTCCAACCCCAGAATCCTTGCAAACGCCTTCCGTGCTACCTCCATCGCTACCAACTGTCCTTCTTCTTTCTCACCCTCCCACCCTCCCCTTCCACCCCTAGGGGAATTAACAAGCACCATCCCCACATCCACCCCTTCCAATAACCCTCTCATCGTTTGGTTTACTTTTTCATTCGCCATCTCTACTTCCGCCAAATCAGCCTCTGCTCTCAGCTTTTTTGCCATAGCCCTAAGCCGTAACGCCTCCATCATCCCCCTCTGTCCCTCACTGCTCATAGGGCTCACCTCTTCTGCCTTCTGCAAGGCGTCCCGCTCGGCAGCCGTGCCTAGCCTGCCGTCTGTCTTGAGTTTCTCGAGGAGCAGGGGAGGGAGGGGTCGACCCAGAATTCCTATCTCCCGAAAGGCCTTGTTTTGCATTTTTTCCACCTCTAAGAGGAGAAGATTTAGGTCCTCGTTGCTCTTGCTGCTGCTCGAGGAGGAGGAAGAAGGGCGTTTGTTTTCGGAGGAGGGGGGCGGGATCGCATAAAGGGGGTAATGTGCGGTGGACAAGGAGGAGGGGGAGGAGGAAGAATAAGGTGCATTCCTGGAAAAAACCTGCTGGTAATGGCTGAAACTAGGGGGAAGGACGAGAAAGGCGCCAGTGGAAGCGGCGGTAGCTAGAAGGAGAAGGAGGAGAAGAAGGAAGGACGATGAGGAGGATGAAGGGAGGAGAGTACTCCCACACCTCCTGTGGCTATCCGCTGCCAGAGGTGGTGACGCCGGTGTCGGTGCTTCGGGTCTCTTTCTTATTCTACTGGACAAGAGCATGCTCCCCCGATAATGCTGGTGATGCCGCTGACTTCTTGGTTGTGGTACCTGTCGTGGCTATCCTGCTGCTGCTGCTGCTGCTGCTGCTGCTGCTGCTGCTGCTACCTTGCGGCTGCTGACGCGTGACCACAAAAATGAGACGGCGGTTGCTTGCGGCTGGTCCTGCCTCTTGCTACGATGATGACTATTAATGTTGCTGCCACTTAAATTTATCACCACTCCTGCTGCAGTCTGCAATGCTATTGCTACTCGCCGCGGCGTGCTTGAGGTTTAGGGTGTCGAAGCTAAGAGGTGAATCTTGCTCACCCTTTCCCCGCTGCGGCCGAATCCAACGGGCCCCACGCCTTTGGACCTGGCTTCAATCCTGCGCTTTTGTGCCGGTGGCGTCTATCTTGATTCCCAGACGACGTATCACACAGTCAAAGCCAAAGGAAGGAAAAAGAACGACGGCAAGCAGCAGCCTTCCTGTGTCTGTTCGATGAGTGTGGAATGATGCAACAGGTGTATGAGAAAGCGGTAAGAGCATGATGGCAGACACTGCAACCAACGTGCACCAGGATACACAGATATGCACAAGAATATTCAAAGGGTGAAGGACGCGTAGGGACAAGCTACTCGAACATGCCTCGGCAGCGCTCCTCATGTTTCTCGCCGTCGCTCGCGCAATGCCCAGTGAGTCTTCCGTCTCTGCGTGCTGGTTTAGTGTTGTCTGTGCGGTGCTCCACTGCTTTCTTTACCCATTCCCATCGACTTATCTGTTGATTGTGTAGGCTGAGTCATGGATGCTGCATTCATACTATTGCAGAATAATTCCTGCGGGCGTGGCAGCTCCACAAACATGAAGGACATGGGAGCCGAAGCAAGTCGTTGTCCTTCAGAAGAAGCAGTGGCCAGGCGTTCATCCTCACCCTACTCTCCCACTCCGTGCCCTCCCACGCTTGCTATGCACGCACAACCATCGCTACTGTCCCAGCTCAAGCGTGTGACAATTATATCTGCCTTCTAGATGTTCCAGGCGGCGTTTGTTGACAGCTTTATCTCCTTCCCACAACGCCCCAACCCATCCTTCCTCCCTCTCACTTGTACACACCTTACCAACACACAGAGAGACAAACCCTACCTACTCAAGCATGAGTCGGCCGGGTGGCAAGCTCTGGCAAGGCTCCGACGATGATTCGAGCGCGTCCGAAACCGAGGCAGTGGTGGACGTGGGTGGGGTGGAGAAGCGCCAACAGAAGAGATGGGAGGTTGATAGCGACTCGGGTACGTGTGTCTGTGAGGCTTAATTTTCACAGTAAGCGGAAGAAGAAGAGAAGGGGTGGGGGGAAAAAGTTTGCAATGTAATGGATCTGTCAGACTTTTTGGTTGGTTGCTCTGAGTCGGAATTGTTTGTGATTGGTTAGTCATGTAGTTTCCCCTCTGATTTGGACATACACATGGGCGTGCTGATAGAGTTTTACCGTGAGGCTCCGTCCTTCGCATATATTTTAATTATGTGGAATCTCATTATATGATCGGGGAAACGAATAAAACAAGGATATTGCTTACTTGGCCAGCGAGACTGACCACCAGCGACGGTGAAAGAGGCACACATCAACTCACCTCCTGTCCCTCTCTCCCTCCCTTCCTTCCTCCCTCCTTCCTTCTTTCTTCTTTTCCTCCCTCCCATCATAAACAGAGTCGGAGGATGAAGTTCGCGTTGTCCGCTCTGCCAAGGACAAGGCCTGGGATGAGATGAAAGATAAGGTGCGTACCAAGGAGGGAGGGAGGGAGGGAGGGAGGGAGGGAGGGCTTGCTTGCTTGCTCGCTCGATGATCTGTCTTGTCCTTCCAATCCGTCTCTGACTCCCTCCCTCCCTCCCTGCCTCCCCCCCTGTTCTAAATCACCAGGTGGTCAAGATCCAGAATGCTTTGAAAATCAACGACTGGATCATCGTCGAGAACGAGTTTGATGACCTCAACAAGCGCGTAGAGGCCAAGCGGTAAGCCCCCCTCCTTCCCTCCCTCCTTCCCTCATTCCCTCCCTCCCTTCCTCTTGCTCTACCTGCTTCCCTCACGTTCGTCTTATGTATACATCTGTATACGGCATTCAATATCCTCCGTCCCCATCTCCCCTTCCTCCTCACACTTCGTCCTTTCCTTCTTCCCCCCGCTCCCTCCCTCCCTTCTGCCTCACCCTCCCTCCCTCCCTCCCTCCCTCCCTCCCTCCCAGTGCCCTGTTCGGCACCGGGGCTTTCCCCAAGTTTTATATCAAGCTGTGCGTGACGCTGGAGGAGAAGCTGGTCGAGATCCGTGACAAGGTAGGGAGGGAGGGAGGGAGGGAGGGAGGGAGGGAAGAAGTAATGTCCAGGCGACGGTGTACGGCCAGAGACCTCCAACGATGAAAGGGACCTTGTGCATCTTCATCTCACCGTCCGTCCCTCCCTCCCTCCCTCCCTCCCTCCCTCCCTACAGGCCAAGGAAGGCACGGCCAAGAAGATGTCGGCGGGGAATGAGCGGTCGTTCAAGCGGATGAAGAATAAATTGAACAAGAACAACAAGACCCACGAGGCGGAGATCGCGCTGTACAAGCAGGTAGGTAGGTAGGTTGGTTGGTTGGTTGGTTGGTTGCTTGGTAGGGAGGGAGGGAGGGGAGTGGAACGGAGGGAAAGCAGATGAACACACTTGCACTGAACTCCACTTTCTCCCCCCCTCCCTCCCTCCCTCCCTCCCTCCCTCCCTCCCTCCCTCAGGACCCTGCGGCCTACATGGCCGACGAAGCCGCGATGGATGAGGTGAGCGGCAGCAGTAGTAGCAGCAGCAGCAGCAGCAGCAGCAGCAGCGACAGCAGTGACAGTGACTCCGACTCGTCGTCCTCCTCTTCTTCGGATGTACGTTGGAAGGAGGGAGGGAGGGGGGAGGGAGGCAGGGGGGAGGGAGGGAGGGATGCGAAGGCCATGCAGTTGCAGCAACAGCAGCAGCAGCAGCAGCAGTAATAGCAACAGCGACGACAAGTATGAGCACGAAATGATTCCTTCTTACACATGCACTCCGCCCTCCCTCCCTCCCTCCCTCCCCCCCTTTCCTCCCTTGCGCTCTGCAGAGCGATTCGGACAGCGACAGCGACTCCTCCTCCTCCTCCTCCTCCTCCTCCTCTTCCTCCTCCTCCTCCTCTTCCGGCTCCTCGGCGCCTATCGCCCGCAAGAAAACTAATAAGGTGCATCGATTATTAAATCGGGAGGGAAAGAGGGAGGGAGGGAGGGAGGGAAGGAGGGCAGGTTGGCAAAGACTTGTATATACGCGGAAACTGCGTTCGGATTGAAAGCAGGCAGGCAGGCAGGCAGGCAGGCAGGGAGGGAAGGAGGGAGAGAGAACACACAAGGATGACCATTCGATACACAATTCCTCGTTTCCGAGAACCGCCCTCTTGCCTCGCTCTAGCGATAGAGGGAGGGCCAGCGGGGGGGAGGTGTGAGATGACTGTTATCAAGATTTATTTATATAATGTCTGAGTTCAAGTACAACCCCTCCCTCCCTCCCTCCCTCACTGCCTCCCTCCCTCCCTTCCCTTTGATGGATTGCTCACTCTCACCTCTCCCTCCCTCCCTCCCTCCCTCCCTCCCTCCCTCCCTCCCTACCTTTCTAGCTCTTCGATGGTTCCGACAGCGACTTCTCCGATTCAGACGAGAGCTCCAGCAGCGAGAGCGAAGCCGAGAACCAGCTCAAGGGTGAGGAGGGAGGGAGGGAGGGAGGGAGGGAGGGAGGGAGGGAGGGAGGGAGGGAAGGAGGGAGGGAGGGAGGAAAGGATTAGGTTGCCAACGTGTGCTCTATTTCGACGCCTCCCCATACACACTACAATACACACTTTTATTAACCTGTTTATGGACGTAGTTTAACCCCACATTCATACCCACACGTGCATTTACTTGAATATAGGCCGAGCCCGATGGTTGAAGAGGGCGCCCACCGGCAAGGAGAAGGAGAAGGACGAGAAGAAGAGGCAGCAACGCATCGGTACGACCTTCTTTCCCTCCCTCTCTGCCTCCCTCCCTCCCTCTAACCTTCCCTTCCCCCCCCCCCTCCTCCAGGTGAAGTCGGCGCGGATGGCGAGCAAATCGCGCGGCGTAAGAAGAAGGTCGGCATGGAGGGAGGGGCGGCTGCTGCTGCCGCTGCCCGAAGCTTGCTCTACGACCAGCTGACCCTGCCGGAGGTATGGAAAGGAAGGGGGGGAGGGAGGGAGGGAGGGAGGGAGGGAGGGAGGGAGGGAGGGAGGGAAGAAGACATCCACACTCTCATTTGCACCGCAGGCATTGACCAATCTTGTCGCCCTCCCGCTCCTTCCCTCCCTCCCTCCCTCCCTCCCTCCCTCCTTGCTTTCAAACCAATTACCAGTACAAGAAGAAGGTGACGGAGGTGGTGGCTTCTCGAGGGCGTCGATCCACAGGGTCGGCGGAGCTGCTGCGGCAGTTGCAGCACCTGGCGTATGTGGGCCGTCGCTTTGGTGGGGAGGGAGGGAGGGAGGGCGGGAAAGAGGGAGGGCGGGCGGGCGGGCGGGAGGGAGGGAGGGAGGGCGGGAAAGAGGGAGGGAGGTATGGAAGGAGGGAAGGAGGGAGGGATGGAAGGAGGGAAGGAGGGAGGGAGAGAGGGAGAAGAGAGGCAATTTGCTGAAAGGAGGCCGAGAAACTGATGCAGACAACACTACCCCCTCCCTCCCTCCCTCCCTCCCTGCAGGTCTTGCGGAAGAGGCCCCCGTGGTGATGCACTTAATCCTGGCCATGTTCGACACCAAGCGGGCCGTGGACGAGCCGATGCATGTGGGACTGTGGCAGCAATGCGCAGCCTACCTACAGCGACTCCTCGCGTTGCTGGAGGCGGCCCCGTCGAGGGTAGGGAGGGAGGGAGGGAGGAGGCGGTGGCGTCTGTGCGCGCGGCGAAGCTCCAGGGAGGGAGGGAGGGGAGGGAGGGAGGGAGCAGCGGTTGGTCACTCTCGTTCTCCCTCAATAATAGCAGCCGTTCGATTTCCTGCCCCCCCTCATCTCATCCCCCCTCCCTCCCTCCCTCCCTCCCTCCCTCCAGGTGTTGAAGAACGGCACCGATGTGGCGGACTCCTTGGTCACCGCTATGGGAAGAACCAGCCTAGCCGCTATGCCTGAGGGAGGGGCGGAGGGCGTGGGGGAGCAGAAGGGAGAAGAGGAGGGGGTGGCACGGGCGGACCTGGATTACGATGCGGAGATAATTCAGGTAGGTAGGGAGGGAGGGAGGGAAGGAGGGAGGGAAGGAGGGAGGGAAGGAGGAAGGAGAGGGAGGGAGGGAGGGAGGGAGGGAGGGAGGGAGAGAGAGGGAGGGAGGGAGGGAGGGAGGGAAGGAGGGAGGGAGGGAGGTAGGGAGGGATAGATAGTGGTCACGAGTTATCCCAACGTCGCCGTCCGATTGATTCATTACGTATATTCTCCCTCCCTCCCTCCCCTCCCCCCCCTCCCTCCCTCCCCTCCTCCCCCCCTCGCGCAGGTGCCTGGATTCCTTCGGCTATTTCGTGACGCGACTGGCGGACGAGTACACCAAGTCGTTGCAGCGGATCAATCCGCACACCGGTGATTATGTGGCACGGCTCAAGGTAAGAAGGGAGGGAGGGACGGAGGGCAAGGAAGTCAAGAGTACTGAACGGAACTCCACGCTCAGCCCCCCACCTCTCCCTCCCTCCCTCCCTCCCTCCCTCCCCTCCCTTCCCAGGACGAGGCCGTCCTCCTCCGCCTCGCCCAGGGGGTCCAAGCCTACTACACCCGCGCTGCCTCCAAAGCCCGCCGTCCTGCCGTGCGTCAGACTGACATGGCCCATGCGGCCGAAGTGGCCGTCATCAGCATTAAGTACATCTACTACAAGCACGACTCCCTCGCGGCCAAGGTAGCCTTCCCTCCCTCCCTCCCTCCCTCCCTCCCTCCCTCCCTTCCTCCCACTTGCTACGTCCCACCCCCACACCCCTACACCCTCCCTCCCCCCCTTCACCCTCCCTTCCCCCCTCCCCTGCGCAGGTGGCGGCCGATCGCGCCTACTTCGAGAAGTGGGGCTCACTCGCCTCTATTCACCCTGCGTGCTTAGGCGGCGTCGCGCCCATCCCTCCTCCCCCTGCCGGTGGGAAGATTGATGCTACGTAAGCCCCTCCCTCCGCCCCTCCCTCCCTCCCTCCCTCCCTGCTTGGGCAGCATCATCCCTGTCGTTCCTACCGCTCTCAATGGGAAAGTCGACGTCGAGATTTTCTCTCCTCCCTCCCTTCCTCCCTCCTTCCATCCAACACTCCTTATTGCTTCCCTCCCTCCCTCCCTCTCCCCCCTCCCTCCCTCCCTCCCTCTCCCCCTCCCTCCCTCCCTCCAGCACGATGCACCCCGCCGCCGTCTCCATCCGAACGCCCTGAGCGGAAGGAGCAAGTCGATGAGGGGGAAGCCGCGGAATTTCCAGAAGGAGGTGGCCGAATTGGCGATCTTCGTCTACCGCCACGGTACGCCCTCCCTCCCTCCCTCCCTCCCTCCCTCCCTCCCTCCCTCCCTTCTCAACATCCTCAGGCTTATTCCTCCCCGCCCTCCCCTCCCCCACCTCCGTCATCCCAGATGAGGCCCTTCAGGAGATGCTGGCCATGCTCCATCAGTGTCGCTCACCACCCACCCTCCCTCCCTCCCTCCCTCCCTCCCCCCCCGCAGGCGAGGCCCGTCAGAAGATGCTGGCCATGCTCTGTCAGATCGCGCACCACGCCCTCCACGACCGCTTCCATGAAGCTCGGAACCTCTACCTCATGAGCCACATCGCCCGCGACATCAACGAGCTTGAGGATGAGATGAAGATCCTGGTAAACGAAGCTTTCCCTCCCTCCCTCCCCCCCCCTCCCTCCCTCCCTTCCTCCCTCCCTCCCCCCCTCCCTCCCTCCCTCCCTCCCTCCCCTCCCTCCCTCCCTTTCCCCTTGCCCTGCGGTGGCCGCTGTACTTCACCCATTTTCCTTCCAATCCAGTCACGTCTCTCCCTTACAGTCTTCTCACCTCTCCTTTGCAACCACCGTGTTCTCATATACCCCGCCCTCCCTACCAGTTCAACCGCACTATGGTCCAGCTCGGGCTGTGCGCCTTCCGCCACGGCCTCATCCACGAGGCCCATCAATGCCTCTCCGAGATCTGCTCCAAGCGTCCCAAGGAGCTGCTGGTAGGGATGGGAGGGAGGGAGGGAGGGAGGGAGGGAGGGAGGGTCTACACCAGCACAAGATCTACAACTAGCAGGGGAACAAACAATCAATCATTTCCAAGTGTCCCAATCATTCGAACCGAGAAACATCACGCGGCGTCGACAGCTTGACCTCCCTCCCTCCCCGTCCTGATGCCCTCCCTCCCTCCCTCTCTCCCTCCCTCCAGGCCCAAGGCATCGCGCGCTCCTTCCATCACAGAGATCAAGATCCCGAGGCTGAGAAGGAGGAGCGTCGGCGACAGCTGCCCTACCACATGCACATTAATATCGACCTCCTTGAGCTTTGCCACCTCACGAGTGCCATGCTCCTTGAGGTACGCTCTTCTTTTCCCCTCCTCCCTTCCTCCTTCCCCTCTTTCTGCCTCTTTTTGGAACACGCTCAGTGATTCTTACCGCGTGGCCCTTGCTTTCCCTCCCTCCCTCCCTCCCTCCCTCCCTTCCTCCCTCCCCTTCCCTCCAATCGCATCCTCTTTCTCCCACTCCCTCCACCCTCCCCAATCCACTCACCTGCTCCCTCCCTCCCTCCCTCCCTCCCTCCCTCATCAGGTGCCCAATCTGGCCACCATGGAGGGGCGTGTGGACCGCAAACGAGTCATTTCAGGTTATTTCCGCAAGGTAGGGAGGGAGGGAGGGAGGGAGGGAGGGAGGGAGGGAGGGAGGGAAGGAGGGAGGAAAGACGGGAAGAAAGAAGTCAGCACCGTTGTTGCTGCCGTGAAACACTCATCTTCCACCTCTCTCCCTCCCTTCCTCCCTCCCTCCCTCCCTCCCTCCTTCAGGTTTTGCAGCAGTACGAGACGCAAGCCTTTGCAGGCCCACCGGAGATCATCCGCGATCATATCCTAGCGGCGGCTTCCGCATTAGCCACGGGGGACTGGCGTACCTGCCGTGATTTGGTAAGAAGAGAGGGAGGGAGGGAGGGAGGGAGGGAGGGAGGGAATGCCGGTGAAGTGAGCTTTTGGGTCTCGGGTGCACGAAGAGGTCAATCGTTCACGTACCCCTCCCTCCCTCCCTCCCTCCCTCCCTCAGGTCTTCAAGCCGGACGTCTGGCACCGGATCCCAGGACCAGGGGCCGTGGAGAAGGTGCAGGCCATGCTTTTGGAGAAGATTAAGGCTGAGGGCTTACGTACCTATCTGTTCACGTTCTCGCCGTTTTATGACTCCTTGTCCTTGCCTCAGTTGTGCGACATGTTTGAGATGGAACGGTGAGGAGGGAGGGAGGGTGGGTGGGAGGGAGGGAGGGGGGGGAGGGAAGAAGGGAGGGAGGGAGGGAGGGAGGGAAGGAGGGAGGGAGGGAGGGAGGGAGGGAGGGAGGGAGGGAAGGAGGGAGGGATTGCAAGCGTGTTGATTGTCCTTGCTCTCTGCCATATCCGAAGCCCGCTTCCTCCCCTACGGATGCTCATCTCTTCCTTCCCTCCCTCCCTCCATCCCAGTGGCACGGCGCACAGCATCATCAGTAAAATGATGATCTACGGCGAGCTTCACGCCACCTGGGATCAGCCCACCGAGACGATCGTTCTTCAACGGGTGGAGGCCAGCCATTTGCAGATCCTGGCCCTGCAATACGCTGACAGGTACGTCCCTCCCTCCCTCCCTCCCTCCCTCTCGCCCTCGCTCGCTCCCTCCCTCCGGCCCTCTGCATACTCATGTGTTTGCACCTCCTCACCCGCATTTGTCTCCCCGTTCCATGTGTCTCTATTCCCTCCCTTTCCTCCTCTAAATTCTCCTCTTGCTTCACACCCCCGCCCTCCCTCCCTCCCTCCCTCCCTCCCTCAGGCTCGAGAGACTTGTGGGAGCGAATGAGGGGATGGTGCACCTCAAGAGCGGCCGTGGGGATGGAGAGAAAGGGCAAGACGGCGACCACCACGGAGGAAGAGGGGGAGGACGAGGCGGAGGACGAGGCGGAGGGAGGGGGGGAGGACGAGGGGGAGGGGACGGAGGGGGAGGGGAGGAGGGAGGTTGGAATCAGTCGGGAGGGAGGGGGAGGGGGAGGGGCCGAGGGAGGGGCCGAGGGAGGGGGGGAGGAGGGGGATATCGGGGAGGAGGAGGGTTTGGGGGCGGAGGCGGATTCAATAGCTTTAGATCGGCTGGGTTCTAAGGGGAGGGAGGGGGGGGGAGAGGGAGGGAGGGAGGGTTGGGCAGCGGCTTTGTATGTGCAATTTAAATTTATGAATTGTCCCTGCGAGGGCGGGTAGGTAAGAGGGGGTGAGGGAGGGAGGGAGGGAGGGAAGGAAGGGAGGGAGGTTGAAAATGAGAAAGGAAAGACCCACCGGACAGAGACGATGAATTGGGAAGGCGACAGTGGAAGGGCGAGGAGGAGGTGGAGAGCCGTCTCTCGTCCTTGGAGCTAGTGACCAAAAGTGGACGACAGTCGGACACGGAGAATGAGCAGACATGCCCTTTCCCTTATACTTTCTCTTTCCCATCCATCTCCTCTTTTCGTTTGGCCTCCGCTTTCCTCCCGTTTTTACCCCCGACACAACAAAGGCCGAAGTATAAGACGCGCCTGCAAGCGAGGCTAAAAACGCAGAGAGATAGAAAAGAAGAAGCGACAACCGAGAAGAAGCCGACCCGCTCCTCGCTCCATTTATTTTTCGTATCTCTCCTCCTACTACACCGTCTCTTTCGTTTATACTTCTTCCCCTTAATCTTCTGCTACTTCATCGTCGTTATCATCATCATCATCATCATCATCATCATCATCATCATCATCATCATCGTATTGTGGTGACAGTGGTGATGGTGGTGACCTCTTTCTTCTCTAACATCTTTTTCTCCTCCTTCTCCTCCTCCTCCTCACTCCCTCTCTGTTTCTATCATTCGTCCCTTCCTTTCCTTTCGGAGGGTCGGCTGACCCAAGCTTCCTATCCCTCCTCCACGTCCCATCCCTCTTCCTCTCCCTCTCACTGCATGGTATAATCATTCGATTTTTCAAAATTATTTCTAATTCCCTCCTTTTTCCACCTTTTTCTCTCTCTCTCTCTCTTGTGTCCCGGATACTTGACCTCCTTAATACCCTCCCTCGACAATGTGAATCTATCATATGTGAAGGCTGAAGGCATTTTTTTCTTCTGCTACAACCATAAAAAAATTATGTGTCAAGATTTTCCTCCGCCTAATTCTTTTCCTCATTCTCCAGCTCCTGCTCCTGCTCCTACTTGCTCCCTCCTTTCCCCCCCCCCTCCTCCTTCCTCCACATCCTCCTTCTCAAACTCCTCCCCCTCCTCCTTTTCCCCTATTCTGAATCCTTTTGTTCCACCTGCATCTCTTCGTCAATTTTGCTTCAACTCATGGATGCTCTCCCTCCGTCTTCCCTCCCTCCTTCACTGCTATACTTCATAAGCATGTAACAGCTCTCCCGCCGCCCCGGCCGCCGGTGCTGCTGCTACTCCTGCCGCTGCTTCCCCTCTTGCCACCTCTCCAGCTCCCGTGTCTGGCATTACCATTATCGGCAGCGACAAGGGCTGCAGCAGTCCTTCCCCTCCTTCTACTTCTCCTCCTCCTCCCCCCCCTCCCTCCACCTGCGGCGCTATCGAGGCGGGTAAAATCAACGGCTGGGCTTGATCGTTACTGCCCCCAACGGCAGCAGCCGCAGCAGCAGCAGCAGCCTCACCGCCACCATGACAAGTCGATTGTCCCACCACTATCCCCTCTATCCCCTCCTTCATCTCCTCCTCGCTTTCCTGCTCCCCTCTACCGGCTCCTCCCCCTTCCCCTCCCGCCGCCTTGGCCAGTGCCTTCCTCAACCTACTGATTTCCCCTGCCTGCGCTTGAATGATCTTTTCCTTCCTCTCCAACTCCTCCCTCAATCCTGCATTCGTCCGCTCCAGAACCTCGTACTTCCCCACCATGTTGTTCAACCACCGTTTCTTTCGCTCCCTGCACTCCCGCTGGCGTTGCGCGTCTGTCTTGGGCTGGCCGCGAGGCTCTTCGTTATGATACATCAAGATAGGCATCGGGCTCAGCGTCCCTCCCCCTCTTCCTCCTTCTCCTCCCCCTCCTCTTCCTCTTCTTCCTCCTCCTCCCCCTCCTCCCCCTCCTCCTCCTCCTCCTCCTCCTCCTGCGGGTGCCGGTAGTCCCGGAGGCTCACCGTTCAAGATAGGATAGCCGTCTTCATTAAGCGCAGGAAATCGTGCGTACAGTGCCGCCATAGAGGAATCTCCTCCATTCTTCACCTCCCCCACCCCTCCTACACCCACAAGGGCTCCCCTCCCTGCTGCAGCTGCTGCAGCTGCTGCACCTGCTTCTCCTCCTTCAATTTTGGGACCACCAAGCTCACCTGCCACGGTAGCACCCACAGCCGCAGCTACTGGAGGTGCTAGTGTGCTAGCAGCCGCAGCACGACGGCGCTGGTTTAAGAAAGATGAACACCACGTGAGTGAGAAACGGGGAATGTACGGAAGGCGAGTGGGCTGAGGTGGGAGCGAGGGGAGGTGAGGGGGAGTTACAGGAGAAAACACACACACACGCATACCTTTTTGCCGCCGGTGATGCTGCTGGCTGGACTATTATCCTGTGCCTTCGTCAGCGGGATCGTGGAATTAAGAGGGGGGCGACACGGTGGGTTTGTGACTGGGTGGAGGTCAGGTTGAATAAGGCAGCAAGCAGTGTGACTCAACGCTTCGTGACGTTCATACCACGTCTGTCTTCTGTCCAACCAGCCCAGACACTGCACCCCCAGCATTGCGCCCCACCGCATAAATGCTCCTGTGCACTATAAAGCCTCGATACGCACGTACCTCGACGCTTACTCCTGCTGTCGCAGTTGTCGCTGCTCCCGGCCGTGCGCCCTTCTTCTTGGCCCCGCCGTCGTCTTCTTTGATAGCGTTCAGCAATATGTCCATGGTGTTCTGACAAAGAGTGTGTCCAATCAGTACAGTGAAGCAGCGTGTGACAAGAAGAAATTCGTTTTAACCCGCGCCCGTGTGTGGTCCTCCGACCAGAAATTGAAGCTCCAAAGCAAACACGGGCGAAGGAAAACCAGCACAGGGTAGTTGAGCTTGCGCTCCTTCACAGAGCCTAAGCTGTTGTGCACTCGCCAGATACGCTCCCAAACTAATCCACGACAGGAAAACAACTCATGTTAGTGCTTTCTTTCCTTCACTTTCTCTTCATTTGTTATCATTATGCGTTCTGCTCCATTTCGATATGTACGTTTGTGTCCTTTACCATGCACATTTTTTTTTGGGTCAGTGTCTTAGTATATATCTCCATCTTCTTTTTGGGTGCTCATGTTTCTCTAGCCCTAAGGCATTCAATTTTCGCTGATCCTTTCATATCGAACATAAAAGAGGTAGACCCTGCGTCCGTCGATATCCCTTCTCTTTAATATTCTCTAGGACCAGCTTTCCTCCCATTTCTTGCCCCCTTCCTTTGTCCTTCCTACTCACAAATGATTTCATTTCATACATATAAATGCAAAATCACGAATTACCTCATCCGGCGTCCATATGAAAAAGAATCAATCCGTCGTGTCCCTCCTGTACCGCTGCCTTTCCCTCCACATAATCCGTGGGTATTTTTAAGAACTCCCTCCCTCCTTCCTCCCCCGCTCCGTGCCTCCCTCCCCCACTTTGTGCCTCCCTCTTCCCCTTCTTCAAACTCCCCAGACCCTCATTCTTAACCCGACGTGGTATCCAAGTAGCGCATCACCTCCCCAAATACGTCGTCACCAGTCTCATCCACCAACATCTGCACTACCCCCTTCTCCCTCCCTCCTTCCCCCCCTCCCTCTTTCCCTTCCTCCTTCTCCTCGTCCACCACATTAATCATCCTCCCTCCTTCCCCTCTCCAGCGCAAGCGAAGGACCATCGCCCGCTGCATTGACCCCCCTGCTAACACCATCCCTGCCATTTTACATAAGGCTCGGCCCTTATTGTTCAGGCGCAGAATCGGCCGCTCCTGCTGCTGCTGCTGCGACGACGAGCCCATGACCATTCCCATCTTTTTCGCATGCTTGTGCATGTGTGCATTCAAGAAAGAGTAAGCACTCTCTCCCTTCTCGTTTGCCTTGGTGGGGTCCGCCCCTGCGCGCAAGAGTAAGCGCACCACCGCGGGTGATTGTCCCTCCGTTACCGCCACCAGCAACGGCGTGCTCCCGTCGCGAGCCATGGAATCAATCTCCAAGAAATGAGGGGCTTGGGGGAGGAGGGGTGTGGTGAGGAGGAAGAGGAGGCACGCTTCATGCCCCCCCGCTGCGGCGTGATGAAGCAAGGACCAATGTCCGCGATCTCGGCCGCAGGGTTGGGCACCTTGAGAAAGGAAATAGCTGAGTGGGATTGAGGTAGGTGGAAGATATCAGAGATTGTCAACGTCACCGCACATCTTAAAAATTATTGGTCTCATATCTCAGTAGACACATACTTCGACCTCATCTCGCTCCCCTTAAGCCAACCAAACGTACCGGAGCAGTTCGAGGTGGCCTCGCCGCGCCGCACATTGAACAGGCAAAATACCATTGAAGCCGGGAGTTTCCAAGAGGGCGGGATTAAGGGTCAACAGGCTTTCGACCGCCTCCAAGTTGTTGTGGAGGGCGGCTTTATGAATCGGATGGTCCCAGTGCCCCGCCGTGGTGATGGCGGTGATGCTAGGGCAGGCAGGGGACGGGGCTAATTTAGTTCGGACGAATGGCGTCATAATGACTGGAGGGTGTGAATACGACAGCACGATGATGAGTTTCAGGGGTGTATGCCGCGAGTCTGAGATGGTAAGTTGCAGGTAAAGTAGCGAGACACCTACTCTAAAGATAGCCGTGTCGGCATTTGGTAGCGGAAAAGCCATCACGACCTCTTCAGCCATTGAGTGGATAGAATCCCCCTGCAGCGTCCTGCGCACGACGTGGCGACGACCCGCACCGCACAAATTTCGAATGGCGAGGGTCGTTGTGAGACAACGGCGGGACGTACCCCTCTTTGCTTCAATCACATCACATCTTCCTACAACGGGCCCATCCGCAGGCCCGCATGCATACCCAGAACGCATAGACAAAGGCACCTTTAAGTTACTGGGTGCATGGCGAAATGCTTTGGTAATGATAAGAAGATGATTGATTTGTCAGGTATGAGAATCACGCTCTCTGTGTCGAAAGCAGACCAACCCACCCTGCTCAAAAGTTGTCCAATCCGAGAAATTTTGGTCATCTAGAGGTGTGAGAGGTGTCCCTACATTTGTGGGGAAAGTTCTTAAAAGCTTGTGATAAACATGTGGATGACACTCTTACAATAGAAAATCGTACGCACTCGTGTAAAATGCTGTTTGTGGTCACACTTGATGTGACTTGACTTGTTACTTTGGAACGCACCCTCCGGAAGGGATTTAAAATGGCGCATGCTGAAGCAGGCATCATTTACACCGTGCCGTACAGAGCACCACACCCTCATGGGCAGCGCACTCATGTCTCATGTATTGGGACCATCTCAGGGCTTGTGTGGCATAGCCATAGGCACACGTATGCCCGTCCTCCGTACTAAGTTTTAGGAGAAAATCGATATGTTCCGATACGTCTCAGCCTCATACCTCTAAGTACGGTCAAGATCCCGCTCATGCTTCTAATTAATGCTTCCATTCGCCCTGTAAATAAAAAATATGCATTTGGTCAATTTGTGCTATTTTGCTATTGCGGTTGCCCTTCTCTTTCGCCGTCTCTGCACCTCTCATTGCGTGGTGGTGGCCTTGGGAGGCGTTGGCTTTCGTGAGCTCTCAGGCCTTTGTTGTCGACGTGAAACTTCTTACAAAAGGCTTGCAGAAAGCGCGTCCTGTTTCTTGTACTCATCCACTATTGCTGCTGCTGCTCGTTTTCTCGAGAGGGTACTTTGGTAATTTTCTTTCCTCTCTTTCTCTCTTCCTCTCTCCCTCTCCCTCTCTGTCGTTAAGCCAAGGCTACAATTTTACCTATCAGTTTTCTCCCCGCACTGCCCCTATCCACACCTTCCTCAGGAGCCCCTACTCTCTATCTTTCTTCCCATATTTATCTGACCCCTTTGGCTTTTTCCCTCCTAACTACTCCTCGCGCGCGCGCCCCCCTCTCTACTCCTCCAACCCTGCCAAAGCTTCCAAATCAATCGCCGTCCTCGAGTTCAATCCCTTGTGTCCAAAACAACACTCAAAGAACGTCAGCCCGAAAAATGCCACAACTCCCACCGCCGCCAGGCCCGTCAAAGCCAACATAGGTACCTCATACTCAAACCCCCCCTCCCCCCCTCCCTCCTTACTCCCTCTGTCAATCAAATACCCGATCAAGACATTCCCCGCGAATGAACACAAGGCCCCCGTGACCTCCACTACTCCATACGCTGTCCCATATGCCCGCCTGGGCACCGTGAATGGTATCAACGCCATCACCAAGATAGGGATAAAACTCTCCCCGATAGACAACAAGACCATGTCGTATAGCGGGTCAAGCGTCGGAGTGTAGGACAGCGAGTAGTACGCGTACAGGACCAGCAGCGACGAGGCCGAGCACACGTACAGCTGTCCCCCCACCCGATCCATTATATAGCCTACTAGCGGCCCCAAGAAAATCACAAGCACCGACGCCGATGACGTCAGGTACGCCGCGCTCTGTGCATCCCTACCAAACACCACTGTGAAGTAATGGCTCGAAAAGTTCAAAAATATGTGAAAGACGTTGATATAGATCGAATGCAGGAACGCCAACGCCCAAAAAGAGCCCGACAAGCTGCTCGCCCGTGTCCTCAATGCTAGCATGGAGTGGTATGTGGGTGTATGTGATGCCCCCGACACAGACACCGATGAGTTTGGCAAAAGCAGCGATGCATCCTCTCCTTCCTCCCCCCCTTCCCCCCCCGCAGCCCCCGATGGCATCGCCAACCCTGACGAAATATACGACACCCCTTCCCCTCCCCCTCCCCCTCCCGCTCCACTCCACCCCCCACCCCCTTGACTTCTACTCCTCCTCCGCTCGAAGGGATCCTCCTTGCTCTCATCGCTTATCACGAGAAACAGCACCCCTGCCAAAGTACTCAACAGGCAGATGACCACCGTGTACCATAACCCTCCCACATAACCTCCCAACAACTGGGCAGCGGGGACAACAGTCGCCCTTGAGAGCGTCTTGCTCAAGCAGGCCATGGCCACACTCACCCCTACTGCAAACGTCACCTGCGCCTTGGCCTTGAACACGTGGCAGATGACTGCCCGTTGCGCCACCACCACCGATCCTTCACCCAATCCCAGGACGCATCGGCCCACCAGCGCCCACTCGAACGACCCTAATTGAATGGCAATCGTAAACAACAACTGCCCCATCAACACCAAGAAGAGGAATAGCAGGGTCGCGAACCGATGCCCCCGCCTATCCAGAAACACCCCTCCCAAGAACGGAATGAAGAAATTCGGCAGCGACGACATGGACAGCAGCAAACCGTACCGAGTCTCGCTCAAGTGCAATCGCGGATCTTCCACCATATACACCTCCAGGGAGGTGAGACAGTTCTTGACGAAATGCCCTCCGAACGGCAGCACCGAGATGAGGAGCAACAAGCTCAGTTGCCGTGCCCCACTTGGAATGTCGGTCTTGTGGGAGGTCAAGGGCGAGATGTCCGAGGCTGCAGAGCTGGACGAGGCGCTTGAGTGAAAAACAGTGGGAGGAATGAACGTTAGGGGCGCCTCATTTCCATAGGTCGGGTAGTAATAGGAGGAAGCGACGCGAAGGCCCCCGGTGCTTCCGCCGAGGCTGGCCATGCTACTGTTGCGGCTGTGGGATAGGACACCCATACCTCCTCCCCCACCTCCTCCTCCTCCTCCTCCTCCTCCCCGTGTTCCTGCTTCCAAGCTTGTCGAGCTGCTGTGTCGGCTATGGATAACGCTGCTGCTGTCTTCCCGTCGACCTCCTCCTCCTCCTCCACCACCACCACCACCACCACCACCACCACTAGCAGTCATGGCAGCGGCGAACATTCCACGCCCTTCCTCAATAAGAGAAGGGGACTTTCCAATTGTTATTTTCCCTCCTTCTCCTCCTCCTCCACCACCACCACCACTTTCCCCGTCTCCTCCTCCTCGTGCCGCCTGCTGCTGGTCTTGGCATTGGTAAAGCTGCGGTTGCCTTCCTTCCCCTCCTTTGGCATCTCTTCCTATCCCGCCATCTACCTGCTGCCTCTCTTGCCCTCTTATCTTGGTCTTTTCCACATCATACTGAAGCACACATTCCGCAGGCATCAACCGAGAGGCCTCTGACATAACCCCTCCCGGTGCAACACAGCTGACAGGCACCGAAACACCACCACCGTAGGAGCCGCGGTCCACGCCGTTGTTGCTGTCGTTGCCATTGCCATCGTCTCTTCTCCTCCTGTGAATTCCCGTGGGTGGGGGTGGAGATGGTGGCCTCGGCGGTGGCGACTGCTGCTGCGGCAGGTCTTGCTGTCCATCTCCCGCAGCGGCCCCTTGAATTCGGCAACTTTGCTCCCCTCGCCCTCCCCCCCCCGCTCCAGCTCCTTTTTTCCCTCCTCCTTTCTTCTTCTTTACTCCCGGCATCACGCCGTCCACGCAGTCGTCGACACCAAGGTCACGATCACGGCCCAAGGCGCGTGCCTGGCGTAGCTTTCTGATCTCCTTCGCCGAGGGAGCGTGCTGCCTGTGTCTGGTGAAGTTGCGTGTGGCGTGATGAGAGGGGTAAAGGCACAGGAATTGGCACGACCACCCGACAAACACACAAAATAAATAGTGCCAGGAATATTTCCAATTGCAGCGCGCAAAGCTATCATGGACAGTCCCAATCGATCGACATCCTGCAAGGAAGGGGCACTTGACGGACATCGTCACGGCATCGAGCTAACTTGCTTCTTCTCCGCTGACGGCGCATCTTGACTCGCGACCTGGCCCATGAAGTGATAAGATAAACAAGATGCTTCTGTGTAGCATTTAAGGACCCTCAAAATGCTATGATATTGAGAGCAAAGTATTTTACCACATGCTTGATGTGGCTGATCGCAAAGCGTACGAATTTTCAAAGTGTGTTGATGATGGGAAAGAAGCGACAGAAAGGGTGGGGAGGTGTGGACGAAAAAAGACGTAAACAAGTGAAACCAAAAACCGAAGCCAAAAACATAGCGTGTATTCATACTTAATTACCGATAATCGACTTTAACTATCTTTCTCTTTTAACGCGATGGTTCCAGGCATTTAAATTTACCGCGGAGTCATTCAGGGCAAGCTCCCACTGCCACTCATCGACGGCGACAAAAACGAGCCGCTACTGAACGACCCACTCCCTTCCAATCCTCCCCCTCCTCCCGCCGAATCGCCACCCTCGCTACTTCCATGCCTCCGATAGAAAGAATCCCTACGGAAGTACCTAGCGATCACGTTGGCTCTTTCGTGGGACAAGAGACGCGTGGAGGAGAGACGGGCATCGTAGGCTTGCTTGGGACTAACCCTCTCAATCCTCACGTCGTGCCCTATCAACAATCGTACGAGTGATGGCTGTGAGCTCTGTGCTTCTTAGCTTTATCGGGAATCCGTTTTGGTCATCACTCCCCTCCTTCGCTTTTTGCTCACTTCCCTGCCCATCACCTTACCTAGCAGCTCAGGAGCGGGCGCTGCGCCAGTGCCTACGTCGTGGCAGTGTTGCATCAGGTCCACCGCAATGGACTGGGAGATGACCGAATCGTGCTGTGAGGATAGGGCCGGAGAAATGGAGGAATTGAGGTAAGGAGGAAAGCATACCCGGAGGAGAGAGAGAAGAAATACACGGACATTGAATGCAGGGGATTACCGCACATCCAATGCAGCGCCCTTCTGTCCCTCCCTCCCTCCCTCCCTCCCTCCCTCCCTCCCTCCCTCCTTCACTTCCTCCCTCCTCACTTTGTACTCAGGATGCTCCTGCACAAAATTGCGCATGTAGCTGGCAGCTGTCATGACCTCGCCCGTGGCGCGTCGACGAACAAGCTCCAGATACTGGCCCACCTGAGGGAGGGAGGGAAGGAGGGAGGGAAGGAAGGAGGGATTGAGACTCCTGGTGCGTGCGCTCTCACGTCACACCGCTTCCCACTTCCTCCCTCCCTTCCTCCCTCGCTACCTTTTTTCCGGTGTGGCTGTCACATTCGATATATTCTAGGTAGGCGTAGCAGAGGGGGATAAGCCCGGGGAAGTACCTGCAGGGAGAGAGAGAGGGAGGGAGGGAGGGAGGGGTAAAGGAAAAGAGTGTATATGAAGGGGGGGAAAGGGGGAGGGAGGGAGGGAGGGAGGGAGGGATCGTGTCGTACGTGCTCTTCCCTGTCATGATCTCGGAGATGGTCATCTCCTCGTACTCTTGAACCTCCTCACACAGGCAGTGAGAGAGGCCGGGCGCCTTCGCTCCCTCTCTCCCTCCCTCCTTCGCGCCCTCCCCCTGCTCCTCGCCATCCGTGGCCATGTACTTGCGGAAGAAAAACTTCTGAGTGTGCACTCTACGAGGGGAAAGGAGGGAGGGAGGGAGGGAGGGAGGGAGGGAGGGAGGGAGGGAGGGAGGGTTGGTTTAAAAAAGACGTACCAGGAAAACAGAGGGAGGGAGGGAAACAGGGAGGGAGGGAGGAAGAGCACCCTTCCATCCCGTACATGCGTTTCCCTTTGCATGATCTTGTTGAAGTTAGTCACCAAATTTTAAAGGCACGGATCAAACGCACCACGCTCCTCCCTCCCTCCCTCCCTTCCTCCCTCCCTCCTTCCCTCCCGCCCTCCCTACCCATCGCGTGCATGCGCCCTTCGCATGTTTTCATCCAATTTACTGATGGGAATGTACAGGTGCAGGTCAAACGCCAGGATGATGCGCGTAAGGAGTACGACAAACACCGTAAAGGCGGCGTTCTCGAAGTCGGTCAGCTGGATCTCCATCGTCCTAAGCACGGAGGAAGGGAGGGAGGAATGGAGGGAGAGGTAAGTATCCACGTATCCACGTGAGGTCGACAAAAGACTAAGGAATAGAGGGAGGGAGGGAGGGAGGGACGTGCCGGAGTTCGGTGCGCCAGCCGATCCGGGGGTCTAAAGGGCCTTGGGTCGGGGGGGGGGGCTTCCATCGAACGGACTGCCAGTTGGTGGATTGGATCGTTTCGAAGTGATCCGTGCTGCTGCCGCTGTCATTGTCCGCCTGCAGGCAGGCAGCGAGGGAGGGAGGGTTAGAGGGGAGGCATTCATCAGAGACACTGCCAGACACAGCCACCTTCCCTCCCTCCCTCCCTCCCTACCTACCTCCCCGCGCAACGCGTCTTGGAAGATGACGAGAGGGTCTCTGATGAAGAGATGAGCGATGTGCCGGGACAGGATGGCATCTACCCCTCGAGAGAGGAGCAGGGCCTCCATCGACGCGTCCACCTCCACCTGGGAAGGGAGGGAGGGAGGGAGGGAGGGAGGGAGGGAAGGAGGGAGGGGGGGGAGGGGGAGTTTATGTCAGTACCGGACCAGAAGATGAGGATGTTCGTCTTACCTCCCCCTCCCTCCCTCCCTCCCTCCCTCCCTCCCTACCTCCACGTCATTGTACGCATTCAGCACTGCATCCGCCCGTGCCCCTTTCGGACTGCCTCCACTGCTGCTCATTCCCTTCCTCCACCTTGTCCTCTCCGCCTCTTCCTCCCCCTCCTTCCTCCCTCCCTCCTCCTCCTCCTCCCCCCGTGGCCCAGCACAGGAATAGATGTAACACGACACCGGCCCATATCGACTCTTTCGGATCCGGCGCACCCCCCCCCCTGCCATCCGGCCATCCGGCCTTCCCTCTCGCCCTCCCTCCCGCCCTCGTTCGGCGGGTGTCCGGTCGTCGACAGAGCCTGCGATAGTCGCCCAACGCACGTCTGTGTCCACGAGGCGGCCCTGAAGGGAGAGAGGAAGGGAGGGCGGGAGGGAGGGGAGGGTTGGTACACGTTTCTTCCTTACTGCCAGGACGTGAGGAAAAGATGAAGGGAAGGAGCGGAGGCTGGGAGGGAGGGAGAACGGCATGACACCCGCAAAATAGACATCCCAAGGGACATGGCAAAAACCTCCCTCCCTCCCTCCTTCCCTCCCTCCCTCCCTACCTGCAGGATGGGGGTGGCAGCGGTCAGAGCGAGAAGGAGGGGGCCCAGCACGGCCAGCTGGTCGTACATATATCGGGACTCCGCCACATCCCGAGCTTGGAAGGTCACCTGGAAAGGGAAGGAGGGAGGGTTGATAGGGAGGGAGGGTAGGAGGAGTGGAGTGGGAGGGAGGGAGGGAGGGAGGAAGGGAGGGACGGCGTACCTGCAAGCAACAGCAACCCATGCCATATGCCATCGCATCCATCACCACCTCAGGCCGCCCTCCCTCCCTCCTTCCCTCCCTCCCTCCCTCCTCCTCCTCCTCCTCCTCCTCCTCTTCTCCCACCACCTCCCCCTCCTCCCTCCCCCCCTTCCCTCCCTCGAACTCGGGCGTCCGACGATCGTGGAACAGAGGCACGTGGATATCAACCACCCCTCCCCTCCTCATCCGGATGTTGCGAACTAAACTGCCGAAACGCGGGTGGGGATTAATACACGCGTCAGGAATGGAGGAAGAGAGGGAAATGGGGCCCTGAGGGAGGGAGGGGGGGAGGGAGGGAGAGAGGGAGGGATAAATCAGTGACTGCAACTCTCCCTCCTTCCCTTCCTCCCTCCCTCCCTCCTTTTTCCTCCTTTCTGGGAGGAGCGGTGGGTGCGGCGGACTGATGGTCTTTTCCTCCTCCCGCCCCTTCCTCCCTCCCGCCCCTTCCTCCCTCCCGCCCTCCCGCCCTCCTGCCCTTACCCCGGGTGGGTACGGCGGGCTCGTGAATGTACCGACGCCCATGAGAGGGAAGGCCGTCACGGACGGACAGAGCTCGTCCGGACGAAGCACTGCCAGGAGGCGGGCACGGCGTAGGCGCATGTTGTTTTCCACACTGGAGGGCGAGAGAAAGGGAGGGAGGGAGACAGGGAGGGAGGGGGGAAGGGAGAATAGGTGATCGGCCTGGAATGGACACGAACACCTTCACACGCGCTCCAAGGAGAACCCTTCAGTTCTCTCCCTCCCTCCCTCCCTCCCTCCTTCCCTTTGACCCCCTTCTTCGCACCGCAGCAGGTCATGCGCGTAGCTTCCATAGGGACGATTAGGCGTCGATTCCACCATCCACGACCCAAATTCGGGCTGCCAGGTGCAGCCTGAAGAGGGAGGGAGGGAGGGAAGGAGGGAGGGATGTATCGTGGGACTCCTTTGTTCACATTTCTCTCTCCGCTTCTCTAACCACGATTCTTTCCTTCCTTCCTTCATTCCCTTGTGATCCACCCACCTACCTTCCTTGCCATCCCCCTGCTCGGCCTCTCTCTTCATCAGCGCCAACCGGATCTCCTCAGCCCTCAACGAAAGCACGATTCGCCTGCCTCCCTCCTTCCCTCCCCCCCCCCCTTTCTCCTCCTCCTCCTTTAGACCTTCCTCTTTTCCTTCCTTTTCTGGAACGATCTTAAAAATGCCGATTTCCATCTCCTCGCCTGCCATTGTTATTGTGGAACCGAGAATGAGATGGCGATAGCAGACCTCATATAAGAACTAGGAACTGCTCCTCCTTTCCTCAATCCCTCCTTCCCTCCTTCCTGGATTGTGATCTCCTCCTTCTCTCCCTCCCTCCCTCCCTCCCTCCTTGACTACCTACCCCACTTTAACTCGGGTTTGACCAAGGTCTGTAACGCCTCGTAGGTGGCCAGAAACTGGAGAACCCCCTGCTCTCGCACGTATTGGAGGTGGGGCAAGGCGTCTTCCCACTTGAGGGGTTGGCCCACCTATCAGGGGAAGGAGGGAAGAGGGTCAGGACGTGTGGTGGAAGCAGAATTTCACGGACGACGACTCTTTATATCCCAGAGAGGAGACACACCAACTGAGAATTAGGACTTTAAGGAGTGAAAGGGCGAGGTCATACAAGAACAGAGGAGGGAGGAACACGTACCTTGAGCAGGCCCATCCTCCGCAGGCACCAACCAGCCAAAGCGGAGGACACTCCCGCAGCTGAGGGATATAATCTGGTGGGAAATTGCCTGTGGAGATTGAGAAATAATAGGAGGTCATTGAAGGGCGAGGCATGAACGTTACAGCAGGGGGAAGGCAAAGCATTCCTCCCCCGAGGTCAAATGAGCGACGTTTGGGCAATTATCAGACGATGGCTTTTTCTTTGTAATATTACAGTCCGGACAGGCAGTGCCAATGTCCATGCACTCGTCCGTGGCCATCCTGTGTAACTGTGCTTGTGTATGGTAGGAACGGGCATGGGCATATGTGTTGTTGGACACTACGCGCCCTCTTTGTTCAAAGCCGTTGCCAGACTCGCCCCCATTTGTTCGACGCAGCGATTGCACTACCGAGTCCAGGACCGCAGTGACTGGTTGATAATGACACATGCGCGGCGCTGCTAGCTCACTTATGTTGGCGGTCACGTCCTCCGCTTTCTCTATCACTAGGTCAGAAACGCAAAATGTTGCGCAGTACCGTTGCCAGCCTCCGCTGCCTCCCCACCGTCTCCTCCTCCCTCCCGGCCATCGCCTCCGTCCTTCTCTCCTCCTCCCTTACCCACACCAGTCTGACCGCCTGTAGCAGCAATACAAGTACAAGGAGAAGACAGCGGCAACTTCACTTCGCCTACCACAGCACGGCGCTGTGCCCGAAAGATATCAAGATGACCTGGCATGTGGCCGGCGAGGAAATCCCTGTGACGGCCGCAGAAGGAAAGAGCCTGTTGGAGGTCGCGCATGAAAACGACATTGAATTAGAGGGGGCCTGTGGAGGAGAGCTAGCTTGCTCGACCTGTCACGTGGTGTTCACCCCGGAGCTGTATGGGAAATTGCCGGAGAAGAAGGAGGAGGAGGAAGACATGCTGGACTTGGCGTGGGGATTGACGGACACGTCGCGGTTGGGGTGTCAGATTAAAGTGAGCCCCGTGCTGGAGAACGCCGTGATTACCATTCCTGAGGAGACGAATAATATGCTGGGGGGCGAGGAAGGGGAAACCGCGAAGCCGGCAGGGGCTCCGGTGGACCCCTGGGCCAAGTGAGGAGGAAGGAGAGAGGGAGGAGGGGAGGCAAGTGGTGGAAAGAAATGGAGTAGGGTGAGGACAAGAAATCAAAGTACCGTCGTTTTAAATGCGCGACCTACGCATGCAAGTGCAACACCTTGTGCCTTATTCATGCATTTTTCAATTTTATTTTTTCCTTTTCCTCACCGTTCGATCATTTCTTATCCCCTTTGATTTCACACGTCAGGATAACAGCAAGGGGTCGAGATTTCTCTGCCTCACCAACGATTTCTTCCCTTCCCCTCATCATTTTAAGAATTTAAGAATTAAACTCCTCATTGTTCCTTGCCAGTCTCACCATTCCTGTATTTTTTCTTTTCACTGCCATCCCCCTGGCCTCTCCTCCCTCTCCTCCTCTTCCTTCTCCTCCTCCTCCTCCTCCTCGTCCTCATCCTCTTCCTGCTCTTCCTTTCTCTCATTTCCCTCCATTTCACTTCCTTACCCCCTCCATTCCTTCTCTTACTCCTCCTCCTGCCCCTCCCCTTCCTCCTCCTCCCCCCCCTCATCATAAGCGCTCTTTCCCCTGGTCTTCCCTTTCCTAAACGTAAACACACCCGTCGAGGCCGCTAGTGCGCCGGCGCCGGCCACCGACACCCATCCCTTTAATCTCTGTTTCAATGAGGACGACGAGGAAGAGGAACCGTTGGAGGGCGAGGGGGAGGAGGGAGGGCAGAAGGGAGGGGACAGAGAGCCCAGTAGCAAGGCCTCCTCCTCCGGGTCGGTTGTTTTGACCACGCCCGTGGCAGGAAGGGGGGGAGGGAGGGAGGGAGGTAGGGAAGGGTGGGATTTGGAGGGGAGGACATGGATTTGGGTGGGTCCGGACTCGGCGAACAATCCCATGACGCTCGTGATCTCGATCTTGTCCCGATCGCGGTTGGAGGAAGGGGGAGAGGGAGGGGGCGAGGGAAGGGAGGGGTGGGAGTAGACGCTCGATCTTTCCCAGACGGATGCCTCGCCTTCGTCCTCGGCGTTGCTGTTGGGGAGGGAGGAGGTTCGGGTCCTCCTCCTTCCCTGCCCCGTTCTGAGGAGGATGTCTGAGGGGAGGGAGGGAGGGAGGGAGGGAGAGAGGGAGGGAGGGAAGGAGGGAGGGGTGGGTGAGAAGGGCGGTGGGCGGGACTGACCGCGTTCGTGCGTCGCAATGGGGGGAAGGGAGGGAGGGGGGGAGGGCTACTATCATCACGCACCTCCTCTCGAAGCTCTACGTTCCAGCACACCATGCAGCTGCTGCTGCAGCAGCTGCTCCCCCTCCAGTCCTTCCCACCCTACCTCCTCCCCCTCCTCCTCCTCTGCGATTTCCCCAATGGGAGCATCGAGGGAGGGGGGAAGGGAGGCTGTGCGATGCAGGAGCTCGTCCAGGCTGTCTTCACGCTCGGCGCGGGGGGGACTGTAAGACATGCCATCCATATCTGCCCAGTACCTGAGGGAGGGAAGGAGGGAGGGAGGGAGGGAAGGAGAGACGAGGAGCGTGTATAATTATGTGAGCTTCAGGTACAATGTCAATCGTAGGCTCACACCCCTCCCTCCTTCCCCCCCTCCCTCCCTCCCTCCCTCCCTGTCCATACGAGTTGTTCCCCTGCGTGTGAGAAAAAGGAAAGTGCAGGCCGCGTCGGTCGTTTTGAGTGGTAGGGGAGGAAGGGGAGGAGGAGGAGGGGGAGGACGGGGCAGAAGGAGAGGGGGAGTAGGAGAAGGCGAAGCCCCGGCGGGAAGAGGAGGAGGCAGGGAGGGAGGGGGGATTGGAAGAGGAGAGAGGAGGGGGGAGGTGATGGTGGTGGTGATGATGGCGGATCGGGCCCAGGCCGAGGGTGTTGCGGGTTGACGTAAACATGAAGGAGTGCAGCCACTGCGGAGGGAGGGAAGGAGGGAGGGGGGAAAAGATGGAAGGGGGAATGATAGAAAATGAACCAGTTAGTGACAGTGATGCTCTTCTCTTCCCGTCCGTCCCTCCCCCCCTCCCTCCCTCCGTCCCTCCCTCCGTCCCTCCCTCCTTCCCTACTTACCTACCTACCTGGTTGAACAGCCCAGGGGCATGTACCAGCCACTCTCCGTACAGGGCCATCGCGTTGCGATAAATGACGGCAGCATCCCCCGCCGCCGAGGCCACCTCCGCGTTCTGAAAAGGGAAGGAGGGAGGAATCGACGGAGGGAGGGTGAGGCGATTGACGTCCGTGCGACCTCATCACTCTGCGGGCGATGACAGCAGCATCGGGGAGAGGAGGGAGAGGGAGGGATGGAAGGGGAGGATTCAAAAAGAAGAGGGAAGGGGGGGGACGATGGGAGGGGAAAACCCCGAGAGGAGGGAAGGGAGGGAGGGAGGTACCGGCGAGGCCTTGATCCGGAGGAGCTCCATCATGGCCCATCCCCCTGCGAACGACCAGGCGTCCGTTAGGGAAGCCACTGCCTCCTCAGTCCCCCTCCTCTTCCTCTCTGCCACCGCCGCCGCCGTCGCCGCCGCAGCAGCAGTGGTCGTAGTGGGAGCGGCGGTGCCTCCGCCCTCCTGCCCTTCCTCCTCCGCTGCTTTGGATTGCGCCTGTCGCAGCTGTTGCTGCGAGAGGAGGGCGCCATATTGAGCGTGGGCTCGGGCATGGAAGAGCCTCATGGTGTGGATGAAGGAGAGGGCCTGGGGAGGGAGGGACGGGTTGATTGTTGAGACAATTGTGGCAAGCGAGATGCCTGCGATTAAGAGGGGAAGAGATTCTTTCTTCATTCCCTCCCTCCCTCCCTCCCTCCTCACCTTGACCGATGTCTGATATACCCGCACGACGTGCAGCCCCCCTTCAAGTGCCCTGACCGAGTACCGTAAGTTCTCCCACACGCCCAAGAGGGAGGTGCCTTGAAGGAGGAGGGAGAGCCCATCCGCGTCTGTGCTGTCGGCCTGGGCCAGGACAAGGAGCCTGACCACAGGAGGGAGGGAGGGAGGGAGGGAGGGAGGGAGGGAGGAATCAGGGGGGTGTTCATGTCTTTACATAGCTCATTTGTCGTCTCTCCCTCCCTCCCTCCCTCCCTCCCTCCCTCCCTCCCTCCCTCCCTCCCTCCCTCCCTCCCTCCGTCCTTACCTGGGAAGGTAAGTGTAGAGCATGTACAAATCTTGAAAAACGAGAGGGAGGAGGGCCCAGGGCACCACCGGCTGGGAGGAGACGCCGATGATGCTGTGGGAGGGTGGAAGGGAGGGAGGGAAGGAGGGAGGGAGGGAGGGGAGGAGGGAGGGATGGATGGGCATGAACAGTTGCGATTTCGAATGTGATTGGGAGCGGGCGGTTGGGTCCTCTCTCCATCCCTTCCTCCCTCCCTCCCTCCCTCCCTCCCTCCTCACCGAATCCCCACCACTGGCAGCAGGTACGTCACGAGCATGATGATGACAAAGGCCGCCACGTGGCGCGTGCTCCGGTAGTAGAGGAGGAAGGCCGTGAAGGATTTGGAGGGGGCGATGCGCTCCACCCGGGCCTTGGCCGCCTCCACCATTCGAACCTAGGGAGGGAGGGAGGGAGGGAGGGAGGGAGGGAGGGAGGGAGGGAGGGAGGGAGGGAGGGAGGTCAATGTGATGGAGGAAAGGGGAAAGGGACACGGAGGACAGGTCAACACGAGGGAGGGAGGGAGAGAGGGAGGGAGGGAAGGGAGGGAAGGGAGAGAGAGTGGAGGGGCACGTACGGCCTCTGTGTCGATGTTCATCTCCTCCAGTCGTTTGAGGAGGGACGTGATGGCGGGCTGTACGGCCTCCACCATCTCCTCGCGCAGGGTGAGGAGCGTGTGCTGACGAGGGGAGGGAGGGAGGGAGGGAGGGAGGGAGGGAGGATCGGCTTCTGAAACACGGAAAAGAGCAAGAAAGGGAGGGAATGAGGGGAGGGCCGGCTTTTGAACCGAGGGAGGGAGGGAGGGAGGGAGGGAGGGAGGGAGGGGTCTACCTGGAGCATAGGCAGATAGTCCTCCCAACTGAAGTCCGTGGGCTGGCTCCAATACTCGACGAGCCAGCGAGTGGTCGCCAGCTGCAGGAGTTCATCCTGAGGAGAGGAAGGAGGGAGGGAGGGAGGGAGGGAGGGAGGGAGGGAGGGAGGGAGGGAGGGAGGGGTAAGCTGGAGGAGCCCATTCTCAGGCAGGGGAAAAGGGAGGGAGGAGGGAGGGAGGTCAGTGGCGGGAGGGAGGGAGAGAGGGAGGAAGTCTATTGTGTGAGTGTTCATCCCCTCCTTCCTTCCCTCCGTCCCTCCCTCCCTCCTGCCATTGATCACACAATTGACTTCCTCCTTCCCTCCCTCCCTCCCTCCCTCCCTCCCTCCCTCCCTCCCGCTCTCCAGGCTGGGCTCCCTCCGTACTTACATCCGTGATGAGATGGCGGGTGTAGAGGCAGACGTCTTGGAGCATGAGGGTTAAGGCCGCACGGACTGCGCCATCCATGTCCGTCGGGGAGAGAGTGAGGAAGATGGAGCCTGGAAGAAGGGAGGGAGGGAAGGAGAGAGACGTAAGGAGAGGATGAAGGGAAGGAGGGAGGGAGGGAGGGAGGGAGGGAGGGAGGGAGGGGAAGGGGCGGTGTTGAGGAACAAGCGAGGGAAGGAGGTCGGGAGGAAGGGAGGGAGGGAGGGAGAGAGACGCGAGGAGCGGATAAAGGGAAGAAGGGAGGGGGGGAGGGAGGGAGGGCACTTACTACCAATGGCAATGAGCGCAGGGCCCACGAGGCGGAAGAATGCTTGGTTCTCCCTGTTGGAACGCAAGAGGGGATAGGAAGGAAGGAGGCAGGGAAACAGGAGGGCAGGATAAGATGGAGGGTGCATCAATAACAAACACATCCCATCACTGTCACGGCCCCTCCCTCCCTCCCTCCCTTCCTCCCTCCCTCCCTACCCTGCGCCCACGAGGAAGGCCAAACACAGAAACTGCAACCCCAGCTTCGCCACCCGCATGCGCACGAGCGGGTAGGGCGTATGGCCCGTCAAGGGGGGGGAGGAGAGGAAGAGGAGGAGGAGGGCGAGAGTGAGGTAGGCGAGGACGAGGAGCGGCAGCGACGCGTGCTGTGAGGAGGGAGGGAGGGAGGGAGGGAGGGAGGGAGGGAGGGAGGTTGGAGATGGCCATGTCGTGAAAGGAGTCTCTGCTGGCAATAGCACACGCTAGCTGGCACCCTCCCTCCCTCCCTCCCTCCCTCCCTCCCTCCCTCCCTACCGACCTGGTGCACGCGTATGAAGAGAACGATCGTTCCATATGCCTCGCTTAATGCCGGCAGGACCTGCAGACCCATAACTATGACCTTCACTCGGTTCTTGTCCTGTCATACAAGAGAGGGAGGAAGGACCGAAAAAGGATGGGAGGGGGGAGGGAGGGAAGGAGAGAGGGAGGGAGAAGGAGTCAGCAGAGGAGTGCGTCCCGAAAAAAAGAGGTCGACAGAGCAACCGTCCATCACTCTCTTCCCTCCCTCCCTCCCTCCCTCCCTCCCTCGTTACCTTCAGACTCCGGTCGACAAGCGCCATGGCCCGTGAGCGCAAATACAGCGGACCCCGGCCTCCTAACCCGCCTGGATCAGTCGTAAATTTCTGAAGGAGATGGGGAGGAAGGGAGGAGGGGAGGGAGGGAGGGAGGGAGGGAGGGAGGGAGGGAGGGAGGGGGGGTAAGTAAACGATGGTTTGAATGTAGGTCATTGCCATGCTTCCCTCCCTCCCTCCCTCCCTCCTTCCCTCCCTCCCTCCCTCCCCACCCTCCCGCCTCCTTGCCCACCAGCGGCAACAGCGGCATCCATCGACGCCAGTACCGCCCTCCCTCCCTCCCTCCTTCCCTCCTCACCATAGTCCGCAGGTACGACACGGACCCCACGAGCAGTAGCAGTGGCACGGATCGACGCCAGTACCGCACCGCCTCCAGCACTATCCCGAGGATGATGAGCGTGCAGGCGAGTCGGACCGTGTGGAGGGCCCATATTTGCGCTGACAAAAGGGGAGGGAGGGAGGAAGGGAGGGAGGAAGAAAGGAAGGAATGTAGTGAGGGAGGGAGGGAGGAAGGGAGGGGAAACGATGTGTGAGTACTCTTCGTCATCATTTACGCCACTCGCTTTTTCCTCTCTCTCTCTCTCTCTCTCTCTCTCTCTCTCTCTCTCTCTCTCTCTCTCTCTCTCTCTCTGTCTTTCTTTCTTTCTCTATCTCTCTCTGTCTTTCTTTCTTTCTCTATCTCCCTCTGTCTTTCTTTCTCTCTCTCCCTCTGTCTCTCTCTCCTCCGCATTCACCCTCGCTTTCCCTACCGACAAGGTATCGCAGCGTTAGCAATGACAGCCAGCCCGCGTCGAGAGAGAAGACTGCACGCACGGAGGGAGGAACCGCAGGGAGGGTGCGGGGAGGGCCCCAGGAGGAGAGTTGCTGCCCTGGGACGGTGGATTGCTGGGAGTCGGAGGGAGGGAGGGAGGGAAGGAAGGAGGGAGGGAAGGAGGGAGGGAAGGAGGGAATGAAGCAGTGAGCGGGATCACAAGGGCAAAGCAGCAGTGAGCGGGATCACGGGGGCAGAGCCTATGCAGCAAGCGAGCACTCACTCACTCTTTCATCCATCCCCCCCCGGACCTTCCCACTCCCTCCCTCCCTTCCTCCCGCGTATTTATACATAAGTCTAAATATACGTAAAATATACGTATGCATATATACCTGCATCGCTAAGGCAGAGAAGGACATGGGTGCCGGTTCTCCCTCCGCGCGTATCACATGCGAAGCCGTGCCCCTAAAGCTGGCCAAGTGGGATAACGCTTGGGGGCTACCCGACAGAGGGGGAGGGGGAGGGAAGAAGGAGGAGGTGGAGGCACACTGCTTGTGTCCGTGCCTGGGAGGTAACTGCTGCTCTACGCTTTCGTCGAGGACGCAAAAAGAAGCACGACGACCGGCCATAGTGGAGGGTCGTCTCCTGACAGGGGGAGGAGCAGAGGCAACAGGTCCCTCGTCCTCTACTTGAGCTCCTCCTTTTGCTGCCTTTGCTATCTTTGCCGCCGCTGTTGCTGCTGCGGCTGCTGCTGCTACGGTTGCCCGGATAGTGGTGTACTGGGGCATTGAAGATGCGCGGGAGTGGTTTTGGGATGGCGAGGCGTTGTGGGAAGAGGGTTTCCAAGCGGGCTGGTGGGGGCTTGTCGGAGAAGCCACAGCACAGGAAGGAACGGTCGAGGAGCGTGCGATTGAGAAAATGCCGGTCACATTCGACGCGTCTCGGACGAGAGCAAGCTCGCCTGTCTTATCTTGTATTATTTGAAGGTTATGGAATGGGTAAGATTGGTAAATTCGATGGATGAAGGGGCTGAATGCCCGGGGGTGTTGATACAACTACACAGGTATAGGACTTACCTTGACCGACTCGTGTTTTGCTCCGGTCAATGTAGACACGGTGCGGGCAATCTTCTTCCTCGTGGTTTCCCCCACAAGTCCAGCACTCCTTCTTTGGCGCAGCGGCCGTCGTGCCGTTAGTTACGGCGGCCGCCATGAGGAGTATGTGGGTAGGTAGCTGTAGCTAGCTGTAGCTGTGTATGTGTGTCTGGTAGATGGGTAGTTCGTTCTTTTTGCCGTTCCTACGCGTTCCTACGTGTGTAGTGTAGGTAGGTAGGCGGGTGCGGAGGGCGAGGGTTAGGACGGCGGCATTCATGACATTCTTCAAGCAGACGAAACAAAAGGCATGGGACAAAATGCAATGGACTGTGCTGCTCAGGGCTGGTCGCTGATGGTTGTGATGGTGAGCGTGGCGTGGCATATTGTGGGCAGTCGGAAAAATGGTGCATGCATGGTGCTTGGGCGTGAGTATCCGCCCGCGCGTTTGTTTGCACGCCAGAGGCATCCGGCGCCAGGCACCAATCCATTGATCAGCCTCCCAGTCACTCCTGGGGTGTTCCCCCCCCCCCTTGAGTTGTGTCCAGCAAGCAGAGCAGGGAAGAAAGAGATGGTACGGTTCATCAAATCCGTTGCCATTTGAAAAGAGCTCACGCTGCGGGAGGGTCGGAGGGAGACCACAATAATCGTAACCGCATCATCAAATCACTTCCCACAACAAAGTCAAGACTTTCGACTCCGTTCGATCTTCTCTTCACGAACACAGGTGGCAAGCTTGCTGCAAAATCAGACAAGCATGGACAAGTAAATTTATTAAATCCCGTTGACCTCCCCACCCCCGACTCCATGTCTTTGACGGCGCCCTTGCCACCCGCCCCAGTGGACGGCATCGGCATGGTGGACGAGGTCGACTTTGGGAATTTGGCGGGCTCGATCAAACTTGTCCAACTTTCTTACGGGGCATTCAATGAGAGGTGCAAGACACACAAAGGCGACGAGATAGAAGAAGACGGGGACCGTACCGGGCTGCGAGTCTACACTGGGGCACAAGCCATGGTCCGATTCCTGTACCGCTTCCCATGGCTGATAAAAGGACAGCGTGTGGTGGAACTGGGATGTGGGGTGGGCGCCGTGGGACTGTTAGCGTCCCGATTGGGGCCGACGTGCGTAGTGCTGACGGACGGAAGTGTAGAAACGCTGGAACTGACGCAAAGGAACGTGGCTACCTTTCAAGCTTTACCCTCGTTGTCCCCCGGGTTTTCTCCATCTTCGCACGGAAGTACTTCAGCTGTCGCCTCCCTTCCCTCCCTTGCTGTGCACAAGCTGCAGTGGGACTCGCACGCTGCCATCGTTGATTTGTTACACGCGCAAAAAGTGGACAAATTTGATGTTGTGATAGGCACGGACCTCATGTACTATAACGTAGATGCCTCGGTGGTATTGACGGCCGCGACTTGCTTGCTGGATGGGAGGGTAAAAAAAAGAGAAAAAGAAGGGGGAGGAGGTGGAGGAGGACGAAAGGTGGGAGAAGAGAGCGAACCCCCATACAAAGTGAACAAAGATGAGCGAGAAGGGTGTACTAACAGCGGACTTGCGTTCGGCAAGAGGAGAAGTGAGAGCGAGGGTAAGGGTGGCATCATCCTCCTCGCGCATATATTCCGCGGAGCCCATCTTCCTTACACACTCTTGGCGGCCGCAGAGTCCCTGGGATGGGCCTTGTTGGAGGTGCCGATGGAGGAGGTCGTCTCGGAGGAAGGGGAGGGAGGGGGGGAGGGAAAAGTACCCGGAACAACGCCGGAGTGGTGGGGGAGCATGTGTGTGTTGGTGGGGGTGAGGGATGGAGGGAGGGAGGAAGGGAAGGAAGAAATGCTTGCGCGTTTGCCGCAGGGGAGTCGGGTTTTTGTGCCATATTGGAAGGAGGGAGGGGAGGGAGGGGGGGAAGAAGACGAGGAGTTGTGGTCCTGGCAGTTACCACGTGCAATAAACTAGGTAGATAGGGAATATAAGAAACGACTTAGATCGACCGTCTCTGCATGAGTGGGTGAAACGTGTAACGCGAAGAGTAGACACAAAAAAAGAGAAAATGAAAGGGGATTAAGGGAAGGGAAGGGAAGGAAAGGAGTGCCGTCTCTAACGCTACTACTTGTACATCGGTTTCAGTATCTTCTCTTGGTCTTGCCACAGTGTCTTTTTCCTTGAAGGGGGAGACGGCAAAGCGCGGTGGGGTAGGACGAGCAGGCTTAGCATGACAACCGCATGACAAAAGGGGAGGCAGCAGATATTTTGCATGCGAGCGTCGAGGAATAGATTGAATTGAGGTTATCGACTTCCCATGTGTGTGATTTTCTTTCTTCGAAATGGATCAGGGACCCCGCTATTCTACTCGCTTGTCTGCTTCTGCTACTGCTTGGTCGTCATCGTTTTCTTCTTCTTTTTTTCTTGCGTTTTCTTCCCCTCCTTCCCATCTTCTGCTTTGCACGTCCTCGCTTGGTCATGGAAAGGGAGGAGGAAGGAGGGGAGATAGGGGAGAAGGAGGAAGGGAAGGGAAGGAAAGGGCGAGGCCGAGGAGGATTGAGTGCGTATGTGGGAGGGCAGGCTTTTGTGCTTGCTCGCCTGCCATCTTCCCCCCCCTCCTTTCTCCCCTCCTTTCTTCCCTCCTCCTTCCCTCTATCACACCCTTTCAAAATGAATACAAGACAAAGACCACGATTTCCTAGCTCCCTCTCTCTCTGCACTAACCTTCCCTCCTTCCCTCCCTCCATCCCTTCCCTCCCTCCTTCAACAAAGAGAGGATCCGAGAGCCAAGCCGAGGAATAAAAAGGGTCTCCTCCTCCTCCCTCCCTCCTTCCTGTCTTCCTTCCCTTTCTGAGACTCATCTACACCGCCTCCTTCCTTCCTGTCTTTCCCTGACTCCTTTCCTCCCTCCCTCCACTCCTAAAGTCATCTACACCAGCCCCCCTGCCCTTGGCAATTGAAGGGGAAGACCGCTCCGTACGCTCACGAGGTAGTAATAGAAAAAATCCACCATGAGGATGATGTGAATAAACTGCGTGAGGAGGACGAAGACACCCACCATCTTGGACCCGCTGCGAGGGAGGGAGGGAGGGAGGGGGGGAGGGAGTTAGGTCAAGGAAGGGAGAATGGAGGCGGCCTGGACCAACGATTTTACGCCCATGATCAACCAAAGGCCAGGCAAGAGAGGGAGGGAGGGAGGGAGGGAGGAAGGGCGTACCTGTGGTCGACCAGCTCGTGGTAAGACGACATCCAAAAGATCATGTCCAGGACTCGCGCAAAACCCGAGGCAAAGACCCAGTGGCCGATGAGCACCTCCACGACTTGGGAGGACTGGAGGGAGGGAGGGAGGGAGGGAGGGAGGGAGTGAGAAGCCTGCGGCAAAGACTCATCGGCCGGTGAGCCCCTCCACGACTTGGGAGGACTGGAGGGAGGGAGGGAGGGAGGGAGGGAGGGAGGGAGGGGCGCACCTGTTTTTGGAACATGTAGAGCTGAGGGAGCATGGCAACGGACTCGAGGTACATGGAAAAGGCCCAGGTGGTGTCGGCGAGGAAATGCGAATTGAGGCCTGGGGGGAGGAAGGGGGGGAGGGAGGGAGGGAGGGGGGGAGGAAGGGGGGGAGGAGGGAGGGAGGGGGGGGTGGATGCCTGGCATTGGGAGGGGGGGGGAGATGGAGGAGGGAGAGAGGGGATTTGACATGCACACTAACACAGAGAGAGAGAGAGAGAGAAAGAGAGAGAGAGAGAGAGAGGAGAGAGAGAGAGAGAGAGAGAGAGAGAGAGAGAGACACACACACACACACACACAGACAGACAGACACAGACAGACAGACAGACAGCAACCTACCCGGATGAAACAGGACGGCCAGGAGAAAACAGGGTATGGCGAGATAGACCAGGGCACCGACTTGATCCGGGACGTGCATGTTCCCGAAACTGTCCGTTCGCTCGTCGTATGAGTGGGGGAAGCGAATCTTGACGAGGTAGAGGGCCACGAGGACTAGGAAGAGAGAGACGGACTCCTGGGAGGAGAAAAGGAGGGGGGAAGGGAAGGAGGGAGGGAGGACGAGGGAGGAGGGAGAGAGGGGTGGCTGAGTAGTCAAATCTTGCTTCATGTTTCTTTCCCTTTTCGTTCCAATCTGCCCTCCTTCCACTGCTTCCCTCCGTCCTTCCCCCCCTCCCTCCGTCCCTGCCTCGCAGGCGCACGTACCACAAAATGATAGAACCAGTCGCCGCTCTTGTCGTAGGGCAGGTAGCCCGAGAAAGGGATGATGCTCGTGAGGCGGAAGAAGAACACCTGGCCGTGCGTGATATCAAGGCGGACAAGAGGGAGGGGGGGAGGGAGGGAGGGAACGAGGGTGAGTCACACGGCATCCCACCCATAAACAAACACCGAAGTCGAAACGCCGCCGTAACCTTCCCTCCCTCCCTTCGTCCCTCCCTCCCCTCCCTCGCCCTCTAACGCACCAGGCCATACAACTGCAGGGTCTTTAACGACACCCCCGTAGCACTTCTGGCCGTCCATATCTTAACAGCCAACAGGCCAAAGCCGAAGGACCGGGCAAAGGCACCATACGTCATGATGAAGGAAAAGTCACCGTCACTCACTAGCTTCCAAACCACGAGGGAGAGGAGCAAAAACCCGACCCACGCGGCAGCGGGGCTGTTGCGGTGTTTCCCCATGAAGCGGAGGTATCGATCCAATTGCATATTTACGTTTCCGCCTCTGCCATCGGGATGAAGGAGGGAGAGAAGGGATGAGGAAGGGGTGAGTGAAGGTGTTTAATTATGGGAAGACAAGGCCGATATACGTTTGAGGGGAGGGGGGGAGACAAGAAATGATATCATGTCTCTCACCAATGACGGTGGTGGCTGGTTGGATGAAAAAGGAAGAGGAAGTGAGTGAGGAGGAGAAGGATGAAGGAGGAAGAGGAAGGGTGAAAAAGAGAGGGGGAGATTGGAAAGTGAGGGACACGGGGACAGGGATGGTGAATATGCACACGCTTATATCAAGTGTTGAGTGTGCACTCGTATTGCAAAAGGGGGAGGGGGGGGTTCGACCACTTTACAGGGATGACGAGCTTAAAAGGGAAGGGCCTTGGTTGGGTAAAAACGATGGGGGGTCGATGATGAGGGCACGAGCCAAGGCCGCCGGCAGACATGGGGAGCATGGGTGCTGGAGCGAAAAAAGAGCAGGATGCTCGCAAGCATGGCTATATTGATAGAAACAATACTTACTTTGATTGACCCATGATAATGGCTTGCGTGTGCAGGGGTTGAGGTCGAGGATGGAGTTGGAATGGAATGAAGCTGGGCGACGCACACGGGGAAGACGATGACGGCTAGGACGGGCACAGGGTGTGGGTGCCTGGCCTGCCTGTGTTGGAAGTGTGTGCGTAAGGATGATATAATGCAGGTGAGGTTCCCCAAAAGCCTTGGGGCGTTGGGTGTGTGATTTGCGGCGCGCTGGCCATGAGGGCAAGGCCAGAATTTCAGGGAAGCCTCAAAAGGTGCTTCTCCTTGGGATGATGGTGTAAACGCCGGGTTCTGTCTTGCTCCTTTAGATGTCCAAGTTACTCCGACCCGCCTTCCTGAATGCGCAAACATTCTTCTACATGCGCGCCGGGGCGGTGGTGTTGTGCTTCGTCCTGTGGTGGTGCCGTGTCGCGCGGTCACAAAGAGAGGGACGCAGGCAGAACCTGCAGCAACGCCTCTTGTTGGCGAAGGGCGAGGGGCGAAGGCCCGTACGGCCGAGAAAGCAAGAGGGACTTTCATCGCCCAAACATGGCGAGTGAGTTGGCATTCGTGTGCTTTGGGTGACTGCGTAGGTGTGAGCTCGTCACTTTTTCTGAGAAGGAAGGAAGCAAGCAAATGGCTCGATGATGACGGTGGCGTAGCATTGGGCCCTTGGAGCAGGGCAGGGCCAGAGGGGTTGTGGCCCATGACAACAACATCGCGCAGTGGAAGTCATACATAGACGACTGACGGCATGCAGAGGGCAGACAATGCATCGCAGGACTTGGTCTTGACCCGATCGCCTGAGCTTTCAAAATTTCGCCGGTGTCACGAGGGTGGGATGAAGCGGTGGGGAGGCTAGCTACCTGGAAGCGGTAGTGCCCGTGGGGCGTGATTCAGGCCGATGAAAACGTGCCTAAGCTTTTATCACATCAATGGAAACAAGAATTCAACTTGTAAAGGGTTCGATTTCGAAAAAGGCTGTTCTTCCGTCACTATTTTGATCTTCAGCCTCGATAATGTTGTGTGTGTGTGTGTGTGTGTGTGTGTGTGTGTTTCCTCCACTCGCCCTCCCTCTGACGCATCGTGAAATTAAACCAGAGGAGTCACGGCGTATTAGGATGTGTCGTACCTAGTGGTCAAACGCATAATACGTTTCCAATTTATCATAGAATCACAAACAGAAGGGGAGGGACGCAATAATCGAGACTCCAGGAACTAACACATTTCTCGTGAATGACTGCACATTGTCAATTGTGTATTCTTTTTGCGTGCTAGATTGTGCTTCTATTTTTAATTGATATGCTGGTAAAATACACTTTTCTCAGCCATATGCATCCCGCTGTCCATTCCAATCACACCTCGTGCTCTTTGCAATCTTCATTTCAATTCATCATCATATCAATCAAATAGTTTACCTCTCTTCTCGTAATTAATGGGGCTGTTGCTACGATCTTTTCCCGCTTATTCGTTGAGGCGCGGAACTGTTATAAGGACAAGGAAAAGGGCAATAGGTAGACCGAAGGGGAACGGCCACGGCAGACTACAACGACACACCGAACTCGCTTCTCAGTGAGCTGCCCGCAACGGTCATGCCCTGATGCTCGATGCTCCACAGTAACTCTTCCCCCTTAATGAGTCCCTCTACTGTCCTTCTTCTCTTACCTGCACTCGAGTTCTAACTGGTGTTGATATTGATGACATAATTGCTGCTAATCGTGATATCGATGGCAATAGTGATGCTAGTGGTGTCAATTCTCTGATGCCTCTTTCTCGACCGATAATATGGTAAGTTCATAGACTAACAAGTGTCGCCCCACTCGTTTCTTCCTTCCTCCCTCCCTCCCTAAGCCTCTTGTTGATGTTGGGAAGGGAAGAACTGCATGCACTGCTGAGCTTGGAAGACAGACCCTGCCTTAGCCCCTTCCGCCTGCTGTAGCAGCTGCAGCTGCATCCCCTCCTGTGGAATGGCCTCATGTCGGCGATGACCGAGCAAAGACGTCGAAACGGGCATGGATACACAGCGGGAGGCCGAAGAGGACGGGAAGGAGGAAAGAGAAATGCACTGATGTAGCTGTTGCGGCCGCTGCTGCGGCTGCTGCTGCCAGTAGCGCTGTCGGTGGTTCTGTGGCTGTTGGAACACGAACGACGGAAATTGTGGCGTATGAGGATGCTCCGTCTCTCCAGCTTCTTCCCGCCCTAGCTTCTGTGAAAAATGCTGCTGCTGCTGCTGCTGCTGTCGCCACTCCTGGTCAGGCGGCAAAGGGAGGAGGCAGAGCTTGCTGTGGCTTCCCACACTGTTATCCAAGGACATTGAGTGAGGGGCAGGCGCGAAAGTGTTCTGACTCCCGCGGATGTCGTCGGGGATCACGCTGGTATTCAACTCAACAGGCCCATCGGCCGCGAGAAAGCCTTTTGTCTTTTCCAGAAACTTCCTTTTCTCCTCCTCCACGACCATTACCAGCCCCTCCTCCCCGCGCGCCCCTTCTTGTTCCTGTATGTGTTGGTTATGATGATGATGTCGTTGTTGTTGATGTCGTTGTTGTTGTTGTTGTTGTTGTTGTTGTTGTTGTTGTTGCTGCTGCTGCTGCTGCTGCTCCTGCTGCTGCTGCTGCTCCTGCTGCTCCTGCTGCTGCTCCTGATGGTGTTGGTGTTGCGGCAGCAGCAGCTGCTGCTGCCGCTGCTGCTGGTGGTTATGGTGGTAGTGTTGCAGCTTGAGCTGCTGGCAGTAGTGCTGTTTTTGCTGCTGCTGCTGCTGCTGCTGCTGCTGCTGCTGCTGCTGGTGTCGCTGTAGGTACAACTGCTGCTCCTGCTCCTGCTGCAGCTCCTGCTGCTGCTGCTCCTGATGGTGTTGCAGCTGGAACTGCGGGTACTGCTGCTGCTGCTCCTGCTGCTGCTCCTGCTGCTGCTGCTCCTGATGGTGTTGCAGCTGGAACTGCGGGTACTGCTGCTCCTGCTGGTGTTGCTCCTGTTCTTGGGGGTCGGAGAAGGGATCGAACCAGGACAAATCGGCAGAGTCGATTTGGATGGCCACACCCAGTCCTTCGTGATCCTCGCGTTCCCTTTCTGCCTCGCTGCCTTTACTGCTGATACTGCTGCTGCTGTTACTGCTGCTGCTGACTCCGCTGATGCTACAGCCGGCGGCGGAGGGAACCAAAGAGAGGTTGGAAGTGTGCTGCGGCGGCTGCGGCTGCTGCTACTGCTGCTGCTGCTGCTGCTGCTCCTCCTCCTCCTCCTCCTCCTCCTCCTCCTCCTCCTCCTCCTCCTCCTCCTCCTCCTCCTCCTCCTCCTCCTCCTCCTCCTCCTCCTCCTCCTCCTCCTCCTCCTCCTCCTCCTCCTCCTCCTCCTCCTCCTCCTCCGCCTCCTCCTCCTGCTCCTGGTTCTGGTGGTGGTAGTAGTGCAGGTGATGCTGCTGTTGCTGAAACTCCTGCTGTTGCTGCTGGTAGCGATGGTCTTGTAATTGTCGGTGAAAGAAGGCGGTAGCTGTTTCGTCCCGCGAAAAGAGAAAGGGGTTGGAGACGGAGGAAGAGAAAGCGAAGTAGGGAGAGGTGGTGCAGGAAGTGGTGCAGGGGGAGGAAGTGTTGGTGATGGTGCTGCTGGCATGAGAAGAGATCATGAGGCTGCTCGCTGCGGAATCGATGGAAGAGCTGGAGGGGAAGGAACGCGACGACTTCGGCCTGACCTTACGACCGGTAGCCGTCATCACCTTCCCTTTACGGCTACAGCTGGTACACCGCTCAATGCTCCTGCCTTTCTGGCTCCTCTTCTTCTTGATATTTGCCTTAATTTCACCTTCTTTTCCTCCTTCTCTTCCTCTACCCGCCGCAGTAAGAGTACACCCGACCCCTCTACTCGTGGCCATTCGCTTCCCATCCATCAGCAGTTGAATGTCTTCCTCCCCGCTCCACCCACATAACGTGCTCAGCCCGCTCTGCTTGGCCTGTGTCACCTTCTGGAAGTACTTCTGAGCGTGGCTGCGGATCTGCACCAAGCTCCGTGTCTCGATCATAGTGCTGATTTTTTTCCAATCCTTCCCGTGCAACTGCAGGCCTTGCAGGAACAGTATGTGTTCTTCATTGGTCCATCGACCTGGGAAGGGAGAGAGGGAGGGAGGGAGGAAGTGATGGACGGAGACTTGAGTGTATTTGTCATTTTCCCTCCACTACATTAATATGCGTATGTCGTGTTTTTGGTCGGGAAAGGTTGGAGCATTCGAAAGGAAGGGGGGGAGAGGAAGAGGGTTTTTGGGGAGACGAGAATGCTGCCCGACAGAGAAACGGCACAAACAATTGTGGGTTCCGTGAGGAATGAGGAGGTGGAAAAGGTGCCTTGTATTAAGGGACCACAGGGGTGGGAAGATGGATACCAGGAAAGGAGAGAGTGATTGGGGGGGGGGGGGGGGGGGGGATGTAAGAGTAATATCGACAAGGATCGAATTTCGCGACTGCCTAGAAGGTGAGTTGGATGTTGGGTGTGTAGTAAGCCTGAGCTAGTGGCGAGACAGCTTCGAGCAAGTCAGCCGTGACCAGGCAGGGTGCGGGTGCGTGACAGCCTCGGGGCCACGGGGGCCATGGAAGGACGGCTTACAATAGGTCATATACATGCATAAGTGAATATATGTGTGTGCTGGAGGGGACATGGAGTGCTTGGGGCTTGCCTGATTCAAAATGCTGCCAGCGAACTTATCGGTATTTTCTGTAGTTGTGGCAACGGCGTAGTCCACCTTCCGCCTCATTAAGACCCTCTGACAACATTTCAGGGACAACCCATCATCCCATTCACCATTTTGTTGGCCTCCACAGAGCCTCTATTTGTCTGATTTGAGTTTTAGGTCTCATTCACCCTCTAACTTACCACTCTGGGGATAGTCCCTGCTGCTGTTGCTGTCGCCTTCCCGTCGGTCGATGGCATGGTAATTTACTCCCCTAGACGAGACGAGGTTTTGCGCCGGATAGGGGCGGAAATGGGCGTCGTAGTAGTATTTAGTGGTGGGGAGCTCAATGTCGGCCTCAGGCAAGGTTGCTGTATCGGGATCGACGAGAAACATAGCGTTGCCTTCGTGTTCGAGACGACACGATTATGTAGGTGCCGAGAGGTGGAAAGTCAGCAAGGCAAATAAAATTGCCAGCCCGCTCTGAGAAACAACGCTTCCTAATGATAGGATGGGATATGAAGGGGTGGGGGCGGGTGGGTTTGGGCCATTTATGGTGGTAGAATTAGGTCGAGCGGATGTCTGGTTGTCTACATATTGGCTACCGTGACCATCGGAGTTTACTTCGAACAAAGAGCGATATGTAGTCGGGGGCGGCGCTACATCGACACCATGGGAAGCACACGGCTGTCACCGGGCTACGGCACAGTACGAGGCACAGATTTCTCTTTGCCTGGAGGGTAGGCGTGCCGATAAATGCCAAAGAGTCGTAAGCCAGCGCATATCCCGCCGCGTCAAACTCCGCACATAATCGAGGGCGAACCGAGTGTTTTGGCCGCGTCCGTCGGCAAGCCGCGAGAGAGACTGTATTTATTTGTCGGCAAGTGTGTACACAAGTGAAACATCCTTTCCACTCTCACTCACTGCCCACATGCCACCAAGCCTCATGATCTCCTCATAGAAGATTACCACTGATCAGGCCTACAGGAGTGTCAGGCCTGCAAGTGTTTCCTTTTTGTTTTCGGTACCCCGATCGGAGATCGCTCTCATTAAAATTATATTTGAAGTGTATTTTGTTCCTGTTTTGAGAGGTAACCGGATCGTCGGTCCGCAAGTCTCTAAATGCGATTCTTCAATTTCAAACGCTCTCATGATTGCCACCACATTATTGTGCCGGTTCGCATAGTTCTTATAACTTGGCAGGGATGAGGATCAGAGAGATCCAAAGAGTTGTAAGCCGAGGCATACTTGATGGATGGCCGTCCTCCGAAGGCGACGGAGCATGGGCCGCCCAAGACAACATGCTGCGGCCCGCTGTAAATCTTGCCCCTGGAAAATTTACGAGACGGATGTAATAAGTCGCACCTGTAAGAAAATTGTGGGCTTAGGGTGATGAGTCTCTGTTAAAGAAATCCGACTTCCCCTGTCGCCCTGACTACACGTCGCACAAAGACGTCGCTTGATGCAAGCGACTTCAAAAAGAAAAGCAAGGCCCAAAGAATACCGAGGCTGAATCGCAGTCACTCTTTCCAGGGTCGAGACCTCCCAAATCGACACTATGTCGGTCTCACAACATTCAATCGATTACCACTCACAATATATCCTGATGCCCAGTTCGCTCAATGTACACCGGGATATTCCGATTTGTGCTGGGTGCCATTCATCCCCTGTAGCAACATTCCCAACAATAGACACAAGTCTGTGGAATGATATTATTTTTCTCTGGTTATGATTCTTCACCATCTTGATGAACAATTTTACGCAATGTGGCCATATGGCAACAACAAAAATGAGTGTAATGACATACGGTGATGGCAACAAAAGTATACATATTCAAGACCATAGGCGCTTCTTTTTTCCGGGAATTCCCCGGTCTTCTTTACACTCGTATGTCCTACCACTCTCTAAAGGCGCGTAAAAAGTGCATGTTTCTAACATTTGTCAGTCGTAATGTATGATGCATTAGGTGGGGAGCCACAAGAGGGTGTTGGAGGGGTGCAAAAAAGGAAATCGAGGTGGCAGATGGCCTCCCCCAGCGAACCTACATGGTATATATAACGTGTGTATTGTATATGGAAATATATGTGTGGAACCAGTGCGACAGGAAAGTTGGCTCTCTCATCCTCGAATTGGAGCAAAAAGCGGCGGCTTCTCCTTCGCCCGTACCACTCCGTGTCCCTCGCCCCGACCGACGACCAACCGGGAACGAAAAGGTCGAAACAAAGGAAGACAACAAGCAATGGTACGTATATTGCTACAAGTACACAGCAAAGGAAGACAGCAAGCAATTACACATAAGTTACGAGTACAACTTCGTTCGGAGACTTGCACAAGGACGAATGGTCGCTCCCAACACGAGACACGTAGTCCTCGGCCCTCCTGTCGTGGCACTATCCGCCTCCCTTCACGGAAGTACCTGCATTCCCTTTGTCTCCAAGACAAGGACTACAGAAGACAAAGAAATATTTACACCCCCTTTGTCCTCAAGGCAACAAGGTTCCTGCAACCCCTACGCTTTAGTGGCAAGGGCTACAGAAGAGAAGGAGGCATCGTGGTGCCGCGTACTAATGCGTAGGCTTCGGCCCTGGCGTCCATGTCTTGCACGTAGATAGCCTTTAAAGCAGGCATGTGGAGGGACCAGGTGGGTCGCTCTTGTCCTCGACCGCCGCGTGTCTTGATGTCGAAATAGGGAGGGCGGGAGGGAAGGACGGAGGAAGGAGACGAAGAAGAGGAAGAGGAGGACTGCCCTTTTCCGTGCTTGAGGAGGATTTCGTGGACGAGAATGTCCAGGCGCCTGTGGGAAGTAGGTAGGCGGGTGTGATGAAAGCGAGGAGTGAGAAGGGGGAATAAGGAGGGATAAGTCCTGCTTCCCCTGCGTGGGGTCGTCGTACCACCCCCCTGACAACGAGTGGATCAGGCACACGCACATAGATTCTCCTGCTTCCGCCTACCCCTCCCTCCTTCGCTTTTCGTCCCCCTCTAGACGTACCTAAGCCTCCTGCCCCTCTCCGATGGATCCCGAAAGAGCTCCGCCCACAGCCACTCTCCGATCGTCTCTCTCCCCATCCCTCCTCCTCCTCCTCCTCCTCCAATCCCACGACTAGCCATGGCCACCCGCTTTCGAAGTTCCCTTTCCAGCCGCTGCCGTCGCACGGGCTCCACGCGCAGGAGCTGCACGGCCAGCTCTGAGGAGGAGGGGGAGGGGGAGCGAGTGAGCGAGGGAAAGAGGGGGGGAGGAAGGAGGAGAGATTTGGCAAGGAAGCATATCTGTCTGGCACATCTGACAAGGAGGATCGAGGAAGCAGCACGCACATGAAAACACGTCATCTCTCCCTCCCCCCCTCCTTCCCTGTCTCCTTCCCTGTCTCCCCCCCTACTTTTCTTCCTACCTACCTCCTTTCCTGTCTCCCTCCCTCCTTCCCTTCCTCCCTCTCTCCTTCCCTTCCTACCTCCATCCGCGAGCACATTTGCCTGACCGGTACCGTCGTCCACCACACACTGCACCTCCCAATAGGGTTCCAGGGAAGGCGCTTGGCAGCGGCGGCCGTCGCACCACTGGGAAGGCCTGGAAAGGAGGAAGGGTGGGAGGGAGGGGAGGGAGGGAAGGAAGGAAGGAAAGAGGGGGGCGAGAGCGTGGTAAGCTCCAGTTATGTTGCCTCAGAGAGGCAGAGTGATTGGATTCTCTTCTGCTCCCCTCTAACCCTCCCTCCCTCCCTCCCTCCCTCCCTCCCTCCTTACTTCCGACACCCTCGGCACCGGAGCATCAGTGCCGGCGATTTAAAACAGATCACCATCACACTCAACCGCGCCAATCCTAAGAATACCGTCTTCTGTTGCGTTAGTTCGTGGAGGCGAGTGAAGGGGAGGGAGGGAGGGAGGAAGGGGGGGAGGGCCAGAGAGGGAGGGAGGGAAGAGTGGCCGCCTAGTTCTTCGCAAGTAAGGGAGGCGAGCTGGCGGTCGTGAGGGGTAAGGGGATGGTAGCCCTGGAGGAGGTCGGAAGGGAGGGAGGGAGGGAGGGAGGGAGGGAGGGAGGGAGGGAGGGAGGGAGGGAGGGAGGGAGGGAGGGAGGGAGGGAAACAGGGGGAGGTGAGAGTGGGAGGGAGGGGGCGAGCGAGGGAGGGAGGGACGTACCACGACGCGAATGATGGCCCCAGGGGAGGTACAAAGTTCCACGCGACGATTGGCCTTGGATCGACAGCGGAGGCGGCTGTGAAGGAGGGGAGGGAGGGAGGGGAGGGAGGGAGGGAATGTGGGATGTGGAAGGCGCCGGCCATGCAGTTGGACAACTTCCTTTCTTTATCTCTCCGCCTCGTGCGCAGTAGGTTTCTACATATCGGATTGGGTGCATGCATACACATACTGTTGTTTCTACATACAGGATTGGGTGCGTGCATACACATACTGTTGTTTCTACATACAGGATTGGGTGCATGCATACACATACTGTTGTTTCTACATACAGGATTGGGTGCATGCATACACATACTGTTGTTTCTACATACAGGATTGGGTGCATGCATACACATACTGTTGTTTCTACATACAGGATTGGGTGCATGCATACACATACTGTTGTTTCTACATACAGGATTGGGTGCGTGCATACGGTATATATGTACATTCATGAATACACACATGCATGCCATGGTTCTTACACGCCGGTGGGCGTGTGGGTTTTCCTCCTTCCCTCTCTCGCTCCCCCCCTCCCTCCATCCATCCCTCCCTCCCTCGCACCTGGTGTATACAACAGAGCCGACGAAGGGCTCGGGCGTCAGGACCGCGGGTGTCTGGAGGTGGTGAGGGTAGTAGTAGATACGGACGGTGTCCAGGGAGGGAGGGGGGGAGGGCAGGAGGGAGGAAGGAGGGAGGCGACCGAGAAGAACGATGCGAGCGTTCATTCTGCTGCTGCTGCTGCTGCTGTTGGTACGGTAGGTCTCCAGCCGCTTGGACAAGACGTGAAAGGGGAGGGAGGGGGCATCCCTGTTGAAGTGCATAAAAATCAAAAAGAAACAAGAAGATGAGGAAGGAGGGGAGGGAAGAAGAAAGGAAAAGGACGGATGGAGGGAGGGAAACAGGGAGACGAGAAAGGGAGAAACGGAGGAAGGGAAGGAGGAGAAAAGGGAGGGAGGGGGGGAAGGAGGGAAGGAGGAAAGGAGGGAAGGAGGGAAGCAAATGACGCACCAGTACTCATTCCCTCGTCGGACTGTCGCTGCGTCGAGGGCCAACAACGATTGCAACACCTCGCACCTCGACGGGTCCTCCTTCCCTTCCACCCTCCCTCCCTCCCCCTCCGCCACGGCTTCTCTAGACTGTCTGTCATCTCGGAGGATCACGATCCCTCGGGTCTCCACCAGAAGAAGAGGACGAAGTTTCACTCTTGTCTGCCTCCCCCTCCCTCCCTCCCTCCCTCCCTCCTTCCCTCCCTCGACCACGACAGTAAACGACATGCTATTGACACCTTCCTCGTCTTCCCTTCCCTCCCCTTGACGTTGATGATGATGAGATAGATGTTTGTCGTACTGTTGTTGCTGCTGCTGCTGCTGCTGCCGCTGGACGTAGTCGTAGCCACTCTCCCAATCCACGACCTCCACCAAGAGCCTGCCGGGACGACGATAGAAGGTGAGTGTACCATCCCTCTTCCCCTTTCTCCCTCTCTCCCTCCCTCCCTCCCTCCTTCCTTCCCTCCCTCCCTTGGTACCTACCGGACATGCTTTCCAGCCACGCCCACCAACATCTCACCAGTGGCTTCCTTCTGCTCCTGCTTCTCCTTGGAAGGTGTTGCTGACGCTTCCTTCTCCTGCTTTTCCCACTTTTTTGAACATGATGAGGGATAGGGGGTCCTGCCCAAGCACAGGAGGGAGGGAGGGAGGGAGGGAGGGAGGGAGGGAGGCAGGGAGGGGAGATGAGACTGGGTGAAGGATGGAAGGGCAGGGGGAAGGAAGGACGTACCACGGCAGACTCGCGACAGCTGCCTCATGCTTCTCCAGGCCATCATCAGATATCACTACTCCCTCATCCTTGCAGCGCGTCGATGGCGACCGCCCGGCGCCCCCCCCCCCTTTCCCCTCCCTCCACCCCACCAGCCGCTGCACCTGTCCCTCCTTCCCTTCCTCCTTCCCTCCCTCCGTCAGGAAGAGCAGAGGGAGTCGTCCCGTCCGATCCCACAATACGCACTCCGCCTCCCCCCTTCCTCCTCCTCCTTCTCCTCTTCCTCCTCCTCCTCTCCCTCGAGCCACCCACCCCATCACAGCACTCGCATTCAATACACCCCATCCCCTTCCCTCCTCCTCCTCCTCCTCCTCCTCCTCCTCCTCCTCCTCCTCCTCCTCCTCCCCACACACTCGTCCCAGGTCCAAAGTTTCCCGTCTACCTTTTCCCGCGCTCTCCAACACGGCCATCCACCCCCCTCCCCTCCTTCCCGCCCTCCCTCCCGCCCTCCCCTCAAGCATCGCACGGGCCCTGGAAGCAATCAGACGACGAAGCTCAGAGAGCGGGGGAACGTCCACGAGCGTGGGAGGGGAGAGGGCCTGAAAAGAGGGAGGGGAAGGACAGGAAAGCGAAAAAGGAGAGGGGAGGAACGGGTCCGAGCATTCGGTGATTGGCAAGGAGGACGAAAAAATCGTTAATTCTTCCCTCGCCGTCCCTCCTTCCTTCCCTCCTTCCCTCCCTCCTTCCTTTTCCCCCTCTTGTGCCTCCCTCCTCCTTCTCTCCCTCCTTCCCTCCCCCCCCCCCCCCCCCCTGTGCCTACCTCCTTTCTCCCTCCTCCTCGTCCACGTGGAAGTCCTCCGAATACGGCAGGGCAGGGTTCTCTTCCTTTGATGTGAGAAAGGACTTCTGTTGCGCCTGGATCCATGCGTAGCGCAAACAAGCCTGGAAGGAGAGAGGAAGGGAAGGAGGGAGGGTGGGTGGTGAAAACAGACAATAAGGCTGCATCCCCCTCTCGAAAGACCCAAGGGAGGGAGGGAGGGAGGGAGGGAGGGAGGGAGGGAGAGAGGGGGCTTGGGGTACCTGACAATCGTTTGGCCCATGCGTACAGCGCGGGCTCCAAGGCCGCTTTTGCCTCGTCTCGCTGCTGCTGCCATGCCACTCTTCCCTCCCTCCCTCCCTCCCTCCCTGCCTGGGTGGAGGCAGAAGGAGAAGGGGAGGACGGCAGAGGAGGAGGGGGAGGAGAGGAAGGGGGAGGAAGAGGAGGAAGGACCTTCCGTTGCAGCTGCCCTCGCAGTCGGATCGTCCAGGCCAGAAAAGCTGGGGAAGAAGGGAGGGAGTGAGGGAGGATGAGATGAGCAGAGGGAGGGAAGGAGGGAGGGAGGGAGAATGAGGTGAGCAGAGGGATTGAAGAAGGGAGAGGAGAGGGGGAAGGAGGGAGGGAAGCGTACCGAGGGAGCGATGTCGATGCTGGCCGTTGGAAGGGAGGATGTAAGGGGCAGAGAGCGCAACGGGGAAGGGAGAGAAGGAGAGAAAGTCGACACGGGTCCACAAGCAGCCGCCCAGGGCCTGAGGGAGGGAGGGAGGTAGGGAAGGAGAGAGAGGAAGGGAGGAAGGAGAGGTGGGATAATAAGGTGGGGATTTTTGCTGTACGTATCATAATCAGATATGTCTACCTGTACTTACTTTATCTATACATTTATATGTAACATCTGGCTCACCCTTGTTATATAATCAATGCGAATCAAGGTAACATAACATCCATCAAATCATAAATATACTTATATACATTAGATACTACCTTTATGTATATAGATAGATGGATACATTAAATCTACAGCAGTTTTCAAGCCTCGCCTGCTGCCTTTTCCTGACTTATTCTCACTCACCCTCCCTCCCTCCCTCATCCCCTCCCTCCGTACCTGCACCTGCCCACCGAAACAGATGGGGTGGACATTCCAAATACGCACTCGAGCGCCCCTCCTGAGGCCTGGCCCCAGCCCCAGGGTGGTTGAGCCGAGGAAGAGGGGGATGATGGTGGTGGTGGAGGAGGAGGAGGAGGAGGAGGAGGAGGAGGAGGAGGAGGAGGAGGAGGAAGAGGGGGAAGGGGGGGCCGAGAGATCGTATTTCCCATTTTTGTGGGCGGCTGGGATGTGGGACGTTTCGTGTTGGGGAGGGGAGGGGCGTTGGAGGGAAGGGTGAATAATGCGTGATGTTTGAGTGCTCGTCTTTTAGGGGACATTCCTCCCTCTCTCCCTCTCTCCCTCCCTCCCTCCCTCCCTCCCTTTCGTACCTCTGACGACGCCCTCAAAGTGTATTACTCTCGCCTGCATACACGGCTCCTCCTCGCAACGTATATCCTGTCCTCCCTCCCTCCCACCCTCCCTCCATTCCTGTTTGGTCGGCAGGGACCACGGTCGGTGCTCGGGATGCACAAACACCCCCACTGGCCGCTTTTGAAGGAAGGAAGGTAGCACCCCTCCCTCCCTCCCTCCCTCCCTCATCTCCACTGGTGGAACCAACGCCACGAAGATCGACACGTCGCCCTCGCCGCCTACCGCTCCCTCCGTCCCTCCCACTTCTTGCAGGGTAGTGGGACGAAGGAGGGGGAAGTAGTATGATTGCTGGAGCTGAAGGAGGGGCTGTATGCGGAGAAGCTTGTCGCTTTGGAGGAGGACGCCGATGAGGGGGAGGGAAGAGGGGGAGGAGGAGGAGGAGGAGGAGGAGGAAGAAGTGAGGCGGAGGAGGAGGACGGCTCGTGAAGGGCCTCGGAGAGTTTTTCCTTGTTGCTGTCGATGACGATGCTGCTGCTGCTGCTGCTGCTGCTGCTGGTGATCGTCTTGTTCGGAGGCGCAAATCGAGGAGGAACAAAGCGAAGAAGGGGCAATCGGTTGCATCTTCTCGCACTTAAGAACTGGCGAGATGACTTCGAGTCGCCCCGCGGCCCATATGCCGGAGGCGTAAAGTGGGAAAGCTGTAGCAGCAGCATCACCACCGTCTTTGTCGTCCTCTTCCTCTTCCCCCTCTTCTTGCTCTTCTCCCTCGTATGATCCATGGCCATCGTGTCTACTTGATCCTCGTATCCTTTTTCTTCTCTTTATCCCTCCCTCCTTTTCCTCCTGTTCCAAATATTGCCACCGTGACACCTCCACACAATGCGTCACGCCCTCCCTGGCTCCCTCCCTCCCTCCTCCACCCTTTCCATCTACACACTGCCATTCCTCTACCACAATGACCCTCCCTCCCTGCCTTTCTCCTCCTCCTCCTCCTCCTCCTCCTCCCCCTCCTCCTCCTTCTCCTCCTCCACCACAGATATCACCCACCTGTGGCATGTCGTGGGCAAGAAAGGCCAGACGGACAGCCGCGGTCTCGTCCTCCAAAACTAACGACCAGGGCACTGCCCCCGTATCACGCAGGGAGGGAGAGAGGGAGAACGAACTGAGCTTGTGTGAGGAGAGGCGGCCGACTAGAAGGTGGTGGACGTGAGGTGAGGAGGAGAGAGAGGTGGACGAGGTGGACGAGGAGGGGGTGGTGCATTGCAAGACGCAGGCTATTGGCAGGACTTTAACGTGCTGGTCACAGATAGAGCTGGATGAGGCGTGAGTAGCGCTGTTGTGGGTTGTATGATAGATAGTGATGGCGGGGGTGGGCCGGTGACCAAATGAGTATGGTTGTGGTAGAGGGGGGTTGGGAGGGGGAAGCGAGAGAAAGAGGATGGAGGTGCGAAGGAGTACGGGATCCCGTGAGAGAAAATGCCTGCTGGTGTCATGTGCTGAGGAAGTTGATAGGCAAGGAAAATGTGCCGAGTCACAGTCGTACTGACGAGATCTCAGTCAAGCGGCCATGACCAGGAGGGGAGTAAAGGAGCCCTTGACATCCACGCCCCTTCACCACATTACGCACCGTCTCTCCACCAAAGCCCGTATACTGGAAAAACATCTCGTATTATCGTCGTCCTTGTCGTCGATCAGTTTCTTTCGCTTTTCATACTCCATGCTCCCGCCCTCCTCCTCCTTGGCACCTCCTACTGAAGCTGGTGCTAGGGCTCGTGCTGGCGAAGGCGGCAAAGAAGGAGTTGTGGCTGTAACAGAAGCAGCAGCAGCAGCCGTCGGCCCTGTACCCAAGCGCTTGTCCTCCTAAGACCCGGCCATGCAGATGCGCTGCGCCTGTCGCCTGTCTGTCGCCTGTATAGTTTAGAGAGGTCGGAGGGGGATGAAGAACATACTCGCCAAAAAAGGACAACGACGACCTCCTCCCTCACACGGCACGGCACTCTATATACCACCTACCCTCCCACTCTCCCACTACACCACACAGGCGCAGCCCCGCCCGACTCCATTATGACGGTCCTGTCACCCCGGCCTAGCAAGGCGCAGGCTCGGTGGAATCTCCTTCGGCAAGCCATCCTATCATCAGCAGGCTCCTCCTCCCCTGCCTCCTCCTCTTTGCCGCCGCATACCGGTGGCATCAGGACGTACACGTTTCATCTTCCATGTCCTTCCACGTCATCGCCATTGCCTCTAACCATTGCTCTTCAACTCATCACGCCAAGCCCTCCTTCGACCCTCTCCTCGGCCTGCCCCTTGTCCTCCCCATTAGCCGCCCTTGTCTCCCACCGCCCTGAGAATGTCGGCGTCGACAACACCGGCAATGTGCGAGTGTGGCCGGCGGAAGAGGCGCTACTCTTACTGCTGCTGAAGAAAGGTATGGAACTGAATGGCTATTGTATGGCGCGGCTTACTTGTATACCCAGGGCAAAGCAACGAACAAGGCCTCAAGAATCTCATCTCCTACCCTCCCCTTCTCCCAAGGCCTGGACAGACAGACTGGCATCAGGAGGCGGCCAAGGCGCATTCTTGAACTGGGCGCGGGCTGCACGGGTTTGCTCGGTTTGGGGCTAGCCATGGCTTGGGGTGGTAATAGCTTGAATGGCGGTCCCTCCACCCCTTGTACGGTAATCACACAAGCTAACTCTCCACCATCAACGACAACACCCGCTCATTCAGAATTCGTGCCATCAGACGCCGACCGATCGCTGTATGTGTGCCTTACTGACGGGCATCCAGACTGTCTCTCTTCCCTCCGTAAATGCGTCGCACTGAACAAAACCCGACTCCCATCAGGGGCGAAGGTCGAGGTGCAGAGGTTGGTATGGAAGGAGGAAGGGGAGCAGGAAATAAAAGATTGCGATATGACGCAGAAATGTCACAGGCAACTCCATGACAATCATACGGACGAAAAGAGCCATCACCAAGGCTGCTGTGAGCCCTTTGATCTCATCGTGGCGGCAGATGTCCTCTTCTTCGAGCGCTTCCATCGCGCCCTCCTTCACACCCTCCACACACACTTGCATCCCGAGGGAGGCGAGGCTTGGTTCTTGCAGCCGTCGCGGGGGGGGTCTTTGGAAAGATTCATTGCACTAGTGAAGGAGGAAGGGGGATGGGAAGTGGTGTGGGAGGGAGAGAGGGGTGGGATGCAGACGGGAGGTGATGACTGTGATTATGTGGAGAGTGCCCCGTTGCAGCTGCTCAAATTGCGGTGTACGCGGCAATCTGACGGCGGAATCGATCAGAGTATAACTTATGTTGCTAGCTAATGGAGTGTGTAGTTGTCCCAAGTACCCACATGCAACGTTGCTTCCATCTCGCCTTCCTACGAATGCATGTTCATTCACGATATAGCACATTACGTCACCACGTTGTGGCCGGTAGAGCGCAGGAAACAGATGATGAAGATTAACAATCAATGACAGGGCGCCCTGTACGTATGGACATGCCAGAAGCTTCATGGTGAAGAGGCTAGTCTCAAAAAGACTTTGCCCATTGCATTTCTCATAAGTAAACCTGCCCTTGAACTTTGCGCCGTTAACAACAAAATTTAATAGGGAGGTCCGTCATGGTGATTACAACTAATGTGGGTTGAGTGCGGGTAAGTCGCTCCTTTTTGTTCAGTTTGCTTTGTCCCCTTGCCTCTATCTAACGTGTCGTCCTCGGCCACAGCATTGCCTTCCGATAAGACGATATATATATCGCCGACATCCATGCAACAAAAAAAGTGGTCACTCAAGCCACGTAATGGCAATGCATTACATGCCCAGTAAACACACGACACGAGATGTGACTCACAAAGAGACTGGCAGACAGACTCATAGAGGAATGCACATTTGTTAAACCTCCTTACCCCCTTCCATGAGACTACTAATACTCATCACGATAAATGCGTACAGAGCGAGATTTTGGTTGTTTCTCTTTCCTTGTTTTACATATTCATTTACAGGACACTTCACCATCTCCATTTCTCGCGTCCCTACTAGATCTATAGTCTATTTCTCTGCCGTAATAAATTATGCGTGTTTGCGGTGTCTATCAAACCATGCCTATACCCATATCCCTATTTTCTTGCTTGGCACTACATCTCGTACATTAGCAAGCCCTATGAGAGCTGACTTCTTCATCCTTCATCAGATCATCCCAGTCTCCCCTACCCCTCCTCCCTCCCTTCTTCCTGCGAGTAATTCTTCAACTCCATCCCCACCAAATAAGCGTCATCTCTCAACCTGTCATGCAGCTGCTTCCAGCCCTTCTCTACCCACAGCCAAACCCTCACACTACCACGATACAAGGCGTAGTATAAAAACGCGTATCTCTTTATTCCCGCCACCAAAAGTAGGATCGAAGCCTCGTGTATGTCCCGCTGCTGCTGTTGCCGGTACCAGACAGGGGCGAGAAAGCGAGCGAGGAAGCGAGGGAGGGCAGGGTGCGGCATGGGCCCGCCGAGGCCGTGTCGGAGGTAGAGATGTGCGAGTTTCTCGACGGTTTTGCTGAGAAAGTAGGGGGTGAGAAGGAGGGAGAGGAAGAGGAGGAGGAGAGGAAGGACGACCTGAGTCAAGGTCCACCGAAACTCTAGGCGCCGAAAGCCGTTGGCACGGACACGTTCAAATTTTCGTTTCCAAGGGTGGTCGTTACCGTAGAGACCTAGAAGGAGGCAGCGGGCTTGGATTTTGAGGAAGACGAGGCCGAGAGCCCAGGCCTCGTAGAAAGGGATGAGAGGCGTCTCGTCGATGGGGACACGAGCAGGAATGACTAAGACCAGTTCAAAGAGAAGGCCGACGAGGAGGGGGAGGACAAGAAGCCAGAGGGAGAGCAGGAGGAGGGATTGAAAGAGGAGGAGAAAGGAGTGCCCGAGGGAGGGGAGGACACGTTGGAGGTGGATGAGACGGTCGTGAGCGTGGGTGCGGATACGGGCGACAAGGAACGCGAGGGGATTTGCTTTTTGTGTTTGCCGTTGTCGTTGCTGCTGCTGCTGCTGCTGCTGCTGCTGCTGCTGCTGCTGCTGCTGCTGCTGCCCTCCATCCTCCTGCTCTTTCTCCTCCTGATCTCGGCGGTCTTCCTGCTCCTGCCCCTCTTCCTGCCGCTGCTGTTGTAATTGCGGTCGACCTCCTCCTGCTCGCTCTTCTCCCTCAGCCACCACCATGGCAGGCGCTCCCTGGACTCCTCCTGCTGCTCCTGCTCTCACTGCTTCCCCCCCCCCTCCTCCTTCACCCCCGACAAATACCTGCCACCCTTTCCCCAGCACCGAGCCCACCAACACCACAAGAAGGAATCCCACGGCCAGGTTATACAGATCGTGACCGGTAGGTAGCCCTAGACGGCGCAGGCCCTCTCTCCCCACCCTCAAGGGCACTTGCACCACCAGGGAGGCCACGACTGCGATGCACACACACATGGAAATACACAGCCCCACGACCCGTAAAGGGTAAAAAGTTAGGGCGCCTTCCTCCTTCCTTTCTTCCCTCCCGCCTTCGCCCTCGGTAGGCTCGGGACGAATGATAAGAGGCAGAGGCGCAGCCAGAGGAGGAGCAGGAGGAGCACCAGCAGCAGCAACCGCACGACCATTGCCACCACCGATCCGTTCCTCGCCTCCATTTCCTCGCTGTGGGGGCTGCTGTGGTTGTTGCTGGTGCGGGTGTTGCAGCTGTAGCTGTCGTAAGGTGTCCATATCGAGCAGGCTCGGGCCCAGACCGAAGAGGAGGCAAAGGGAACCGAAGCCCTTCTCGACCCCCTCTCTGATCAGATTCCGGAGACGAAAGCGCTCAAGGAGGAGCGGCAGGGCGATGTGGAAGAGGAAGAGCTCGATGGGGAGCTGCAGCTCGAGGTAAGGAGGGGCGGGACTGCTGTTGTTGCTGGTATTGTTGCTACTGAATGAGGAGGAGGAGGAGGAGGAGGAGGAGGAGGTGGTGGCCGAATTGGAGGAGGGGGCGGCATGCTGAAAGGAGGGGAGGAAGGCGAGATGGAGGGGGGAGGGAGGGGGGAAGCCGAGGAGGTGGGAGAAGGGGATGAGGAGGTGGTGCCCAAAGTGAACAGGGGAGTAAACGGCCAACAGAAGTAATGGGCCGTACACCATTCCCATGGACACCAAAAGCCGCTTGGCATACCGCAAGACCGACCGCCCTCCCTCCCTCCCTGCCTGCCCCCCTCCGTCTTCCTCCCATTCCATCGCCTCCCCCGGCTGCAGCAGGACACCCCTCAGCACGTCTGGACGAAGCACCCTCCTAAATTCCATGGCCACCAGGCCGGCCAAGGCCAGGAAAGTGAACCCTCCCAGCCAATGCGCAGCTAGGGAGACGAAGGGCCACGCCTGGAGGAACTTGACTCGGGTCTTGAAGGTGGTGGGCGCGAATAGAGGGAGGGTGGATAGATCGAGTGCCCAGCCGAACGCTTGGGGGAGGAGGAGGAGGTCGAGGAGAAGGAGGAGGGTGTGTTTGGCAAGGTGGGCGAGGTGGGCGAGGAAGGAGGAGGCCCGGCGGAGGGAGCGAACAGCGGCGTGTGGGTGGAGGAGGGTGTGAAGGACGAGGAGAAGGAGGAGAGAGACGACGAGGACGAGGAAGAGGGTCACGTATCCGACAGAGAGGAGGGCGAGGTGGTCTAGGAGGAGGGGAGAGGAGGAGGGGGGGGGAATGGAGGGAGAGGAGGAGTTCTCGCCGCCGCTAGAGAGGAGAGAGCCGAGAGAGTGGACGAGCCGGGAAGTGGATGCGTTGTTGGACTGTGTGGGAAGACGGGGAGAGGATAAATGCGAGGAAGAGGTGGAGGAGGGGGAGATGTGGTGGGTCGGGAAAATAAGGTACTCGATAAGAGCTTGGAGTTGCGTAAGCAGGGCGTCTCGCAAGGAGGATGTGAAGGAGGAGAAGGGGAGAGAGGAGCTGCTGCCACTCGTCCTCTTCGTCCCCCCCTCCATGAGAGCTATCATCTTGGAGACCACCCACGATGACAGTACATCCCCCCCCCCCCCCTCCTCCTCCTCCTCCTCCCTGCTGCATCCGCCGCACATACAGCGCCTCCACCCTTAATACCCACCCCCACACCGCGCAGCCCAATCGGAAAGGCCCGAACTGGAAGACGGTCAAAAACACCGAATTGAACAATAATACTGAGCCCCACCGTCTCAGGGATAACGACCAGGGGCTGTTGAAGCCGAGCAACTCCCACAAGTCCACTTCGTCAATGTCCGCCTCAAGCATGTCTCTCAGCGGAACTTCCTCCTGCTGCTGCTGCTGCTGCTGCTGCTGCTGTCCTTGCAGGCCTTGGTGGTTAGGGTCAGCGAAGACGACACGTGGTGCTGCTGGTGCTGCTGGTCCTACTACCGGTGCTACTTGTGCTGCTGGTGCTGCTGGTGCTGCTGGTGCTGCTGGTGCTGCTGCTGGTGCTGCTGGTAAAACGGGCACTACTGCATTTGCTGCCGCTCCGACTGCTGGAGCCGCTCCTGCTCCTGCCCCTTCCCACGCCGCGGGTCCATGCTGATACTCATCTAATGGAATCTCCTGCTGCTGCTGCGGTGCCGGCGGTGGTTGCTGGGGCTGTGGCTGTTCCTGTTGTGCGTGCGGGACCCCGGGCCTTCTTGCTCCGCCTGGACCCCTTCTCACCCTCCCCTCCGCCCTCCCTCGCCTTCGCCATCCCCTCATCATCTGCGCCAGCATGTCTTTCACCGTCATGGCCATCAGACACAACGTCACAATCGTTGCGCATAATGCCAGGCCGCCCACGCTCTGCCATACCAAAATCCCTACTCCCTCCACCCACCCTCCCTCCCCCCCTCCCTCCGATCCTACTCCCAAGGACATGGTCACAGGCCCCACCACCTCTCTCTTCCAAACTTTCCACGCCTCTTCCCAACTCATCGCAAAGTAGATCTGAAACAGGCCCAGGCTCACATACGGCATGACACCCAACCAAAGCAAGCACAACACTCCCCCCCTCAAAAGGTGCGGTCCAAGCGCGGCCCCCTTCTCCGACAAACCCTGCATCATCTCCCAAGAACTGAGCTCCGCCGGTGCGCCAGGGGCATAAATGGGGGAAAAAACAAACGTCTTTCCACACAATTCACACTTTTGCGCCGTATTTCTGGAGGCGGCCAGCCATTGTAAAAGGCAGTCTTGATGGACGTGCTTGATGGAGCCACGGCACAAGCATGGGTGGAAGAGCGGGCGGCCTTCGTCGGGCTCGGCTTCCATGTGGCAGACGCGACAAAGGGACTCTTCCTCCTCCTCTTCGTCAGGGTTGGTGGGCACTGCTCCGATGATCGAGTTGGCTTTCGGAGGATCTCGGGGCGCGGAGGAGTTTGTCATGGTGCTTTGCTCGACAGGTGGCTCGGGAAGATGGGCAGGGACTGTGGGAATGCCTTGTGCTCTCGTGCCGTCGTCTTGGGGAGGAAACATGTCGTCAGACCCTCCTGCTGCTGCCATGGAATTTGTGCTGCTCTACGTGGATGTTGTGGCCAAGAAGCTATCGTGTGATGGATTTGATAACCGGGGGACGATGCTTTTTTAAAGGCTGCCAAGGTCCGCGTCCGCGCCCGCACCTCGTCTGCGGGCCGTGTCCCCCAGCGTTTCGGGTACAAATTTTTGTGCTCTGTGATATGTTGGGAACCTGGATGGGTGGGGTGTAGGGTGGTGGGGTGATAGGTGGTGAGTAGGGCATGGTACAAGACTCTCTCGAGAGGGCCTCTGGCATCATCGCTCATCGAAAGAGGGCTTCAACTGTTTCTCTCACTAACAGGAACTGACCGACTCACTCAATCCAAATGCTTGCATGTAACACAGACGACTCATTGTGGCTGGTTGTGGCAACGGTAAGGGTTCATAAAAGGTAACCAAATCTCCACCTAGCAAGAAGCTTAGTGTTAAAATCAGGCAGTAGGAGGTTAGACTCACATAGTCACTTGGCACTATTGTAGTAAGTCGAGCAAGCATCACCCAGAGTGATTGAGTAGCCTCTTGTGCTATCATCTCACCTCAGGCCGCTTCGAACAGTCTCGTGCTTTCTCTGCTTCTTTTACCCACTGTCCTCGGTCGCCTCAGACCGCTTTAGGCGGCAACAAAAGGCGCAATCTTTGCATCACGAATAAAGGCGATTTATCTGTCAAGGGAAGGGTTTCAGTGAAGGAAAGGGTTATGGGGAGAGGCAAGAAGGACAAAAAGGTGGCTGTCATGTTCACTACTGTAAAATCGAAAAGAGGGGGAAAAGAATGCAAGTCTAGAAAAGGTGAGCAGCGGCTCGAAGTGTTGGTGTTGTTGTTGATGTTGTTGAAAGACATTCCTGCTGTTTTTTCTTTTTGTTGATGAGTTTCTGCTGTAGCCCCCTCTGATGCTGCTGCTGCTGACGCTGCTGACGCTAATGCTGCTGCTGCTGCTGCTGCTGCTGCTGCTGCTAATGCTGCTGTTGCTGTTATATTCTTTTTATCGTGTTAATCCACTTCCATACTTTCTTTCTCCTTCGTGTATCTTCAACGCACTCTCATTTCTCTTACACTCATTTGCCTCCTCTTCGCGGCTTTTTCCATCCCTCTCCGTCTATCGCGTCAAAGCCGAAACACACTTCATTCTCCACGATACCCCCCCACCCCACAGCAGCCCGTACCGATACCAGATCCCCATTTCATTGAAAAAATCCTCCCTCCCTCCCTCCCTCCCTCCCTTCTTCTCCTTCTCCACCATTTTCCTCCCTCTCCCTCCCTCCATCCTCTTACCCATTGCGAGCCTTTTTCGCCCCCTCCCCCTCCCCTCCCACTCCTTCCTCTAAGGCCCTCTTCTCCCTGCTCCCCCCCCCTCCCTCCTCATCCTTCCCTTCCTTCCCCTCCGCCTCCATGCCCAATGCCGCCGCCGCCGCTCCTTCCCTCGCTCCCTCCTCCGCTTCCTCGGCCACGGCCATCTCCTGCTCGTCCTCAGCCATCCGGGCTTCCCCCAGTAAGGAGGTCATGTCCTGGCGAGAGGGGAAGGGAGGGAGGTAGGGAGCGAGGGAGCAGGCAAAGGGTGGGCGTTGGAGAAATCGAGCGGGGCGCAGAGGGACCGTGGAGGGGAGAAAGGGAGGGAGGGAGGGAGGGAGGGAGGGAGGGAGGGAGGGGGGGAGGGAGGAGGTACCTTGTTGGCACTCCCCTCATCGACCAAGCCCATGTACTCCAGAAGGAGGAGTGAGTCCTCCACGGCGGCGATTCCTCCGGGTAGGTTTGGCAAGGCCTTGGGGCCGGGGATGTAGGTAAGGCGGTAGAGCTCCTGGAGGAAGGGAGGGAGGGAGGGAGGGAGGGAGGGAGGGAGGGAGGGAGGGGGGAAGGGAGGGAGAGGGCGATGAGTAAGTGTTTATACGTGGAATGGAACGCAGGGCACTGGACATCGAGCAAACTAAGCCCGCCCTCCCTCCCTTCCTCCCTCCCTTCCTCCCTCCCTTCCTCCCTCCCTCCTTCCCTCCCTCCTTCCTTCCCTCCCTCCCTCCTTCCTTCCCTCCCTCCCTGCGTACCTCTCCTCCATGCCCCTTCTCACTCAAGCCTGCGGCTGCTCGGGCGCGATAGTCGGAGGGCGCCAGACCCCCCCGCGACGTCTTCTCAGCCTTGTACACTGAGAGAGAGAGGGAGGGAGGGAGGGAGGGAGGGAGGGAGGGAGGGAGAGGTGAGATGAGAGATGAGAGGAAGGGGGGAAGAAAGGGAAGAAGGAAGGAAGGAAGGAAGGAAGGAGGGAGGAAGGAAGGAAGGGAGGGAGGAAGGGCTACCTTCGAGGCAGCGTTCAAAGACCTCCTCGTCGGCAAGATGTTGGAGTTGCTTGACAAGGTAGCCCACCACCTGGAGGGAGGGAGGGAGGGAGGGAGGGAGGGTTAAAGGGAAGAGGAATAGGAATAATATTTTCAAAAAGAAACAAGAATGGGCGAGGACAGGAGGAAGGGAGGGAGGGAGGGAGGGAGGGAGGGAGGGCGGGCGTACCTTGTCAAGGGTGTAGAGCATGAAGCTCTTGTTTCCCATGAGCTGCCGGCATCCGTCTTCGAACTTGGAAGGATCGAAAGAACCGTCCAGACGGGCCAGAAGAATCGACTTGAAGCCTGGATGAGAGGGAGGGAGGGAGGGAGGGAGGGAGGGAGGGAGGAAGGGAGGGAGGGAGGGAGAAGATGAGAGCCTGCATACGACGGGCGCGACAGGGGAAGGAGGAAGAGGGAGGGAGGGAGGGAGGGAAAAAGGGCGCGAAAGGTCGTACCTTTGTACCCGCCTTCGACGTGCTTGGCCAGGACGGCTCCCTCGGCTGTCTCCCCGGGATCGTCGGCCCGCATGGCCTTGAGGGGGTGGGCGGCACTGACCTCCTTGGAGGTGCGGGCCTGAGGGGAAGGGGGTAGGGGGGGGTTGGATGTCAGAGGACGAGGAACGAGGGGAGACATAAAAAGAGAGGAGGGAGGGAAGGAGGGAGGGAGGGAGGGAGGGAGGGAGGGAGGGAAGGCGGACGTACCGCTTCGCAGATCTCCCGCGCCGTCTGCAGTCGCTGGTAGAGGAGGTGATGCAGTCGCATCATCACGTAGAGCGTCTGTGTGCCTAGGATGGACTCCTCGCCCTTGGGTAGGGAGGGACCAGAGGGGGGCTCGCCGGCAACAGGAGGCGGGGCCTGAGGGAAGGGAGGGAGGGAGGAGGAGGGAGGGAGGGAGGGTGGGAAGATGCGTAGGGGAGGGAAAATGGGAGGGAGGGAGGAAGGGAAAGAAGGAGGGCGGAACATACCTTGTCGTCGGCGGGCGAGCCTTCCAAAACCTTGTCGGGAAGGGAAAAAAACATCTGTGTGAAGGGAGGGTGATGAGGAGGGAGGGAGGGTGATGAGGAGGGAGGGAGGGTGATGAGGAGGGAGGGAGGGTGGAAAGGAGGGAGGAAGGGAAAGGAGGGAGGGAAGGGAAGGGGGGGGGAGGAAGAAGGGAACACCTGCAGCAGGTCACTGAGGAAGGAGGGAGATCGAGAAGGAGGGAGGGAGGGAGGGAGGGAGGGAGGGAGGGAGGGAGGGAGGGACCTTGAAAAAATCGCGCCAGAGCTTGGCCATCTTCTCTCGGTCGTTGGTGGAGGCCGTTGAGTGCTCGACGGCGTAAAGCAGCACCTGATACACGTCCTGGTGCAGGGAGGTTGCTAGGGAGGGAGGGAGGGAGGGAGGGAAGGAGGGAGGGAGGGAGGGAGTTAGGGAGGGAGATGGGGGGAACTTAGGGGAAAGAGGAGGAAGGATGATGGGGAGGATGGGTGGGAGGGGGTGGGGAAGATGGATAGGAGGGAGGGAGGGAGGGAGGAAGGGAGGGAGGGAGGGCATACCGTCCTCGGCCGGGTCTGTAGGCGGCGTATCTTGGGAGTAGCGGAAGATGAATTGAGGCCTCCCATAGACTCCCGCGTCGGTGAAGGGGGTGAGAAGAGTCTCGTCACCCGTGTCCTGGGGAGGGAGGGAGGGGGAGAGGGAGGGAGGGAGGGGGAGAGGGAGGGAGGGAGGGAGGGGTAAGCCATATAAAGGAGATGGCACTTGACCAATCTAACGGTCTTTGCCTGAACTTCCTCTCTCCCTCCCTCCCGCCCTCCCGCCCTCCTTCGGCCCCTCCTTCCCTTCCCTCCTTCCTTCTCTCCGCTTGCTCCTTCCCTCCCTTCCTTGTTCTCGCACCTTCTTCACGTCCCCGTGCGACGGCGCCTGTGGACCCGTCTTGTCCTTCTCCGCCGCCTTGCCCACCCCTCCCTTCCTCCCGTCCTTCTTCTTGCCCAGCGCCGACTTCTCCTCCTCTGCAGCCGCAGCAGCGGCAGCAGTTGCAGCAGCGGCGCTCGGGTCGATCCCTTCCTGCTCCATCTTCTTCTCCTTGATGTCCTGGGAGGGAGGGAGCAAGAGAGGGGGGGAGGGAAAGGTTGAGAAGTGCGGAGAGGGGAAGTTGGCAAGTGCCAAGAGAGACAGAGAAAGGTACATGGAGAGGGAGGGAGGGAGGGAGGGAGGGAGGGAGGGAGGGAGAGCAGGTACCTGGACGAGTTGCCGAGGCATGATGGCCTTCTTGTCCTGCTGTCCAAAGTAGAAGGATCGATGGTCGAGCGATTTGTGGTAGTTCTTCTCCAGCAGGTCCTTCCATCCCTTGTTTAGGTCCTGGGGGAGGGAGGGGGGGAGGGAGGGAGGGAGGGGTGAGTGTGTGGTAGTTCTTCTCCAGCAGGTCCTGAGGGAGGGAGGGGGGGAGGGAGGGGGGGAGGACGGCGCAACTGTCGGGCATGTTCTGAGGCGTGAAAAGGGGGAGGAGAGAGACTAGAAAGGAGGGAGGGAGGGAGGGAGGGAGGGAGGGAGGGAGGGAGGGAGGGAGGGAGGCACCTGGCGGGCCTTGCGCCACTCGAGATCCTTCTGTTTGAGCCGTCGAAGGACGACCGGAATGGCGCCTGCCGGATTCTTGCGCAGAAGCTCCAGCACCTGAGGGAGGGGGGGAGGGAGGGCGGGCGGGCGGGGTGGGGGGTGAGGGTTATCCACGAGGGAGGGGGGCAGGGGGGGAGGGAGGGAGGTACCTCGAGGCCGTGGTCGCCGTAGATGCGGGTGATGGCGTTGAGGTGGATCGTGCCTAGGGTCCGTCGGTCAAGCTTGTACTGGATCGTGGCCTGGGACGTCAGGCCCTCGCCTAGGGAGGGAGGGAGGGAGGGAGGGAGGGAGGGAGGGTGAGGCCCGGGGCGAGAGAAGGGGGGAAGGGAGGGAGGGAGGGAGGGGAGGAGGGGGGGAGGGTTCTTACCATCTTCTTGTGCTTTTAGGGCCGCGATCTCTTCCGCGAGCGGCTCCAGGACACGGATGGTGGCGGTGTTGCTGTCTATCACCATGTCGATCTCGAAGCGCTCGTCCTCGCACTTGAAAAGCGCTTCCTCGTACTGGTTCCGGCGCATATGCTGCCGAGAGGGAGGGAGGGAGGGAGGGAGAGAGAGGGTGAGCGACGGAAGGGACATCTCATGCCCATGTCGCCTGCTGTGTCCGCTGTGCCCTCCCTCCCTCCCTCCCTCCCTCCCTCCCTCCCTCCCTCCCTCCCTCCCTCCCTCCCTCACCTTGAACGAGTAGTTCTCCTCACTCCCCACCGGCACCGAGACCCACGTGTCGTTCAACATGCTTTCCTCCTCGGGAGATCGCTCCGAGCACGGAGGCTTGGGATAGTCCTTAGGGAGGGCGCGGTAGGATGGGGTGCACTTGCGGCACTGGGGACGGAGGGAGGGAGGGAGGGAGGGAGGGAGGGAGGGAGGGAGGGAAGGGTGTGAGAAACACGAGCTTGACGCAATAAAACGAAAGATGCCGGGGGGGATGGTAAGAGTGGGAGGGAGGGAGGGAGGGAGGGAGGGAACGGCACACCCACCTGCGAGAAGTCGATCTCCGAGAGCGGCATGCTGTACCAAAGGTCGTTCTGGACGCTATCGGTGGCACCGCGGGCATTGAGGATGAGCTTGAATTCGTCGTACATTTCCGTATGCTTCCCAAACACGTCCTGGACCATGGCCAGCATGTCCTTTGGGGAGAGTGGGAGGAGGGAGGGAGGGAGGGAGGGAGGGAGGGAGGGAGGGAAGAGGGGAGTGTTGGTGGACCAAAAAAGTCATCAAGAGACAAGCCCTGGGACGCTTCCCTCCCTCCCTCCCTCCCTCCCTCCTTCCCTCCTCACCTTGCGGGAGAGTACGTCTTGCGAGTACAAATTCAGGAACTTGAGCAATTCACCCCAGGCCTCGGGCTTAGAACCGCCGGCACCTGAGGGAGGGAGGGAGGGAGGAAGGGAGGATAAGACAAGGAATCGGAGGGAGCAAGGAAAAAAAAGGGGATGGGAGAGAGGGAGGGAGGGAGAGAGGGAGGGAGGGAGAGAGAGAGAGAGAGGGAGGGAGGGAGAGAGAGAGAGGGAGGGAGGGAGGGAGGGAGGGAGGGAGGGAGGGAGGGAGGGAGGGAGGGAGGGAGGGAGGGAGGGAGGGAGGGAGGGGAGGGAGGGACGTACCGGTGAGGAGGGTTTCCTTGACATGGTCGAAAAACGCACGTTCCGAGGAGATGGCGTAAGCGTAGGGAGAATGGAGGTCCTCTCGACGTAAGGCCTTGGACGCGCGTTTCTTGGCCTGGAGGGAGGGGGGGCGGGCGGGGAGGAGGGGAAGGGTAGTAGGCGTCGGGTGGAAGGAGAGGAGGGGGTTAGAAGGAGGGAGGAAGGGAGGGAGGAAGGGAGGGAGGGAGGGAGGAAGGGAGGGAGGAGGGAGGGAGGGAAGCCGTACAATTTGTATGACTTGCATGCCTCTTTCCGAAGGGAAGAAGGGAGGGAAGGAGGGAGGGAGGGAGGGAGGGAGGAGGGGAGGGAGGAAGGGAGCGAGGGAGGAAGGGAGGGAGGGAGGGAGGGAGGGAGGGTCCCATGTAGGTGGGAATGCATGTGAGTACCTTGCGCGCCTCATTTTTTGCCCGTCGCTCCATGTCGTGGCGGCGGTCGAGCGGCATGTAGTCATTCCGGTAGTCTCCTCCCCCACGGCCACGCCCCCCCTTGCGGCCCTGCACAAGGTGGGAGGGAGGGAGGGAGGGAGGGAGAAGGGAGGGAATGAGAAAGGAATGAGTGCGAGTGGCCTTGATGTCCCTCCCCTGGACGAAGCCTCAAGCCCCTCCCTCCCTCCCTCCCTCCCTCCCTCCCTCCCTCCCTCCCTCCTTTTATCGAGAGAACACTCACCCCAGCCCCCCCCCATACGAGCTGTCTGCTGCTGTTGACGCGCCGCCTTTCGCATCTCACTCTCAGCCGCCGCTCGGTTCAGGCGTTCCTTGGCCTTGGGAGGAAGGGAGGAAGGGAGGGAGGGAGGGAGGGAGGGTAGATAGGAAGGGAGGGAGGGAGGGAGGGAGGGAGGGAGGGAGGAAGAGAGGAAGGAAGGGAGGGAGGAAGGGAGGGAGGGAGGGAGGGAGGGAGGGAGGGAGGGAGGGAGGGAGGGAGGAAGGGAGGGAGGGAGGGAGGAGGGAGGGAGGGAGGGAGGGAGGGAGGGAGGAAGGGAGGGAGGAAGGGAGGGAGGGAGGGAGGGAGGGAGGGAGGGAGGTGGGTTTTAGAAAGAGGGAGGGGAGGAAGAGAGGGAGGGAGGAAGGGGAGGGGAGGGGAGGGAGGAGCGAAGCAAAAAGGAAAGGAGAAATTTGAGGGGCCAGGAGGGAGGAAGGGAGGGAGGGAGGGAGGCGTACCTGCTCCTGCACAGCGTCGGGAAGGAAGTAGGTAAACTCCTTCAAGAGATCCGGGTGGTCGGCGAAGAGGGAGGAGACCTAGGGAGGGAGGGAGGGGGGGAGGGGGGGGGGGAGGGAGGGAGGGAGGGAGGGAGGGAGGGAGAATGAGGGAGAGGCGGACGGAGGGAGTGAGGGAGGGAGGGAAGGAGGGAAGGAGGGAAGGAGGGAAGGAGGGAAGGAGGGAAGGAGGGGGGGCATGTGGCATGTACCTGCTCAAGTACGTTCATGATATTGCGCTGTTCCTCTTGATAATGGTGAAGGATCTTGAGAAAGGCCTTGAGGAAGGGAGGGAGGGAGGAAGGGGAGGAGGGATAGAGACGTCGAAGTAGACGAATAAGCCAGTCGATCAAAAGGCATACACCTACCGGCTGCCTTTCCCCCATCCCCCTCCCTCCCTCCCTCCCTCCCTCCCTCCCTCCCTCCCTCCCTCCCGCCCTCCCTCACCTTATACGTGGCCTGGTGCGGCTCGTTGGCGAAGCGTTTTTTGATGGTCGTTACATAGTCCTTGGCCTGTTTGAACTCCACCTGGACGACCACCAGGAAGGGAGGGAGGGAGGGAGGGAGGGAGGGAGGGAGGAAATGTCAGCAATCTCATCATCGTGGCCCATGCACATGTCAGGAGGGAGGGAGGGAGAGATGGAGGGAGGGAGGGAGGGAGAGAGGGAGGGAGAGAGGGAGGGAGGGAGGGAGAGAGGGAGGGAGGGAGGGAGGGAGGGATAATATAGCGCTGAAGGACCCTTGGACCTAACCCCCCTCCTCCTGCCCGTCTTTTCTTCCAGCCTTGAGGACGTACCAGGGGCCCACCAGCACCTCCCCCTCCTCCTCCTCCTCCTCCTCCTCCTCCCACCACCTTCTTCCCCACCCCTCCCAACAGCCCCCCTTCCCCCATCCGGCCCTCCTCTCCAGAGGGCGGGCGGACAGCTTGAGTAGGCAGGGATGACAATCCTCCCCCGATCCCCTGCCCGTCCCCTGGCAGCGGCCCTCCACTCGCAGCAGCGGCAGCAGCAGCAGCAGCGGCCGCGGCGGCTTCCCGGGCCTCACGCTCGCTGATATAATGGCGAAAGAGGGGAAGGGAGAGGGAGGGTGAGAGGGAGGGAGGGAAGGAGGGAAGGAGGGAAGGAGGGAGGGAGGAAGGGAGGGAGGGACGAACCGATGCTGGCGGTCCATTTCCTCAAGCTGGGCCAAGTCGATCTTGTAGCCCTCGGGGAGGAACGTGTTGAAACCCTGAGGGAAAAGGAAGGAGAGGGGAGGGGGAAAGATTAGAAGGGAGAGAGAGAGGGAGGGAGGAAAGAAAGGAGGACGTACCAGGATGAGCTTGTTGTAGCCTCGGAAGAGGGTGGAGACCCTTTGGATTACGCCCGGGGTGTCAATTTCCTTAGCATGGGAATTGTGAGAGGAGGGGGAGGAAGAGGAGGAAGAGAGAGAAGAGGAGGAAGAGGAAAAGAGTGAGTGGTCATGCTCTCCGGCACGTGAACAAGATACAAAACTAATGCGACAAGCAGGCGTATCTTTCATTACTGCATGCTCTTGCGCATCCGATCGTTCAGTCAGAAAACAATCCCAAACCACTTCCTTACCTCCCTCCCTCCTTCCCTCACTCCTTTCCCTACCTGAGCTTTGAAGTTCTTCATGATATCGAGGAACTCGTTGTAGATCTCCGGCTTCTCGCTGAATTCAATCTTGACCTGGTCGAGGTACAAGAGGGCATCACCCACAGAGAGTGCCTAGGATAAAGGAGGGAATAAAAGAGGAAGGAAGGGAGGGAGGGAGGGAAGGAAATGGGGAAGATGCTGAGCGGATCGAAGCACGTTGATCGACACATCCTTCGTTCGTGCTTGGCAATCCACCGCCCATGCTTGGTGGTCACAAACAGCGCACAGACACTCGTATATATTTCAAATGGATCGACTGGCGGCTGATGGAATACATACTCTCCCAACGCCTTCCCCTCCCTATCTCCTTCCTCCAGCTCGTTAGTTCCCATGGACATCACCCCACCAACTCACTTACCTGCATCTGCACGAAAATCGGTGGCCGTGGGGCAAAGGAAGATGCAAACTCTTTTTGAGTAGTCACAACTGTATAAGACGTTGCGGCTTGTTGTGGTGGTGATGGTGGTGGGCAGACAGGCGGAGGAGATCAACGTGAACGAAGGAGGGCGTGTGTGCTTCCCTGCCGTTAGCCACCCCCTGTGGTCTGTGGTTTCCTTGCAATCCCTGCTCGCCAAGGCCCGAGAAGGCGGATGACTGTCTGTGCCATTGAGATTGGTGCGTGTATCGTGGGTGTGAGTGCCGTGAGATGCAAAAAGAGGGGCTGGGGAGGCATGGTTTCTACCCCTTCGCTTCGGGTGTCGTGTGATGATGAGATTGACGAGCGGAGGGTGGGGAGGCCAGACACAATACTGTTCGCCAATGACGACCCCGGCAAGCCGATGCATACACCACACTCTTGTGACCATGTTTGCGGTGGATCTGGTGCCGCGCACTCGTCCCGCGGTGGCTTAGCGTAGATCACGGAGGCTCGCATGAACAGGTCTGCGATGACCAAGCAGTTGCGGGGCGGTTGAGAGTTTGAACGTGCAGAGAATGTGTGCGTCCGCACACTGCAATTGTGCGCGTGAATACCCTGTCTCCAGACTCTCTCGATGTCATAAGTCCTAAGCAGGCGTGTAGGATGCCATGCGAACGCCCATTTGTCCAACAACCCGAAGAAAAAGGGAGAAACAAATGCGACTTTCTTGGCCCCGAAAAAAAGTGCCGCGGACTATTCTATATATATATATATATATATATATATATAGTTCTTTTTGCCATCCCTCTAGAACTATCGCATGCAACCTGCGTCCTCGAGGACTTGCATACGAGGGGGAGCCTTCCAACAATAAAAAAAATTGTTCATGATTTGTTTATAAACCTGCTTCGTTCATTTCACTTAAATACATGATATACTCGTTTCTTAATTCAAACGAGCCCCTTTCCATTTATTTACGTTTTCGAGAATTTATCTTCTGATCCATGTTGCCCTTTTTAAGTCCCAACTGAGCAGATTGCATTTCTAACCCTCCCTCCCTCCCTCCCTCCCCTCCCTCCCTCCCTCCCTCCCTCCCTCCCTCCCCACAGGAATGGAATTGGCTGGATGTCTACAACGGGTGGGAATATTGGACTGCTTCCACCCTGCCTGTGAACGTGCTACAGGTATACCTGTCCCTCTCTCCCTCCCTCCCTCCCTCCCATTACCTCTTTTCTTCTAAATCGAAGTGCATCTCGTTATCCTTCCACTTGTTAACACAACAGGTGGGCGAGTCGTTCGTTCCCACCAGCTTGACGCTGGAGAGCGGGCACACCACTCCGCCTTCCCTTCTCACCGAAGCCGACCTCATCACCCTCATGAACAGTCAGGGTATAGATACTGATCTCAATGTCACGGGTAGATGAACGGACAATTGCAGGAGTTGTGACAAGAAAAGAGACCCCCACCCCCGTTCAGGACAGACAGGTGGGCGTGTCGCTGTCCGGCGTGCAGATGACATTGGTCCTGGCAACGAATGGAGGGATGAGTGACAGATTAAGAAAAGTAGACAAGGTTTTTTGCTCTTTCCAAATTTCAATTCGGTCCAATCATTTCTTGTTTTGGTCTTTTACTCTCGTCCTTCTCCAGGCGTTTTCCTTTGTCTACTCCTCATGCGAACCCTTTTTCCATCTCATCCTCATCCTCCACTCAATCTTCTCGCCCACTCCCTTCACAGGAACCTACTGCTCATCGAACATGCCCTGAGACAGATAAGCTCATGCGTTTGTGAGAGAGAGTATTGCCTTCCTAAGCTAACCCTACCCTACTTTCTATTTTTGTTTTTGTTTCTGCTTTGCGGTTTGTTTGTCTTCCTGTCATGTAGCTGATCAGCTCTTGTCTGCATATGTCTAAGTGCGCGTCCTTGGCGGATCAGCTGGCCTGCTTCCCTCGGGATTTCCCCCCTTTTTTTCTCTATCTTTTTTGTTCACCCTTTCATTCGTATCATTCTATATTTCCTGTCTCGTTTAAATATGGATTCCATCTCCTCCTCCTCCTTCCTCTCCATCTTCGTCTTATTCTCTCTTTTCCCCTATTCTCATTTTTCTTCTTTCGCTGACTGCTCCCTCTCCAGGCCCCACTATTACTGCCACTGCTGCCACTAACAAATGTTATGTGACGCACGACATCATGACATGACAAGTATATACAAAGATATAAAAAAATACAAACTAATGAAATGAAAGACGAGCTGGTATAGAGCTTGAGGATAGGTACACGCCTTTTCCTCCCACCCTAACTCCCCCCCTCATAATGTGCGGGCTGGCGTGGATGATATCTAATGCCTTCTTCCATTCCTCTCTCCTTCCCTCTCTCCTTCCCTCTCTCCTTCCCTCTCTCCTCATCGCCGGGCTGCTCAAGCAAACATGGCGTTGACATCTGCATTATAAAAGCCAGAAATGACCTGTTGTAATGATGATAGTGAGAGTGATGGTGTGTGGGTAGCGGTTAAGGGAGGTGAGTAAGCGGACGATGGGATAGGAGGCGTTCGTGTGAGGCAGACCATACACTCTCCGACCCATGCGCACGTGCACGACCAGATTGGACACACAAAGGAAAGGACGACGCGCTCTCTCTAACGCACTGACTTGCATACACGTACATGTCTCTGTCACGTCTCACGAATCTCCCTCTATAATGTTTTTATCACCCACCCACTAGCACACAGACAGGTCACGTACCTCAAGCAAATCCGTCTCCACAGCCTTGTCACGCACGAATCGTTCACATGCCCTTGTATTTCCAGCTACGCCTATATTGGAAAATGATTGAGGGTAGTAATCTTGAGTGTGTATGCTAGGATTATACACAAAGCCGCGGCCGCGGGAGAGACGATGTGCTGTGATATCATATACTTTTTTTTCCTTTTGTGCTATCCTTTCCCGTTTCGTTTTTCCTCCCTCAATTTGTTCTAAATCTCTCGTACTCACCTTGTTGTCCTTGCTCGCCTTGTCGTGCGGCATCCAGGTACTGAAACATTTGGTGTTGTTTTTGTCCCAAGGCGGGGGTGTCCAGTAGCATGGCTGTAGTGGCAGAGAAGGAAAGGAGTGCCAGGGCGGCGGCGCCCAGAGCAGCAGAAAGGGTGGTGACTTTCATGGTTGTCTTGAAGTAGTAGTGGTGGTTTCTGTGGTGGGAAGAGAGGGAAGAAATGGGTGAGAATCAGGGCGCATACACATACATTCGAAAGGGGTGTCAAGCAAGAATTGACCATAATGCAAATAGCATACCCGCTGCATCTACATTAACCCCTGCATCATTCCCAATTTCGAAGCATATGTCTCATCCCTCCATCACCTGGACCTCGACCGACGGGCGCGCAGCGTCCAGGTAACAGGGATTCGAAGTCCATCGTGTCAAGGAATGTGGAAGTGTCGCGGCGAGAAAACGTTTGGGAAAACGGCACCGGGTTGTTGCAGCTTGCTTGGGTTTGGACGTGTGCGGCTCCGCGTAGCACATGCCTGAAAGACGCCAACCATGCGACCACGCCTACCTTATCCGTCAGCACATACAAGAAATCCAAGCAAGTCGCTGAGGCGGCCAATATAAGCGTTAGAGAAAGTAGTTGCTGCGCGCTGCGGACGCGTGCGGCGACGAGGTCGGCGATGCACGTCCGGGGATGATGATGCATCAGATATGGAATCCACAATATGAATGTTTGCAACAGACGGAGGCATTGGAGCTTCCCCAACCAAAACTAGCACACTGTCCCCCCAAAGGCCATTCTCGCTGGTAAGGACAATAATATTGCGTTGTTGGGGCTCGTGTTAGGTTTTCTAGCTCTTGCGAGAAAAAGGAACGAGAAATGGAATACTTTTTTTTGGTTCGTGACTTATCGACACTCTCTCTTTACAGAGGGGCACACTACTTTCCGTCGCGCCCACTTCCATCCCTCCTTCCCTCCCCTCTCTGTATACCATCTTCTTCTGGCTATCTGACCCGCGCCTTGGAGGAAGTTCCTGTTTTTACTGGTTGTATAAACGCGGACAAACCAGAGGCAATGTAAACGAGAGAAGGAATGAAAAACACACCCTCTTCCTCCTCCCTCCTTCTCCTCTCTCTTTGTCATACAACCAACTCCATTTCCAACCCCTCACCGTCTCCAAGTCGGTCCTTGCTGATGCCCTCCTCCCCCCCCCCTTCCCCCTCCACCCTGCTTTCTCAAAACAGCCCCCGGTGCGGGCAAAGGCCGCTGCTGCCATAGACTTCCACCCGCAGTGCTGTCCGCCATGCGGTCATTCCCTCCCCCCAATCCCTGTGACCACCCTCCTCCTCCCTTCCCCCCCGTCGGGTCCATTGGGTCGACCTCCTCCACCCCCTCCCTCCCCCTCTTCTTGTTCTTCCCTCCTCCACTGCTACGCTGCTGCTCTTGCTGCTGCTGCTGCTGTTTTTCTTGCCTGGCAGCGTCTGCGTGTGCCTGCCTCGTTTGCTGGATGTCAGAAGAGAGGTTATCAGCAGCGGTGGGTTTGCTCCACCTCTTCATGTTGCTCGCCTCATGGACATAGACCACTTGGCCCGTTGCCGCGTGTTTCACCTCCTTCCATCCCGGGGGGAGGTTGCTTGTGACCGCGCTATGACCTCCTACCCCTCCTTCACCTGCCCCTCCAACGACGGCACCCAAAGCAGCTATGGTGCTGGTGGTGGTAGTCGCCGTACTGCCGCCCAAACCGTTGCTCCTCGCATCCTTGTTGATGCTCGTCGCTGTTGCCACTGTTGCTGCTGCTGGTACTGCTCCAACAGGCTTCGTCCAGGTGGTGGCATTGGTAGCAGGGTGCCAGTAATAGCTGTCTCCGGAACCTCCCGGGTCTAGCACAGCCTCCCACCCCGGCGGCAATGGCGTTTCTTCCTCGATTTTCTTCTTTCCTCCTTGTCCTCCTTGTCCTCCTTCTACCTCTGAGTTGGCTTTAGTCCCACCCGCCGCTTTTTCCCTCCTGAAGTCCTCTTGTTGCTTCATCAATTTCGCCTTCAAAGCAGCCTCGCTCTGTGCCTCCTTCTCCTTCCGCTTCTTGGTCAGCTCCCTCTCTCTAAGTACTTGGAGCGTGTTGTCCTTGTGTATTGACAGACCTCCTCCCGCCGCAATGGCCAGCTCTTCGGCTTCCGCTCCTGAGTAGGTGCCGCGATTAAGGACGCGCTCCGTGACCGAAACATTCATACAGCCTGGGGGGGGGTATGGTGAGGGAGGGAGAAGGAGGAGAGGCGAGGTGAGAGAATCTGACAATGAGAGGTATTTATGGTGGGAGTAGGTGAACGACAAGAGGAGGAGAGGCGACAAAGGACAATATTTAAGGACCCGCTGCACAAGGAGGACCAATGGGAGCATACCATTAACTGCCTCAGGCTGCTGAACACGGGAAGATCAAAAAGAGGAGGACACTCACAAGTCTGGACGAAAGGTAATACGCCTCACTAGAGAGCGGCCGAAAACAATACGTCAACCAAAACCATTTACTGGAATAATACGATAACAACGAGGTTGACCTCCCCCCCTCTCCAACCCCCCACTAAAAGGAGACAGATAGATGCTCTAGGGCGTACCTTTATCTGTCACATACGCGCGCGCCGCTGCCCTCGCCTGCTGTGCTGCGAGCTCCTTAGCCAGGCGGTCGCCTTGCATGAGTGGGTGCTGCTTGTTGGCCATGGTTTGTGTGTAATGGTGTTGCCCAGAGCACGTGAAGAAGGAAAGGAGGAGGGAGGAGCGATGATGCAGCCGATGCCTCGCCTTAAGTAGCGGCGCCTGGATACAGTAGTGACAACGATTGGGGCTCGAAGTTGGACCGGGATCAATGAAGACTTCTCACAGTGTGTGAAGCAAGGGCTTTATGGCGCACAGTGCACAGCTTTGTGGTGGCAGCCCCGAAACAAGGCGCGAACTCCTGCGAGGCTTCCTCCCCCTCCCTACCCCCTCATTCCACAGATCACCTATTGTGGCTCACACGTCCGTCCGGTGCACCCGCAGGCATACGCTTAAGTCCTTCCTTCGTCTTTGTCAACTCGTCGGGGCGCGATTGTCCCTTATACAGTCAGTCAACGTGTGAAAATTTTCATCCAAGAAGGTGTCGCATCAATCTATCCGCCTTCCGTGCGCCAACCCGACCTATTGCACCTCCCATCCAAACACAGGCAAGCGGGCGTGGGAGGGCGTACATTTCAAGGAGACGTCCCCCGCAGCGGCGACTGGTGCAGCAGCTAGACGCCTGTTTGCGCTGTGTGCCTTGTCCAGTACCTTTGCTCCTTCACATCACTCGTAGCCTCCTGCTCCCTCTCCTCCCCTCCCTCCGTCTAAAGAATCGCCCGCGTCAGCATGTCGTTCAATACGGACGAAGTAAACATCCTTATTCATCGGTACTTGGTCGAGAGCGGTTATAGCCATGCAGGTATACACAAAGAATGGAGGATGAGGAGGAGGAGGAAGGAAATGAGGGAGGAGCAGCGCATGGACTTGGCTGTCACTCATTCGCACCCTCCCTCTCTCCTACACCAGCCTTCACATTCTACAACGAAGGGGCTCTGGAAAAAACGAATCTGCGCGCGGCCGACGTACCCCCCGGGGCCTTGATTGCCTACCTCCAGAAGGGTTTGGAGTACGTGAGCATTGAGGAGCATATCAATGAGGTAAGTCGGGAGAGCTGGGAGGGAGAACAAGAGGATGGGAGAGTCTTCTTGTAAAGTTGATCGCGAGAGAGGGGGGGCATGTAACGTTCACGTACGCATTCGCTGGTAACGCGTCCTTTTCTGCCACTCCTGCTCTACTTCCACACGCATACAGGACGGCAGCCTGAAGCAGTGCGAAGAGCCCTTTACGCTCATCACGCCCCATATCTGCTCCAATCTGAAAAAGGCTGAGGGTCGCCTAAGAAAAGGTTAGGAGCATGGAGGGAGGGAGGAAAGGTGGGAAGTGTGGGAGAGGTATTTTTGTAGTGTGTATACTTTGTCTGGTCGCGTCCCATTGCCCTGAATTCAACCTTCCCTCCCTCCCTCCCTCCCTCCCTCCCTCCCTCCCTCTTTCCCTGCCCTCCTCTCTCAGACAAGGACAGTCATGGCTCTGCCTCCTCCTCCGCGCAAGACCTGCTCCTCATCCCTCCCCCCCCCTTTCCCGAGAGCCACGTGGCGGTGATGAAGGAGCACACCAAGGAAGTCTTCGTCCTGGCCTGGAATCCAAAATACGATTTGCTGGCCACAGGGTAAGGCAGGGAGGGAGAGGGGGGGAAGGGACGGAGGGAGGGAGGGCGGGAAGGAGGGTGGGGATGCTTGCCATAGGGGAAGGCAGGAAGGGAGGGAGGGCGGGAAGGAGGGTGGGAATGCTATGAACTTGTTAGGCATTTTATTTCTTCGACTTTTACCTCACCTCCCTCCCTCCCTCAGCTCCGGCGACTTCACCGCCCGGCTTTGGAAGCTCCCGGGACAGTCCATGATTATGGCGGACGAGGACAATCGACCCATATACGACGAGCCCGTGGTGCTACGGCATGCCTCCAAGGTAGGTTATACGGCGCCTCTCTTCCCCTCCCTCCCTCCCTCCCTCCCTCCCTCCCTTGTTTGGTGCACATGGTCACTTACTCAACTTTCGTTCCCTCCCTCCCTCCCTCCCTCCCTTCAGGCTACGGATAAGAGCAAGGACGTAACTTGCGTTGAGTGGAGCAGGGACGGGGAGCGCGTCTTGACTGGATGCTACGATGGGGTGGCGAGGTAGGGAGGGAAGGAGGGGGGGGAGGGAGGGAGAGGCGTTTATTTTGTCTACTTTGCTGTAGCGCGATGACTCGGCCAGGGAGGGAGGAATGGGGAGGAGGAATGAAGAGTAGCTCTTAAGACAGGCTCAGTCGAATCTTCTTTTCAAATATTTAAATGTTTAAATACTCAAATCTTCAAACACAGGGTGTGGGGAAGAGACGGGACGCTGGTGCATTCCCTTGCTGACCACGACGGGGCAATTTTTGCCTTGAAGTGGAATCCCTCGGTACGCCAGCTGGAAGGGAGGGACGGAGGGACGGCGGGAGGGAGGGAGGGAGGGGGGGAGGGAGGGCGGAAAGGCGAAGTTGGTCGCCGTTCTCCAGGCTTGTGGTGCTTAAAAAGGAGAAGGGATGGAGGGAGGGAGGGAGGGAGGGATGGAAGGCGGAATAGATGACTCAACTCACGCATTTCCTCGAACAGGCGACGTGCGTGGCCAGCGGAAGCTACGACCAGAGCACTGTGGTTTGGGATATGCAGACGGGCGAGGTGAGGGAGGGAGGAAGGGAGGGAGGGAGGAAGGGAGGGAAAGAGGGAGAAAGGCGAGTGGTACAAACGATGTATGTGATATCCACGATATCACCCTACCTCCCTCCCTCCTTCCTTCCCTCCTTCCGTCCCTCCCTCCCTCCCCAAGACGCAACAAAAATGGAAAAACCTCCACGAGGCCCCGATCCTGGATCTGGCCTGGCGGAACGACACCTCCTTCGCCACCGGTAGTGCCGACAAGACCATCAAGCTCCTCGACCTCAACCAACCCGCGCCCGAACCCTCGCAGACATTTCGGGTGAGTGTCCCTCCCTCCCTCCCTCCCTCCCTCCCTCCCTCCCTCCCTCCCTTCCCCCCTACCTTTTACCTTTGAAGTGGGTCGCTAAGCTTCCTCCCTCCTCCCTCCTTCCCTCCCTCCTTCCCCCCCTGCTGCAGGGCCACACGGACGAGGTAAACACGGTGGCTTGGGATCCCACCGGCACCCTCCTCGCCTCCTGCTCCGATGACACCACCGCCAAGGTAGGGAGGGAGGGAGGGAGGGAGGGAGGGAGCGGGTAAGGGGCCTTCGTACGTGGCTTTTCTCCTTTTCCCATATTGAGGTCGTTCTTGCCGATCTCCTTCTTTCTCGCCTATCGTGGTCTGGCGATCCGATTTTTCCATTCCCTTCCTTGGACTTGTAGTAGCAGAAGAAGGACACCCGTTTCCCTTACTTCCTCCCACCCTACCCCCCTCCTTCTCCCCAGATCTGGCAGCCCGACTCCCCTTCCTGCGTCCAAGACCTGAAGGACCACAAGAAGGAAATTTACACCATCCGGTGGGCGCCCACGGGCCCCGGTAGCGAGAATCCGGGCAAGAAGAAGCTGTTTGCGAGGTAGGAAAGGAAGGGAGGGAGGGAGGGAGGGAGGGAAGGGGCTTCGAGGGCCTGCGTTGTGATCCCTCTGCTCACTTCCGCATTGGACTGACAATCCCATATTCCTCTCCTCTCCTTTCTTCTTCCTTTCTTTCTTGCTCTCTCCAGTGCCTCGTTCGACAACACCGTCAAGCTCTGGGACGTGGAGGTGGGCAAGTGCGTCTCAACCCTGGCACGGCACCCCAAGGTAAAAGTGATCGTTCGACGAAATCTACGAATGGGAGGGAGGGAAGGAAGGAGGGACGGGAGGGACGAAGCGAGGGGCTCACGGCTTTGTAGCACGCTAGTCTTGTCACTCACTTGTACTCCCTCCCTCCTTACCTTCCTCTCTCCCTTCCGTCAGGCTGTCTACGCCATGGCATTCGACAAGACGGGAGAGTATATCGCCTCAGGGGCCTTGGGCGGTTCCTTATATGTCTGGAGCGTGAAGGACGGCAATATTGTGCGCAGCTTCTGTAAGTTGAAAAAAGATGGGGGGAAAGGGCGTGAGAAAGCCTTGTCGATCGTCCTCAGATTTTTCCTTCTTACCCTTTTATCCCTTTCCTTTCGTCTATCATCCCCCTCCGCACTTTATTCCACTCAGCTGGCGGTGGCGATATTTTTGAAATTGCCTGGGATCGTCGCGGCGAACGGTTGGCCGCTTGTTACTCCTCAGGGAAAGTGGCCGTGCTCGACTTCCGCAAATAGCATTAAGATTGTGAGGGGAGGAATTGAATGGGCTTGCCGGCTTTTTGGGATGGCCGAGGGCATTTGCAAATATGAATGACAATACTCAACAATGACGGAGAGGGAGTGAGTGAGGGAGGCGAGGAGAAGAGAAAGGAAGAGAGGGGAAATGGAAGCATGCTATAATTTTGAGGACGGCTAAGGTCAAAATGAAGGATGCATGAATATGGCCACGACAAGTTTATAAACAAACCAATTAGCCAAGCCCAGAAATATTTGCGAGGGCCACCAGAAAGAAGCAAACAAAGCGTTGTACTTACAATCATTTGTTGCTCTGGTTGTCAGGGTGGGGAGGTGAGACGACAAGAAGATCAGCTTCCTCCGCACGATGATTTTAAAATAAATGTAACTGTCTGCAGCCGTTGGATGTTGCGGGGCGCGGATTGATTCTTTGAGTGACATAGATGAGCTGCTTCAAAAACGTCTTCTGGTGAACTAGGCCGGACTTGACGGCGTACAACACCCTGGAAGGCTTTCAATTATGAGTGCCGAAGCAGACCGACATCGTGCGGTGCAGAGCATCACATCCCCAAGAGCAGGGCGCTCAGGTCTTGGGTATGCTCTTCTATCTCGGAGCTCTACCTCATGTATGCCCGTCCTCTACCTGAAAAATATTAGCACAAGCTGACTGTCTGTCCATCTTATGTTCCCGCGCGCATTGTTTGTATGACCCAACAACTGATCTCTCATCTCTCCCACCGTAGTCGTTGTTTGGCCAGCCGCAAAAGCCAACTTCAAAATCCTCGACCGACAAGTAACTGGTCCACTGAAACCATGAGTCTATGTGGCTGGTTTTCCCGCATGGAGACCAATGCCAAAGCTATCTTTCTTTGTAAGTCTCCCTCTTCCTGAATGTCTGCTCTTGGTGGACGCCATTGCAGCATGCTGTGTCATTATGGGGCCTGACGTTCACAATTATTGGGTCCTGGTCGCATCGGCAAATCACTTCCCTCTCCAATATCTACACATCCACACTCCACAGCCCGGCTATCATGGCTCCTTTCCTTCTCTCTGATCTGGGTTGGTCTCTTGACCGAAGGTACGTGAATGCATGCTCAGTGTGTCTCTTCGTATGCTTTAGTCCTAATTCATCCTTTGACGGGTGTCCATCCCTATCGTAGTCCTTTCTCACATGTTTGCTTTGCTTCCACCATTTCTCAGCCTTTCATATCCCTCTTTTCCCCATTCTCATCACCCAATGAACCCAACCCTTTCACAGGCTGGCAACTCGTCAAGCTCCAAGGCTTCGGAATCCAAGAGACCGTCCAATATGGCCTCTGGCGCATCAGATATACCGGTACCTACACCTACACCTCTGACTTCATCGACTGGGAGCCCGAGGTTGCCGAGATTGATGCAACAGCTTACCCCCGCGTGCAAGCCACCCGTGCCTGCATCGTCCTGGCCCTCATGGCCCTAAGCCTCCAATTCCTGGTCGCCCTCCGTGGGTATTGTGCTCGGTCCTATAAAGTGCAGAGAGTGTGCACTATCTCCTGTGCGGCATATGCGTCAGCTGATCTTGCCTTTACACTCTCTGCTATCCTGGTCTGGAAGTCCATCTCGGAGGAGGCCTTCCATGTCGTGTGCTCGAGGGAGGGCTGCAGTGTCTCCCCCCTTGAAGCAGATGCATTTCAAATGACGCCTTACTACGCTTGGGGTTTTACCATCGTCAAACTAATATTGTCCTTCCCGGGGGTGGTCTCATTGATTTACCTTGGTATTGTTTCTTCATCCTCGTCCTCCTCTCAAACAGCAACGGAGATGCCCGTGGTGACTGCTGTAGGGGGAACTGCTGCTAATGCTGTTGCGTCGAGGAATGGAGGGAAAAGGGGGGGAAAGTTAGCTGAAATTGAGCAGGCGGAAGACAATGCAATTATTGGACAGGAGGAGGGGAGTAGAGGGTCACCCAAGACTGCAGACAGTTTTGGCAGTACAGACAGCAAGAAGATTGGTGGTAAGAAGGGAAATGGAGACGTGTTCGATAGGAACGCACATGTATCGTACATTTTGGGGGGGGCAACAGGGGATCCTAATCCGGCATGGCTAAATCCGTAGAGCGATGAAGGGAGGAAAGGAGGGGGGAAGGGTAAAGGGTGTTTGCAAGATCATAAGGTGAAATGAAAGACCGAAATAGAGATGCTTTTGTAATTATAGGATTGTATTGCGTGTGAGCGGCAACCTCCCTTCATACGGAAAGATGTATGAAAAAGAGACGGACAGCATGGCGTAAGATCATAAATGAAAGAGAGATAGACGGTATGGAATTTTGGGTTGTAGGGGTGGTAGAGAAGTTGGGAACGAGGAGACGCGAAGCACAATGGGTGGACTTAAACACGGCAGTCGAAAGGGAGCACCGCTTGAGTCGATTAGCATATAATAGAGTTTGTGAATAAGCTATACCTTCTCCTGTCATCCTTCGTCGCATGGTGAGAGAGTAAGATCAAACGCGTCTCAACTAAGTGTACAAAAGAGATCTGTTTGAGAGGTAGAGTACCCATCACGGAACAAAACCTGTCCACAGCCATTATCAGTCGCACCAATTTCAGAAGCATAATGGCAATGGTAAACGACGACAAAGGAAGAGGAAGAAAAAGTAATGCAAACAGTGGGGTCATCTACGTCCACGCTATTCTAATGATCTTCCTGCTCTCGATTCCTGGTTGTAAAATTCTACTTCCGATTCTCTGTGCCCATTCGTTTATTTACACCTATACATACACGCCTATTCTTTTTCTATAGTCACACCCTGCTCTAATCACCAACTATTCACCCCCACCTCACCCCCCGCCCGCCCTACAACCCGCGGCGCACTCATCAGAACGCTTTACTTTCTCCCTCTCCGCCATCCATGCCTACTTACACACTTGCAGATCCCCACCACCCGCTCTCCCTTGCATCAGGCTCTTTCTCAAGTCACTACCGTCGCTAAGCCCCTTATTCCCTTTTCCCTCACCTACGTCGTCGCAACCGCTTAAGTCAAGCGTGCCAATGCCCGGGCGAACCTTGCAAGCCCCTCCTCAATCTTCTCCGGACTCGCCGTCGCAAATGTCGCGCGGAATGCAGGCTCTGCATCCTTGCCTGGTGACGGGTCAAACGCGTACCCTGGTACCATCAATATGTCCTCCGCCAACAAACCCTCCAACACCGCCTCTGTCTCCGCCTTTCCCTTCCCCCTCAGCGCTGTCACCTTGAACAGCACAAACATACCTGCCTTGGGCAAGTCCCAAGTTGCAAGTCCTCGCAAGTGCTTCTCTGCAGCGTGATGCATCGCGCGTCGTTGCCGCGCGTAGTGCGCTTGTAACTGTTTCAAATGTGCGTCCAATCCGGCATGGCCCCACTGCTTGAGCATCGAACAAAACACAGATTGCGAGACTGTGCAGGGAAACTGGATGGTTAGCTCGTTCCACTTCCGATACGCGCCCTCCACGAACGCCTTGGGACCCGTGAGCCACCCGAGGCGTAAACCAGGACACACCCATTTCGACAAGGATTCCAAGTGAATTACGCGCCCGTCCACATCCAAGCTGAGCAATGACTTGGGCAGCCCCTCCAAACCCGGCATGGCGGTTTCCGTCACCTCCTCAGGGTCAGCGGGAAGAAAAAGAAGACGGTAGGGATCGTCCTCCACAATCAGCAGGTCGTGTTTTTGCGCCAGCGCGTACAAAACTTCCTTCCTTTCCGTCGACAAGGACGTACCTGTCGGGTTCTGTCCGTGCGGGGTCAAGTACAGAAACGCCGCTCGCTCCCCTTCCTCGGCAAGCTGCAGACACGCTGTGTCCAGCGCGAAAGGCAACATGCCGTCGCTGTCGAGCTCAAGACCACGCACCTCGTACCCCAGGGGTGCCGCAATGGCCAGAACGGCTGCCCACACCAAAGCCTCGGCCAGAATGATGGGTTTCTTCCCCGGAGGGGGCATGAAAAGCTGGAAGCATTTGGTCAGAGCATCCGTCGAGCCGGTAGTGGGGATGACAGCCCAATCATCGTACGCCGGTGTGTGGTATCGCCGCATGTGAGTGATCAGTTCCTGGCGCAGCTCCGGCATTCCCGTGCCTTGCATGTAGTTCAGCGGCAAGTCCGCTGCCCCGTCCTCTGTCTCAGTCCCTCCCGTCAGAGTCCGGTTCTTGAGCGTGATGGTACTCCCATTGGTCATGTCCCAGGTCACGCCGCGAAACACAAACGTCGACTCGTGCGGGATACCGCCAGCAAGGGAAATGGAAGCCGAAGTTGCCCGAGCGGCAATCGTCTTGATCAAGGATCCTTCCAAACGTTGAAATTGTGGGGCCAGGCGCTTACTGGTTTGGTCAAGCGACATGGTAACTTGAATAAGTTTCGGGGCTGTGATGTGGTGTATGGTGTACGACGTTGGTGTTTGTGGTGAGACATTGTGACGGTGTCAATGTGAAAGAACATGACGTGCGAGCTGGACGGTAGTGACATTGGAGCCAAGGCGAGGAAGGAAGAAGCGGGTATCACAAGAGACACTTATGCAAATTAATGCCTTATTCACGATACAAACAAGGGGCATGCCTACATGTTGCTGTGCGCGTGTATGTTGTTTTTGGATGAGTGTGTCCAAAGTCTCCGCCTCTACGGAAGTCATCGCCAATTGAAGGCGCAACGGAAGCAAAGCAACACAAGCAGCACCCGCGCTTCATTGCTTGTGGCAACTTTCACTTACACAAACGCCACCACCTCCACAACAATGACCGCAGCACTAGCTAGCTAAATGTACCAGGTCATCGACAGATCTATTCAAGCTTTTAATCCCTTTTTTCAAACCCCACAACGAACTCAATACAGGCAGCCAGAGAGACTACTAGGTAAGTGGTGACTCCTAATTGCTTCCAGCACGCGCCCAAGACATCCTTCAAACTATCCAAACCTTCGTCGCCGTGTATCCCATGTCCTGAGCTAGCTCAGCCACAGCCGCCCTAGCTTGACGCCATTCCAGGACTAAGAAATATGCTGGAAGGCCTCCTCGCCCGCTTTCTGTCCTCGCGAGTTGGCCGATTCGTGGACGGAGTCGACCAGCAGAATCTGAACGTAGCTTTGTGGAAAGGAGAAATTCTGCTGCAAGACTTGCGAGTCAAATCCTCTGCTGTGGATGAATGTCTCGGGTTGTTGCCCTTGGCGTTGTCTTGGGGGCACGTGGGAACCTTCCACTTGAGCGTGCCCTGGAATGCTCTGGGGAGCAAGCCCCTGGTGATCACGTTGAAAGATGTGACGCTGGTCTTTCGCTTGCTGACCGAGAGAGATATGGAAGAGGAATGGAAGGAGGGAAGGGCAGGACTGGAGGGGAAGCGACGTCGGCGCGCCGCCAAGGAACAAGCAGTTAAAGAACGTTTGAAATTCCTGCAGGCGGCCAAGGCAGCCGATGAAGGGGAAAGAGACTTGCAGCAACAGCAACAGCGGCAGCAGCAGCAAGTCGAGAGGAGGGGGTTGGCTGAACGATTGTTTGCCTCCATGCTGGAGAATGTGCAGGTGCGACTGAGTGGTGCTCATGTCCGAATTGAAGGCTGGGATGGACGTGAGGTAGGTGAGGAGGACGAGGGAGAGGGAGAGGAAGAGGAGGAGGGCGAATTTGCGGCTGTTCAAGAGCACATGGCCGAGAAGGAGGAAGAAAGAGAAGGAAGAAGCGATAGTGAAGGGGGAATGGAAATGTCCACAAGAAAAAGACCTTGTGTTGGCAAGCGCTGTGCCTTGGGTATGAAGCTAATGGAGTTCAGGATTGAGAACGACATGGAAGAAATGGAGGAGGACGAGGAGGAAGGGGAACGCGAGGGGGAGGGGAAGGAGGGGGAGGGGGAGGAGGAGGATGGAGAAAACGGAGGCGAGGGCGAAGCAGTAACGTCCAGCAAGAGGAAGAATAGAAGGGGTCATAGGCTACTGGGGCCTGCCTTGGTGCGCAAGCGTGCCACCGCCGCTGATTTCGGTGTTTACTGCGACCTCCACTCCAAGCCCTGGCTCCCCTCTGACCTCCCTCCCTCATTCCCCTCCTTCTCCGCGTCCTCCCCCTCCTCCTCTTCGGGATTCCACCCCCTTCCCCGTGTCCTCCTCACGCCACACGCCTACATTCTCCATCCTACCTCCGGGACCCTGTCAGTGGCCACGCGTCCCATCCCTCTATCGGCTCGCAAGCCCAAGTATGACGTTGCCTGCCACCTTTCCCACGTTCACGTGGCATTGACTTGCGCGCAAGTCGATTGCCTTAGGACGATCACTGGGGGGCTGGCAGGAAAGGCAGAATTGTGGGAGGAAGGAGTGCAGGAAGAGGGAGGGAGGGAGGGTGGGTGGAGGAGGGAGGAACGGCCTTCAGGCAGCGTGACAGATTATCCGCGAGCTTGGTGGCGGTATGCCGCAGGACATGCTCTCAGCAAACACCGGCAAGAAAAGGAAAAGTCGTCTCCAACTTCTTCTTTTTCCTCCTCCTCCTCTTCCTCCCCCTCTTCTTCTTTTTCCTCTACTCCCAACATCCCAGTTTTACCGCCTCCACGACCTTCCAACCTCCTCAGCTGGCCTCGACTCGTCTTCCTCGTCCAAATTCGGCACAAGTACATCAATCTTCACAAAAGACGCGCCTCTTTATCCCCGTCGGAGACAGAAGCCCTTAAGGAGATGGAAGACGAGCTACGGGTGGGCGACATTGTTTTCTTCCGTGTCGTTGCGGAGGCGGAGCAAGGGAAGGAGGCGGCACGGGCAGCAGCGGCTGCAGCTGTTAAGACGACGAGAGAGGGAGAAACGACGGTGATGGGTTGGGTCAAGTCCTGGTTCGGAGGGGAGGGAGAGGAGGAAGCAGCAGCAGCAGCGGCGGCGCTGGCACCATCATCACCACCAACGCCGTCAAAAACAGAGGAAGGGAAAGGTGAGGGTGGAGGGGGAGGAGGAAGCTGCGAAACAGCCCTCCTCTCCACCGCCGACCAGCACACCCTAGAGGAAGAGACATTAGAGTATATAACGACTCTGGCGCAAGCCACCATCCCTCCGCACTTCACCCTCACCCGCCTCTCGCTCTCCCTCAACGAAGGTTCCTTCTCTCTTCTTGCCACGCGCTCCCATCCCCTTGCACGTGCGATGGTCGACGCTGCTTCCACCCTCCTCGTCCGCCCCCACTCGTGGTCGGTCACCATGGCTCTTGGTGCCCTTGAAGTCCTCGACCTCGACCCTCTTACGAAGTACCGCACCGTCGTCACCCGCAAACGCCACCATCGTTCCTCCCATCCCTCCACCTCTTCTTCCTCCCTCTCCCCCCTCCCACCCTCCATGATGATAATTGGCAACTACCGTGTTTCCAAAAATGCGGATCTGCAAATAGACTACAACCAGGGGTTGAAGGAGGGGGGGCATGACATAGCAGTCCTCTGTCGCGTCCTCCCTTTCGAGGTTCTTTACTCCCGCCGGTTGCTTGAGGGTCTCCAAGAAGTCTTGACGCATTCATCCTCTTTCTCGCCCTCCCTCTCCCCCACCCTCCCTTCCGCTTTCGCTAATGACGAAGAGGAGTCAGGGACTGAGGGAGGAGCCCTTCTCCAAAGCCTACGAGGTTGGCGTGCCAGGCAACAAGCCCGTCTCCTCACACGTATGGCGGAGAAGCGACGCATTTTCCTCGACGTGAAAATAGAAGCGCCTGTGGTGTTGGTTCCGGAGACTACGAGAGCGGAGGAAGGGCAGCTGCTTGTCCTCGACTTGGGATGTGTAGAGCTTTGTAACCTCGAGGGAGGAGGGAAGGAAGGAGGGAAAGAGGTGGGTGAGGAGGTATGGTCGGTGAAGATGCAGCGGATGGGATTATTGATGTGCAGGGAGGGGGCGATTTACCTGGAGAGAAGAGAAACAGCTGCAGACCTGCATTCAATCATTGAGACGTTCGATCTTACGCTCGACCTTGGTACTCGCGTCGATAGCGCCACACGTACCCTCACCTCTGTCTCTCTCCAGGCCTCTCTCCCTCGTCTTGCAATCAATCTACGGGCTTCAACCGTTCAGTATTTCCATCGTGTGTTAGCCCGACGTCGTGTCAAGGCCAGGGCACGCATAGCTGCCCTTGCGACTCGTCACTGCTTCAACCAACAGGAGAAAAGGCGGGCTAAGAAAAAAGGAGGAGGACGACGGATAATTAGCACGAGCGTGAATAATGGGGCCGGCTGTGGCATAAATAGTAGAGGCGGCGGCACTGGTACGCGGGATTTGCCTCTGACGGCGTCATCACAGTATTCTTGGCAGGGTGGAACAGGCATGCTGCCAGTCTGTGCGGCTGCTCCTGTCGTCGACGTTGCTGTCCCCATTGAAATAGGAAGAGTGCAGCCCGACCGCGTCTTGAGCATCATCTTTCAAGCCCCCGACATAGCCTTCTCTCTCGCCGACGATTGCATCGCCCCTCCCCTGTCCTCCCTTTCTTCCTCCCCTTCATCTTTCCTTCTCCCTCTGGTGGATGTGGCAGTGGCGGGCGTCGAAGGCCAAGTGCATGCACATGACAGACGGGCAGAGGGCAAAACCTCCACGCGAGTCAGTTTGGAAACTACTTCTCTGGAAGTGAGGGATCGACACCCGTTCACTGATGTCTCGTTTATTGAACTCTTAGGCCCTTTGCGGCGGAATAAAGAGGGGAAAAAAGAAGGAGGGAAGGAGGGAGGGAAGGACGGGGGGAAGGAGGGAGAGGGAGACAATGCCTCGCTTTTACGTATCAAGCTTGTGCGAGAGGCAGTCACTACAGCTGCAGCTGCTGCTGCAGCTGCGGGTAGAGGAGGAGGAGACGGACGAGGAGGACAGAGAAAGGAGACGACTGACGTGGACGTTTCGATACGGCCTTTGCAGGTGCAGTGGAACCCGGAAACCGTCATGAGGCTTCAACGCTTCTTTTATTTTGATAAAAAGGGAGGATCTGAAATGGGAAGGAAAGGAGGAAGGGAAGAAAGAGATGTGCAGAGAGGGCAGCAGCAGGAATTCCGGGACCGACGACAAAGCGAGGACGAGAAAGAGGATGAAGTGGGGGGGAATGAGAAGAAAGAGGAAGAAAATAGAGAGAAGATGGACATTGTCGCTCCAATGACCGAGGCCGGCGCACCTTCCTCCTACTTCCGCGCCCTCGACCCTGTCCTCTCCTTCTACTCCTCCAGCTCTTCCGCCGGTGGCAACCATGCCTCTTCTACCACTTTGCCTCCCTCATCTACTTTTTTTCGCCTAACCACGCACTTCCAAACCGTCTCCCTCTTCCTCAACAAGGAAGGAGAGCTCCGGCGACTCCTTGGACTGGAGTGGCAAACCCTTGACCTGACCCTCGAAGGAGGAGGGGAAACAAAATCTCTCCGTGGGGCGCTCATGGGGCTTGTGGTGACTGACTTGGCATCTGTCGGCACATTGTTTTCTCGTGTTTTAGATGGGCAGGAGGAAGGGCGGTTGGCCGTTCGTTTCACCTACACTTCCCTCCTACCTGCAACGGGAGGCTACTCCCATGTTCAAGTTGGGAATGGGGGAGAGAGGGAGAGCGGTGGAGGGGTAGTGGAAGCGGACAACCATCTCAATATTGAAGTGGGTCCGTTGCACGTCGTGTACTTCAATCAAATTTCTCTTGAGGTGGTCGATTATTTGAACGAAGGAGTGCTAGGAGCCCTCATCTCCAGCACTATTGCTTCCGCCGATGCCCTGGTGCGACAGCGAGCCTTGGCGAAAACGGGGTTTACGATCACTCTTACTCATCCTCGGGTGCTCCTCCCTCGCTTCCTGACACACCCGGACCACGCCCTGGCCACAATTGACGAGGCGGTCTTGACCACAGCTTTTGAGGTGCTTAAGGTGCCACTCTTGCTGGGGGGAGGAGAGAAAGGGAGGGGAAGAGTTAAAGATGGTGATGGTCGGGGAAAAGAGGAAGAAGACGATCTTGTTCTACGTCGTTTCGACCTGGCCTTCTCCACTGTCACCATTTCCCTGGTCTCTTCTGCCCTTCTCGCCCACCCCCCCATTCACCCCCTCCCCCTCTCCTTCCTCGTCTGCGTCACCCGCCCCCTGGACGTCGACTACGGGAACACTCTTGCCCGCCGGTACAAAGAAGTCAACAGCAGCAGCAGCAACAATATCAACAAAAACAGCAGCAGCAGCGGTTGCAGCGGCAGCAGCAGCAGCAGTTTTGACCTCCCCTCCATCGCTGTCACTGCCAGCCTTCCTCCCCTCAGGCTCCGCGCCACCCACCAAACCTACAGTCTCCTAAGACGAATCATAGAAGACAACCTTCTCACCCATCGCCACCACGCTGCAGATATGCTCAAAGCACTTCGAGCCCTGGACCTCCCTCCCCTCTCCACCCACCATCACCACCGCCGGCGGTATAGTCATGGGGGGGAGGAAGGGGAAGAGGAAGGGGCAGGATCCTGTCCGCACTGTGCCCGGGTCTATAAAGGGGTGGAGGACGGTGCGCATACTTGCCCTCAGTGTGGCGACCGTGTTTGTCGCCGATGTTTGAGTGTGAGTGTCTTCGACAAGGCCTCGGGATTAGTGGTAAGAGTATGCATGGCCTGCGCACGGGAGAGTTTTCCCAGGTTATTCGGAGGAAGGAAGCGAGAAAGAGAAGGAGAGGAGGGGCAGCAGCAGCAGGCTATGTCGCAAGTGGCTTATTCTTACGGGCTCTTAGACGGCCCTCTCTCGGATATCAAGGTTGATATCGGCTTGACTGGCCTCGAGGTAGATCTGCTCGAACCGTCTTCCTCGTCTTGCACTCCGTCCTCTTTTCCGTCCTCGTCCTGGGAGCCAAGTGCCCGCTTCGTAATTGATGAGACCAAATTTTACTTTCGTCGCCCCGAAGATGATCGCAAGATCCTGGACGTGAGCCTCTATCGGTGTGCAGTCGATGCTTTGTCAAGAGGGGGGGAGGGGGGGAGGGAGGGCGCAGGGGCGCCCATGATGGTGGGACGGATCTTGAGCCCGTCACACGAGGCTTTCGGGGAAGCCGCCCACGATGATACACCCGCCACCACGCCTGAGAACGTTCACTCCCTTCCTCCTGCCCTGGCCCCTCAATTCGTCTATCGCTATGTCTCTGCGCCGAGAGAGCCGCCAATGACGCACTTCGTATTCAACCACTTAAATATTGTTGTTCTCGTGGGCCCTATCCTCTATATCTCCTCTTTCTTTGGAAGCATGGTGCCTGACTCTGTGTTAGCTTCGGAAGAGGAGGAAGCGGGTTTGGCCAAGGCCCTTGAGCAACTATCCATGTCAACGGTGCGGGGAGGAGAAGGGTCGACGGCTCCTTTGCCCTCCTCTGTGTCGGTAGTGGACGGAGAGGGGGGAGAAATCAGCGCATCCTCCAGCTCAGTGGTCTCGTCTCCAGCAAGTGCCACCAGAGGAGAAAGGGGGGAAAAGAGGGAGGAGGTGGAGGAGGAGCCGCTGCAGGAAGTGATAGCGCGGTACAAATTTATGGTTCATCACCCGCGCCTCATCTTTCCGGAGGCAGGGAAGGATGGAGGGAGGGATGACGGGAAGGCGGAGGCGAAGACACTCAAGGCGGTGGTGGTGAGAGGGTTGGGCGTGGGTTCGTTTGTGAAGGAGTTGGAGCGGAGAATGGATGGAGCTCTACTTCCTCGCAGCCAGTGGAATGGACAGCTCGATGGCCTGGAATGCTACATCACTTCCTTCTCCTCCACCCCTTCCTCCGCCCCTCCATTCCCTGCGAACGACGAAGACGTTTCCCTCATAAACCCCACCAGCCTCTCCCTCCACTATAACCGCTCCTACTCCCTCCTGCGTTCCCCCGTTCGGCACATGCACCTCTCCCTCGATCATGTCACCACATATCTCTCCTATCAAGACTTTCAAATCCTCGCCCGCGTCCTCGAAAGCTGGTACCGTGGCAATCTTAATGTCCATTCCACTTCCCCGCCCTCCTCCTCTCCCTCAGCGCATGGAAGAAAGAGAAAAGAAGCAGCTGCAGCAGTAGCAGCTTCACCAGCAACTGCAGCGGCGGTGGTGGGAGGATACTATGAGGTCACGTTTCCCAACATTAAGCTCGGGTTGATGCTCAGGAAAGTTGATGGACTGACGATGGTGGACGGGCTTGCCACAGAGAAGGAAGAGAAGGAAGGAAAACAGGGACGGGAGGAGGGAGGGAGGAGTGATATTACTCGAAGCCTCCCACGGAAGGGTGATGTGATTCTGAGTGTGAATGACCAGCCGGCAGGAGACCACACGGAGATCCTTCGATTGATGCGTGTCCTTCCTCGTCCGATCACCTTAGGATTTTCTCCTCGAGGAGAACCCTTCTTCCTCCACCTGTGTTTGGATGACGTCATTCTGCATCGTTCCGTCATGCCTGATTGTCTCTTGCTCTCTGATAAGGTGCTGGGGTTGGGGGGAGGGACTGAGGGAGGGAGGGAGGGGGGTAGAGCAAATGCCATGTTGGTGAATGTGGAGGGAAGGTCGGTCGAAGGGAAAGGCTATCAGGCTGCCCTGACGTTGCTGCAACGAACTGCAGCAGGGGTCGGGGGAGGAGGGAGAGAGCAAGAGAGGAAGAGTGTTTTGGTGGGATTACGTCAATTGGGGCAGCCGGCACGAATGCAGGAGATGGAGTTGGAGGTGGGAGGGGTGTCACTGCTAGCGATCGACGACTCCGAGGGGAGGGACTTGCCCTTGGTCAAGGCGCAGGCACAGGCCCTCCAAGTGCGGGTAATGGAGAGGGTCTGTCCGTGGAGGGGAGGGAGGGAGGGAGGGAGGGAGGGAGGGGTACGGGTGTTGTCTGCGGCCGTGGTGGGAAATGTGCAGGTGGATTATTACAATGGGAAGATCGGGGCGTGGGAGCCCCTCGTCGAGCCTGTAGGGCTATCGGGAAGTATGCGGAGGGAGGGACCTGTAGCTCGAAGCAGGAGTACCTCCCTCTCTCCTTCCTCGTCCTTGCTAACCAAAAATAGTTCGGCGACGATAAACACGTTGAACATCCTTACAACGGAGCCTTTGTGTCTGAATGTCACCGACGCGGCGCTCGAGCTCCTTCTGCGAACCTTACAAGCCTGGAAGAAAACTTCCGCTCGCCCGGCTTCCCTTCATCCCTCCCTTTCTTCGACTGCTATTGCTGCTTCCAATATTCGCAGTGCTACCATGGCCGGCACCACCACCACCAGCAGCAGCAGCAGCAGCAGCAGCAGCAGCAATAACAGCAACATCAGCTCTCGTGGAGCCACCTATCTCTTCCAAAATCACTCCGGTCTACCTGCCACCTTCTGGGCCGTACGGCAAGAGACTGGGAATGGCGGGGGGAATCGGGCAGGGAGGGAAGAAGGAAGGGGCATCAATCTCCTCCAGAAAGGGCATAGTCCTATGTTTCATGCGCCGGCGGGGGCGGCTGTACCGTTTTCTATCGACCAGCACCGACACTCGCTGATAAAGGAGGCGGAGACAGGGAGGGAGGGAGGGGAAGGGGAAGAACACCGGAGAGAGGTTCGACGTCGAGAATACGATGCTGTACATACCATCTTTGTACGTCTCGGGGGTTCCTTGCACTGGCTCGAGCTCTCCTCCCTCCCGCTCACTCGTCTAGGTACCTACGCCTATCCTTTCTTCCCACCCTCCCTCCCGTCCTCCCTGGCAGCTACGAGCAGCTGTAGCAAGGTCGTGTGGGAGGTCTCGACGGAGGGAGGGCGACGAGTCCTGACACTCCGCTCCGCCGTTCGCATTGAAAACAGCTCGGGCTTACACATTCAGCTTCGATGCGGGGAGGGCAGGAAGGAGGAAGGGGAGGATGAATATCTATATGTGGGGCCATGGGCAACAGTCAGCTTACCCTTGTCCTGGGCGGGAAAGCCGGGCCCTGTGACGTTACGTCCCATGGAAGACGAAGCTTCTGAGGCCCATCTTTCCCTCCCTACCTCCTCGTCCTCGCCCTCTCCTGGCACCAGTACCACCAGCAAAACAACAGACGTTCGTACCATGGACCGTTTTAGTTGGAGTGGCGCTCTGTGGGAAGAGCCTCGCATGGCCTTTGGTAACGCCTCCACCCTGCGCAGCGTCCTTGTCTGCCCTCCTGCCCTCTCTCCCTCCCCCTATTCGTCTTCCTCCTCGAGTGTTCGCCCGTTGATGTTGCACTTGGCGACGAGGGGAGGAGGGGGAGAGGGAGAGAGAGGAGAGTACGTCGTCGAAATCTTCGCCGGGGCGACACTCATCAATCTTCTTCCGATAGCCGTGAGGTACGCCTGGAGGGAGAGTCCGATGGAAGGGGGAATCAAAGGTGCAGCAGCAGGAGTTACAGCTGCAGCGGAGATGGGAATGTTAGGGAGTGGGGAGGAGAGGGGATTGCATTGTGCGGATGTTGTGGGCTTGGGGGCTGAGATATGTTTTCGGTTGGAGGGAGGGGCCTATGAGGGTCTGGGGAGGAGTAAGTGGGTGAGACTCGAGGCTGGGGGGGGAAGAGGAGGAGGAGGAAGGAAGGTAAGAGCAGAAGGAAAGAGGAGGGAGGAGTTGGAGATGGTAGACGAGGCGGGGGGAGCCTTTGTAGTGCTGGTGGACGTGGAGGGGAGGGGACCGCATGGGGTGCGATTGACATTGTTTGTTGATGTGTGGGTTAGGAATGCCACGGGCTTAGACTTCGTGTACGGGGAGCCGAGGACGGCCAAGGCGGTTGAGACGCTTGCAGGGCCTGTGACGGCAGATGTGGTCTTGTCGGCTGTGCAGGAGGGGGAGGTGGTGGAGGAGGTGTTTGAGATACGGGTGGAGGGCGGGAGGGGGGGAAGGGAGACGAGGTGGGGATCAGAGCTGGGAAGGCCACTGCCGGAGAAGGAGTTATGGCGGCTACCGTCTTCGAGGGCATGGACATGGCGTGATGAGGCCTGGAGGGTGGATCGCGCGGGGGCGGTGGAGAGGGAGGGAGGGTGGGAGAGCAGTCGGTTGGACTACCCCGATGCTTTCAAGCCCGGGAGGCACTTTCGGGCAAAGGACCGCATTTTTAGGCGGCGCTGGACGAGAAGAAGGGGGTTGGTGAAAAATAAAACTGGGGCATGGGTGAGGGGGGAGGGAGGGGGGGGAGGTGCTGATGGTGCAGAGGAATCTAATCAGCACCACCGTTCCCATGTGGTGCCTTTCCAGCCACGCGTGCGAGGGCCTTCCATCGCCTCCTCCTCCTTCTCCTCTCCGCAGCAACAACGGCAGCAGCAGCAGCAACAGCAGCAACTCGTTCTTAAAGTCGGTGACTCGCAATGGTCGTCTCCCCTGGACGTGGGCACAGAGGGAGCCGGTGGAGCCTTCCATATAATTGGCAATCGATGGGGCCCTACCCTCTCTGACCCTCGCCTCGACCGCACTTTGTATGAGTTGACTTACCGTGTCATCACCCTCCCTCCCCCTTGGGATCGGACCCGGTTGGTGACTGTTCGTGTGAGGTACACTTTGAGGAATGGAGGGGGGTCTCGTCTGCTGGTGGCACAGGTGGGAGGGGGAGGGAAGGGGGAAAGGCTACCACTAGTGGTGCCGTCGACAGGAAAAGTGGTGCAGCAGCAGCAGCAGCAGCAGCAAGAAGAAGAATGGATGGAACTGGCGCCAGGTGAGAGTCGGCCATTCCACTGGCCAGATTTCCAGCGGGAGGCGCTGTTGGTTGTCTCCTTTCCTCCCTCCCTCCCTCCCTCGCTCTCGCCAGCCTCTCCTCCTATAGGTGGGATGCGTTACTTGTGGTCAGGCGGAATTGACATTGGTGCCTTGTCTGACTTGCCTATTATTGTCCGTCCGCATCATCACCCGTCCTCCTTCCCTGCCTGCCTATCTTCCTCGCGCATTGTTCGGGTGCGGGTGGAGTTGGGGGAGGAGGGTGAGGAGGAGGGAGCGGAGGAGGAAGGGGGAGGAGGGGCCTTAACAGTGACTTTGGGTGAGTTGTCTCGTCCTCGATGTTCTTTGGGGGGCAAAAGGGATAAAGAGGAGGACGAAAACGTGGAAGAGGAGCAAGAGGGTGAAAAGATTACGGAGGGCGAGGAGGAGGAGGAGGAGGAGGAGGAGGAGGAGGAGGAGGAGGAGGAGGAGGAGGAGGAGGAGGAAGAAGACTTGCCGTTGTTGTTGCTAGAAAATCGGTCGGAGCTGACGGTGTACTACGGACAGGAAGGGAGGGAGGAAGAGGATGCCCTCCCTCCCTTGTACGCCCAAGCCCTGGGATGGGACCATCCACTACTATCTTCCTACTGGGGGGAGGAAGGGATAGGGGGAGGAATGGCGGCGGGAGGGGTGGAGGGAGAGGAGACGTTTCGAGTACGCCTTACCCTGGTTCCTCCTACTTCTCCATTTCGTCGAATGACTGATTCCTATTTGTCTGTCTCACCTGACGCTGTTGGGAGCATGCATGTGCTGGAGCTGCCGATTATGAGAGAAAGAAGGGGAGCAAGGGAGCGAGGGGGCTTGACGAGCGAGGAAGGGAGGAAGGGGGTGGTTGTAGAGGTGACGGCAGACGGACCTTCAAAAATTCTGAGAATAGTAAATGCTTTTCTCTCTCCCCTATCCTCTTCGCCTTTCCCCCACCAACGTCCGAGGATCAGCAGCAGCAGCAGCAGCAGCAGCAGCATGAGCAAGGGCAGTCGAGACGGCTTGTCACGACTTTCTCCTTCGTCTGCTGGAGCAGTGCAACTGCCGCAGCAGCAGCAGCAGCAGCAGCAAGCACGAGAACGCCGCCGAGGCCATCGCTGGGAAAGGAAAGAGGGCAGTGGTAAAGCAGGAAAAGGGGGAAGGGAATTGTGGCGCGTGCGTCTGGCCCTGCCTGCGGTGCTTGTGTCCGTGGTAGACGACACGCCGGAAGAGGTCCTTGTGCTAGGTTTAGAAAACCTGGTTTGGCAGGTGTTGAAGGAGGGAGGGGGGGAGGATGGGGGGGAGAAGGAGGTAGGCCTACACACGCGCTTGACCATTGGCTCGTTTCAAGTGGACAACCACATGGTCCGCGCTCACTTCCCAGTTGTCCTTCGACCCGCCGACGACGAGACTCCGCAGGGCCTGTCCTCCCTCCCTTCCTCCACCCTGCCCCCCAGCATCCGTCTCGACCTTGATCTGGCCCCTCCCCGTCGTTCCCTTCTTGCCCACATCCGCGTACTCCGCTTGGGGGTGCGTTCCCTCATCCTCAATTTAGACCAATCAACCGTCCTGGCCGTGCAAAAGCTTGGACAGCGTCTCGCAGGAGGAGGGAGGGAAGGAAAGAGAGGGGCAGGGCAGGTGGTGGTCCTGCCAAGGCCGGCAACAACGGCAGGGAGCCCGGCAGAAATCTCGAGGGTGTATGTGTTGCCTGTTGGAGGTGGAAGGGGGGAGGCTGAGGGAGAACCGGTTATACAGCAGCGGCAATACCAGCAGGAGTCACTGCAAGAGGGGAAGAAGAAGGAGAAGCAGCGTGTGAAGCGTCAATCCCTCTTCATCGAACATCTGCGACTTGATCCTCTCACTATTTCCCTTTCCCTCTCTCGGCCCCGGGAATCCGCCGAAGACGTCTACGTGGGTCTCAAACTCAACAAAATGCTCTCCGACATGCTCTATCGCCTCGATGAAGCCCGCCTGAAGCTCCATCCCCTTGAGGTCTCCTTCATGCTTACCCTTCCCCGGCACCTTTGGTGGCTGGCTCAAGCCCATTATTCTCGGGAGGTGAAACGACACGTGTTCTCGATGCTTGGTTCCTTGCGGGCCTTAGGCAAGCCAGTCACGTTGATACGAGGGATCGGGAAAGGGGCGAGTGATTTCGTCTCGCAGCCGCTGCAAGGATTGGTGCGAAGTGTGGAGCTGTTGGACCCAGAGGTGTTTTTCCAGGGCGTGGGGCGAGGGACAGACAGCCTAGTCAAGCACACAGTGGGAGGGGTAGCAAGCTCGGCCTCCTGCGTGATGGAGAACGTGGGCAAGCAGCTGAGCTGCCTGGCCTTTGACAAGGAGTATCGGCTCGCGAGGGAGCGAGGGAGAGAGGGGGGGAGAGAGGGGGGGAGGGACGGGGAGGTGGGAAGGGAGGGTGGTAGGGATGGGAGACCTACGGATGTGCTGGAAGGGTTAGGCTTGGGAGGAAAGAGGATCGTGAGGGGGCTCTTTGATGGGGTCACAGGCGTGGTGGCGGCGCCGATTCGAGGGGCGGAGCAGGGAGGGGTGCGAGGGATGATCAAAGGCGTAGGGAAAGGTGTCTTAGGATTGGTGGTCAAGCCCGTTGTGGGCTTGGCGGATGCTGCCACGGACGTGCTGCAGGGCGTGCAGGGAACAGCGGGCGCAGCCACAGCAGCGGAAGCTTTGTGTCAGTTGAGGCCCAAGAGGGCGGTGTATGGGGGAGAGAGGAGGTTAAGGGTATATTCAGCAGCGGATGCCCAGGCGCAGCTTCTGTTAGGGAGGGCAAGGGAGAGGGAGAGAGGGAAGAGGAGCTCGAGGGAGGGTGAGAAAATGGAGGAGGATGAGTGGTATTGTGATTTTGCTGAGCTGGGGAGGGAAGGAGGGGGAGTGGTGTTGCTCTCTACCATGAGAGTACTGTTTATAGATGAGGAAGGGAGGCTCAGGCATGTGCTGTGGTGGAGGGAGGTTGTGCTGGTGGAGGTGGTCGTCCCGACGGGGAGCCATGAGAGGACAGGAGTCATATTGCACTCGCAAGGCGGTAGGGAGGGACGACCGATGAGACGATTTTTAGTGCCGTGTGAGACGGTGGGGCATGCAAGAATTTTCAAGTACAAGGTTGAGGAAGCCCTGTTGAGTTTTCGGTGCTTGGGGGGAGGAGGAGGAGGAGGAGGAGAAGGTGGTGGTGGTGGAAGAGGAGAATGAGGAGGAGGGAGAAGCTGAAATAGAAAGGAAAGAAAAGGCAGCTCTGATAGCTGTGCTCGCGCGAAGTCACATCAACGCATTGTGAATAGACTGACGAAAGGAAATCAAAACTCATTTTCTCATGAATAATATAGCGGCCACAGCAAAGCCATACAGCAAAAAAGGCAAAGCGAGACAGTGAGAGTGACGGCATGATCATGATGATTGTCGCATAATTTCCTTCCTACTTTCTAGTCGTTCCCTCTTAGATGCCCCCCCCCCCTTTTCCGCCCGTCTTCCACTACCGAATTCTCTCGGATAGATTGCATCCTCTCTCTCCCTCCCCGCTCCCGTTTTATGATCCACTCCACACATCGCTCTCACAGTCGCAACTCAAGGCGCCGCCTTTTTCTTCCCTTCCCCGGGCTCGATAACATAGATTTTTTCTTTCTTGCTACTATTAATGCTGCTCACAAATGACGCTGGCGATTGTTGCTTCGTCTTTATCCTTGTTAGTCCTCCTCCTCCTCCTCCTCCTCCTCCTCCTCTTCCTCCTCCTCCTCCTCCTCCTCCTCCTCCTCCAACTCCTCCTCCTCCTACTCCTTCTCCTTCCTCTTCCCCCCAACATCGAGCTTCCCCCTTCCTCCACCTCTTGTCCAATGTGGCAAGATTACACGGAAACAATGATTTACCTAACTTGTCGTTCACCGCATTATGCTGCTCGCACACCCATACAGCAAAGGCCTCTCGGTTTTCAACCCTTGGTGGGGCCTCCTTGACACAGGCCTGAAAGTCCTTGCGACAGTGCGTGCACGGGTAAAGGCCAGCAATGCCATGGATCAAACCAGCAGCAAGGGACTGCTCTTGAGGTGTGGGATTGTCGGGGTAATATGCAGCAGTGGAGTGGAGCATGCCCCACGTGGCGTCGCCCAAGGCATTTATGTCTAGAGGGCAGTGAGCCTTGCGCCAGGCGGCTTCGTCTGCAGGGGAGGACACAGAGGGTGATGACTCGGAGGACTTCCTCGTGGCATTACCTTTGGTGGAGCTCGGCATGCCTGCAGCGCTCTTGAGCACGTCCAGCATAGTCTTGCAGGCGGCGTGCTCACACTCTTCCTCTACTGCCGCCAAAAGGTTCTGGGAAGGAGGTGGAGGGGAAGGGCTCATAGTGTTGATGTCGGCAGCTTTTTTTCTCCTATCCGACGGGTTGAGAAGAGAGAGGAGAAGAAGATGATGGGTATAACGTGAGGGGGTGACGCGCAGCGGTATCTTATGAGTAAAGGCGGAAAGAGACTCTCTTAAGAGGGTGCTTGGGATAGGGGAGGTGAACGTAGCCGCCCGTTGAAGCAAGGAGAGGCTTTGCCTGATTTGATGATTTGTTTTTTACGCTATTTGGAAACACCCAAGCCACATTGGCCTGCGGCACGTGTGTTGTAGAGAGTAATGGATTGTGTGCTGTGATAGCGTGTGTGGGTTGATACCTCTTGTGTCTTAGCAAAGCTTATTTTATGACTTGTGATCCTCCCTCTCATGGCCACCACAGCTTCGCTTCCGCCGCCAACAGCAACTTCACACACACTGCTTGCTTCCTGCTCACCAAACCCACACCCTCGCTTCATCCACACTCGCATATCTAGGGAGCGCGTAGGCGTGCTAATCCTTACTTGCGACCACGACCAAGCGGGGTGCAGGTAAAGCGCCGGCAAAGAGCAGCAGAGGCAGCGACAATAGTGGCAGCGGCAGCAGCAGAGCAGCATTTGGGTGGCAGCAACTAGTGAGGTGGTCGCAAGATACACGACATGAGTATGGTCATGGCGTGTTCGGATGGCCGCAGCAGCAATGATAGGAGATCCAGGAGAAGAAGAGGGGGCAGCTGCAGTGGATGTGGGCTTCGCAATAGTATGAAGACGCGCTGGCTCGTCGGCATGCTGGTGGCGTGCACAGCATCGTGTGGCGCGACCGTGGCGGCCTTCCACATGGTAAACAGAGCGGCGTATCTGTCTGTGGGTGATGAGAGAGTGGGCATGTACTCACTTTTTCTTACTTTCCGTCTTATTCGTTCAGGTCACGCCCAAGAGAAGGGTTATCTAGTTTTTGGCTCCCTCTCACCCTCCCTCCCCTCGCCTTTCATTATCGTCATCACCTCTTTCCCCTCCTCAGATATACATAGTTCGTTCAAAGAAGACTCGTACCGTGCGTTTGACTACGTCACTGCGTCCTCATCGAGATTTTTACCAACACCTCTCTCTGTTCCTACCCTACCTCAACCAACAGCCGCCAAAGCAGCCACAGCACTCCTCCTCCTCCTTTTTCCCTCCCCGCCGTTCCCCCGTCCGCCCCCTCCTCGCCTCCCCCTCTACCACGACCTCCACCCCCAACAGCGCTGATATATTCGATCAAGACGGCTCTCTGCCCTCCCTCGCCCCGACCTTTCCCCGCTCGCGTGCTTCCAGCAGCATCAACAGCTACAATGTTGGCCCCGTTGACCCCCGCGACGACCGCGAAACCCGCCCCTCGGCAGAAAACATATCCGAGGAAGAAATGGAGGAAGTTGCTAGGAAGTGGGAAAAGCGGAAGGCTGCTCGTCGGGAACGTATCACCAAGCAAAAGGGCGCCCGAGAGGCCATGCTCGACGAGGCCGAGGACGTCATTCCCGACCGGGAGGTACCCCTGTGGTACGCCCTCAAGGTGAAGAATGGCATGGAGCTATACCTGCGCGATACTCTTGCGCAGCTCGCTACCTTACCAGAGTATCGAGGACAGATCCTTGAAACTCTTGTGCCCATGGCCAAGTCAGTCAAGTCCCTCGGGAAGCAATTGCGGCTGGTCGAGCAGCCCCTGCATCGGGGTTATGTCTTCATCCACATGGCCATGAACAGAGAGCTCCACGACGCGGTGCTCTCCCCCAATGGCGTGGGCTGCTTCATTGGTCGACGGGTGTATGGGAAGGGCATCATTCCCAACCCTTTGCGGGCTAAGGAGGCCGATCGCTTGAAGGAGCGTGCCATGTACGAAGCTGGTCGTACCATTGACTTGGACGCCATTCCCTTTCGACCTCAGGATCGAGTCGATGTCCTGGTAGGTGAATTCGCTTATTCTCGGGGGCGTGTCACCTCGGTGAAGGAAACGGAGGTGAATGTGGCCGTGAAGAGGAACAAGGTAGAGGTCCGAGTGACCTTGCCTCAGTCGGGTGTGAGAAAACTCACCCAGGAGGAGCTGGACCAGGAGGCGAGGGAAGCAGGGGAGGAGGGACGGAGGGCCTTCGATCGAGCGAGAGGCACGGACACGGGAGGGGTGGATGGGTGGGGGGCGATTGCTCGCAGTAATGAGGCAGCTGCCGGCTCGGTGGTCAGGGAGAAGAAGAAGAAGGCGCCCGAGAGGAGGGGCCCCAGCCTGTATCGGATCCTGAGTGATTATGTGAATCTGGAGAATTTCGATCCGAACAAGCCGCCGCAGGTGGAAGAGATGGTGGGGGGCATGTTGGAGCTGACGGGACAGAAGGAGGATGTGGGGGGGGTACTACAAAGAGAAGTTTGAGAATGCCAAGAAGGCTTGGGAGTGCTGGAAGAATTACTTGGAGGAGAAGGAGGATAGGCGAAAGGCGGGAAGGGAGAGGGCCTTGCGGCGGAAGGCGATGGGCTATGACGAGCACAACGACAATTGGAAGGGGCCGAGCTGGCAGGAGGGAGGGAGGGAGGGAGGGAGGGAGGGAGGCGGGCGGGGATGGGATAGGGGGGGGGTGGGGTTGGAGGAGAAGTGGGTGCCGAGGGAGGCGAGAAGAGGGCAGGATGAAAGGGGGGAAGAAGACAGGGAGGACAAGGAGCTAGAGGACAGATTTCTGGACCAACTGATGTTTGATCTGGACGGAACGCCTGGCTCGCGGGGAGCGAAGCGGGGAGGGGCGGAGGGAGGGAGGGAGGGCGGGCGGGAGGGGCGTGGGAGAGGGGAGAGCACCCTAGGTGATGACGAGCTTGAGGCCCTTATTCATTCCTCGCCTGTCTCGGCCCCGCCTGTGGTGACTAACCGTCGAGGTGGGGAGGGAAGCGGGGAGGTCGGTCGGTCGGGAGAGGCAGGAGCGAAGCAAGGAGCAGGAGAAGGAATGGGGACACTGAGCGAGGCCGAGCAGAAAGAGCTGGACGTCTGGCTGGGTATGATTTCGAGCGGGAAGGCCGCCACCTCTTCCTCCTCCCCCCGCACTCCTGCTGCTCCTGCAGCTCCTACCTCCACTCTTCCGGGTATGGGGGGACAGGCGCGTGCAAAGCCTCCTTCTGGGGCGCGAGGGAAGGAGTTTACTCTCGATCCGGAGGAGGAGAAGGAGCTCAATGAGTGGCTGAGTCGCTTTGACGCCGACTATAAAGAGGGGGCAGACGGCCTGAAGGTGGAAAAGAAGAAGGGCTGGAACGAGGGAGAGGAGACGCTGGAGGGGGTGTTGGGCTTGGGGGAGGGTGGTGGGAGTAATACGCAGGAAGGCGGAAAAAGAGGGAGGGAAGCAGTGAAAGGCGACGATGCCGTGGATCGGGAGTTGGCCGAGTTACTGGCGAAGCTGGAGGCGGCTGAGTCCAGGGCGACCGCAGGGACGGGAGCGGGAGACCCGAGGGAGGGAGGGAGAGAAGGAAGGAGGGTAGGTGCCTCCTTCCCTACTCCTACCACGGTGAAATCCTTGCCCAAGGGAGGCGCGGAGGCCGCGTTGGAGATCGACGATTTCCTCTCAGAGTTGAACATTCCTACCCCCGCATCTCACAAGTTAACAACAACAGCAGTAGCAGGAGGGTTGGGAGCAGGGCAGGCGGGGGGAGGGAGGGAGGGAGGAAAGGGGAGGGACTTCGGCGGAACTTTGCCGTCATTTGATAGTGCCACCTTGTTGAAGTCGGCCCTGGAGGACGTGGGCTCGAGGGGAGCAGGGGCCAAAATACTTCCGATCTCCTCAAGGAGTCAGAGGAGGGGAGGGAGGGAGGAGGACGAGGAGGACGACGATGACGATGACACGCTGCCGGCGACGGTGAAGAGGCGTTATTTTGTAAGTCGGAGCGAGGAGGAAGGAGAGGATGGGGGAAATGATGGGGACGACGACGACGAGGAGGAGGAGGAGGAGGAGGGATGGGGAAAAGAGAGGAGAAGGAGGCCTGAGAGGAGGGAAAGAGAGGGGGACGACCTGCTGTTGGGTGCATACGGAGAGGACCCGGAGGATTCTCCGGGTCAGTTTTTGGAGGAAGGGTTAGAAGAGGCCGTGCACCTGGGCAGGCCACGGGGGGGATTGGGGGGAATGAAGCAGGGGTTCATGTTTGATGATCCTCTTGGCGGAAATGCAGAGCCGATGCAGATGCGAGGTGGGAGGGAGGGAGGGAGGGAAGGCGGAAAAGTTGTCGCGGGGAAGAAGGGTGGATTAATGGGTGGGATGGATGAGGACGAGGACGAGTGGCAGGAAGGAGAGGAGGACCTCTTCGGTGGGTTGGAGGACTTGGGCGATTTGGAGGACTTGGAGAAGCTTGACAAGTTGTTTGCGGAGGAGGCGAGAAAAGGGAAGAGGGGATTGGGGATAGGGGGAAAGAAGGGAGGGAGGATGGGGGAGGACGAGGACGAGGAGGTGGAGGATTGGGGGGCGCTGTTGAATGATTTGGACCTGGGAGGGCTGGGCGACTTGGAGGGGCTGGAGGAGCTCGTGGGGGCAGGGAAGAAGGGGGAGAAGAAAGCCCAGGCTGTGACGGCAGCGACGAAAACCAAGGCCAGCGCCAGTAGCACGATTGTGAAGGGAACAGGAGCAGCAACTACAGCAACGAAGAGTAGCAGTAGCAGCAGCAGCAAGCTCTCGCCTTCGGCAATCGCGGGCATGAAGGTGGCTGATTTGAAGGTTGAGCTCAAGGCGATGGGCTTGGCGGTGAGTGGAACCAAGGGGGAACTCCAGGCCCGCCTACGGGAGGCGACAGAGTAAGAAGCGAATGGGAGAAAAGGAGAAAAGGAGGAAGGTGGTAGAATGCGAGACAAAAGAGAACTATATAGAAAAATAATAATAAGTTCCTCAAGAAGCAAGTTCCCTGGTAGGTGTTTATTTCGCAGACATTGGGAAATAAGGATAAAACGAAGGTGACTGAAGGAATGTGGCCGTAATTGGTCGTTGCTTGGCACTCTTCAATTATTCTTGTGACCCGCATTCATAACCATGTTCTCTTGTGTAGTATGCTTTCCTGTTCTCCTCCCTCGTGTCCATTCCTCCTCCCTCATGTCCATTCCTCCTCCCTTTCCCTTTCTTTCTTTCACAAGTGTCTATCTGTTTTTGTAGATCCAGTCTTTACATGAGACGATCAGAGAAAAGCTTGAGTGAAGGCTGTCGACTTACGGCAATTCAGGTCAAATACTTGGGGAAATGTGTCAAACGGGATGTGCAAAAAAATAAAAACAAAAACAAAAACAACAATTGCATGTAATTCCGACTATTTTACCTGTCTTTTACACGGGAGATTATGAGAGTAATCTTTAGATATCTGAAATGCGGGCCAAAAAAAGTTGTCGAGACTGGATGCCTTATCACATCCTCGTGGCTTTCGTACCTCGCGTGCTAGTGTTCGAAAACGAGATCACACTCCTATTATGGCCCGGCCCCCTCTCGCGCCGTGATGCCAATGCTGCTCTTTTATGTTGGAAATCAGCAAAACTATTCGAGCTCTCCTAGATGAAGAGAACAGGGGTCTGCTGCTACTTTTACCTTAGTGGGCTTGGCATGACTGTACTGCCTGCGATGTTATCTCCACAAAAGAGCTCCCGCCCTCCCCACTTCTGCCGCTTCTTCGTTCTGGCGATGCCTTCCGAGTCCGAGTGTGTGCGGCCAGTACGAAGACCCCACAGACACCACTACACCAAAAAACACAGGCAACAAAACAACAGCAATATAACATAAAGACGAGTGCGTGCGCGCGTGTCCTTTGCTTGAAGCCATCGAAAGCACTCCCTGCCTTGGTCTCTCTCGGTCCATCATTGTAAGCCTCGATTTCGCAACCCTTGGCCACTTCACTTTTCATCGACAGTCAGTCTCCTCTCATACCAACTATACCTTTCTTCCCCTCTTATGTAGCAAGTATGAACCCTCCGCCCTCTCCCAATCCCCCTCCGGGTTCTTCTCTCCCTTGTCCGGATGCCCCTCCGCCCTCCGCGAGTGGTGCGCCTGCCCCTACTCCTTCTCCTCCCAGTGCTGCGCCTGCCGCTCCGGCAGGACAAACCCCTCCGCAGCAAGGACAACAATCAATCCCTCCTGTGCCACCCTTTAAAACTTCGACGACGCCCACAGCGGCTGCTGGTAAAACAACGATGTGGGAAGCTCAGGCTGAACGATTGAAAGCAGGTGAGAAGTGGGGAAGAGGAAGAAAGGAAAGGCGTGCAGAATACCTTGCTATCTCACACATACACCCCGCAGTAGATTGGATTCCTTTTTCCTTGATTACGTTTTTGTATTTCATGCATTCAATCCTCACAGCGGACATGACGCCCGAGGACCAGGTGGCGGTGTTGACCGAGCTCCGCGACCGGGTCATCGAGACGGCGCTCGCCACCACGGGTAGGTAGTTGATGAGGAGGGATGAAGGAAGTGAAGGAGGGAGGGAGATAATAACGAGGGAGGAAGAATTAAAACAAGGTGTACCCGCATGAATGTCCACGTCCTCCTTCCTGCTGTGTACTCATCCACCTCTCCCTTCCCCTCCTGCCCTGTCACTGGGTCCGCTCCTCAGTGACGGAGTATCCTGCGTTTCTGGAAAACCTCCTGCCTATCTTCGAGTCCCTCATCCAGACTGTCCCCGTGCAGAGCGTCGAAAATGCGCAGCATGGCATCCGGTACGTCGACGCCTCTCCTATCCCCCTTCTCCCCACCCTCGCCTAACCCCTCCTCCCTGTCTCCCTCCCTCCCGCTCCTCACAAGCCACGCCATCATCGACATGCTCGAGCGTCTACTGCCCTCGGACACCCTCAGTCCTCACAAAGAGCGCCTCCTCACACTCGCTCTCGACGTGGTCCGGAAAGACAATGAGGAGAACGCCGTACTCGGGGCCAAGGTACGTCCCTCTTTCCTTCTTTCCTTCCTTCCCTCCCTTGCTCCACCACCCTGTGTTCGTTTCTCCCCGCTTCCTTTCTACCAGATTTCTTTCCCCTTTTGCCTTCATTGCACTCCGCTCAAGGGCTCTGGATCTCTTCGCACGTCCTCCCTCCCTCCCTCCCTTCCCAGATTCTCTCCAACCTGTTCAAGGCCTTCCGCGGCAAGCTCGAGAGCCACGTACAGCCGTGTTTTATTCTAGTCCTGGATATGTATAGGGTACGTGGGTGCCAGCGGAGGATGGGGGGAGAGAGGGAGGGAAGTGCTGGGTAGACGCGGGGGAAGGGCGGGGGGAAAAGGGGGGGAGGGAGGGAGGGAGGGAGTTTCATTTCCTGTATTTCGTGTCCTTTCCCTCATTTTCTCTCCTTATCACCGCCATATGCACCAACAGCTCCTTCCAGAAGCTGTCGGCGAGGCCTTTGCCCCCTCTGCTGCATCTGCCATGGAAGAGCAGAGCAAGGAGGAGGGGGTGGCCTCCTCCCCTCCTTCCCTGGACCGACTGGCGTCCGAAGGCAGCGCTACGGGTGGTGGTGGTGGAGGAAAAGGAGGGGGAGGGTCGTTGGAGAAAAGCAAGAAAGTTCTCACGGCGGGAATGAAGAGCTTCAAGGTATGTGGTGTAGGGAAGCAGGAGTGAAGGAGGGAGGGAGGGAGGGAGGGAGGGAAGCATCAGCGCGGTACCACGGTACAAAGCCTGCACTCCCTCCCTCCCTCCCTCCCTCCCTTCCTTCCTTCCTCCGTCGCTATATCGCTCCCTCCTCGGTCCTGATTAAGTGCTTTTTCCCAAAGGTGACGTAACATTCATCCCTCCCTCCCCCCTCCCTCCCTCCCTCCCTCCCTCCCTCCCAGGTCTTGGTCGAGTGCCCGTTCCTGATCATGGTCCTCTCCTCCTACTACGGCAATATCGTGCAGAGGCAGTCGTGGGTGGCGGAATTGATCGGCTTGGCGGTCAAGGGCCTGGAGCTGCGTCCGCCTGAGGAGGTATGGAAGTGAAGGAGGGAAGAGAGGGAAGGAGGGAGGGGAGGAAGGGAAGGGAGGGAGGGAGGGAGGGAAGGGAGAGGAAGTTTATATTTTAATCCTTTGTTCGCTTACTGATCCATCCATTCGTTCCTCGATGTACTGTGATTACGACCTCACGCAGGCCGCGATCAAGCAACGGACACTTTTTCGAGAGTTTTTGGCCCTTCAGATCAAAACCGTCAACTTTCTTTCCTGGAACCGACAGCATGTACGTCCCTCCCTCCCTCCCTCCCTCCCTCCCTCCCTCCCTCCCTCCCTTCCTTCCTCTTCCCATCGACACCTCACCCTCCCCCACGCCCTATTTCCTTCCCGCCCTCCCCTCCTTCCAGGCCAAGCTCCTGGTTCCCTACCAGGACGCAATGATCGCTTCCGCCGTCTGGCTCCTTCAGAACTGTCCCGGTGAATTTGCAAGCAACCGAAAGGTACGCCCTCACTTCCTTCCCCCCCTCCTTCCCTTCCTCCTTCCCTCAGTCCCTTTCTCCAGGTCACGACGACACTCATCCCTCCCTCCCTCCCTCCCTCCCTTCCTCCCTCCCTCCCTCCCTTCCCCCAGGAGCTTCTGACGGCCATGCGTTATATGATTCAAAGCGAGATGCGGGAAGGCTTCCTCGTGCATGGTACGCACTCCTCCCGTCCCTCTCTCCCTCCTCCTCTCCCTTCCTCCCTCTAATCCTTCCATCCTTCCCTTCTCCCTCCCTCCCTCCATCCCTCTTTCCCATCCTCAGTCGACGTTCTCCTCGACGAGGCCACCCTTGAAGGAAACGTGCCTTCCACTGCCTCCTCCTCCTCCTCCTCAGGACGTCCGCATGACGCTTTGCGGACCTCGGCGTTGAACATGTTGAGTGAACTTGTGTCGCCGCTGAGGGAGAAACTGACAACGCAACAGGTAAGGGAGTGAAAGCGGGGGGAGGAATGAGGGGTGGGGAGGGAGGGGGGAGAGGCGTGGGCTTTCCATCTCTTACCATACGCCTCTTAAACTCCAAACCCCTCCCCCCTTCCCTCCCTCCCTGCAGCTCTCGGCCGTCATCTACCTCTTCTCGAAGCACGTTCAAGACCCGACCCTCCCCCTCGCAACCCAAACCCTCTCCGTCCGTGTTATCTTGCACCTGGTCGACAGCATCTGCCGCGGAGCGACCACGGAGCAGGGGGCGAAGCAGGTACGCGGGGAGGGGCTGAAGGAGGACGAAATGGAGGGAGGGAGGGAGGGAGGGAGGGAGGGAGGGGGTGGTTGCGATGGATTTTCATGCGATAACATCTACCGGGGAGGACGGATGGTGGGGGGGAGGGAAGGAAGCAGAAGCGAGGGCAGGAAAACAAGGAGATTTCCATTCCCTTTCAATCGATACACATCAACAGGGGCGGCGTCTCCTCTTCTGGATCTTGCAAACGCTTGTACAAAAATTCGGCTCCCTCCGCGCCTACCTCCACAAGCTCGGTACGCCTCTCCCTCCATCCCTCCTTCCCCCCTCCCTCCTTCCCTCCCTCCCTGGACTCACCCCCATTTCTCCCTCTTCCAGAGGCCCAGGAGCGGCACAAGGCCGTGGAACAGGAGGCGAACGACCAGCGGGCCCTCCGTCAGTTGTCATCCTCCTTTCCCTCCTCCTCCCCCTCCTCCTCTCCCTCCATCCGATCTGCCACCGCCCCTGGGAACGCCGCCGTCGCTGGTGGTGGTGGTGCTGCTGCTGTTGCTGCTTTGGCCGCGGCGGGCTTGGCTACGGCTGGAGGCCTTCGCAAGCCTAATCCTGCAGTGGTTGAGCGCGTTGAACGGTATGTCGTCCCTCCTTCCCTCCTTTTCCTACTCCTCCTTTTTCCTATTCTTTCTTGTTCTAATGCTTGATTCATTAATCCTACTCCTCCTTTTTCCTATTCTTCCTTGTTCTTAAGCTTGATTCATTAATCCTCCTCCTTTTTCCTATTCTTGTTCTAATGCTTCATTCATGAATCCTACTCCTCCTTTTTCCTATTCTTGTTCTAATGCTTGATTCATTAAATGTTTTCCCCTTTAACTTTTAATTGTTCTTGTTTTTGTCCGTATTACTCCTCTTTCCGGCCAACTCACTTTCCCTCCCTCCATTCCTCCCTCCCCTCCCAGGGTCGAGATGAACGAGAGCCTCCGCTCTGGCAAGGATCTGATCAAGACAATGATGGTCGGCCTCAAGACCGTCATCTGGTGCCTCCTCAACCCGCAGCAGGTAGCTCCCTCCCTCCCTCCTTTCCTTCCTGCCTCTTTCTCTCCCTCAGCTCCTTCCTCCTCACCGTCTGTATTTGCCTATTCACCCCCTCGTCACTCAACAGGCCACCGCCCGAGCTCAAGGCCAGCCTGCGCCTCCGGGGACCCACCCACGTAAGTCCCTTCCTCCCCTTCCTCCCTCCCTCCCTCCCTCCCTCTCTGCCTCTTCCATTCTCTCTCAACCTCCCTCTCTCCCTCCCTCCCTCCAGCTTCGCTTCCTCTCCCTGCCGAGGAGACCGCTCTGCTTCACAGCTTTTTCGAATGGGCCCTCATCTGTCTGCGGATCTACAGCAAGGCCTCAGGCTCCTCCGGTCCCGAAGCCAAGGAAATTTTCGAGCTCTTCGTGGGAGCGCTGCTGGTACCCATCTCTCTCTTCCTTTCTCCCTCCTTCTCTCCCGCTTTGATTCTCTTCCTTCCTCGCCTTTCTCATCCTTCCCTGCTTCTCTACCGTTTTTTTGCCTCTGTTTCTCTTCTTCCCTCCCTCGTCAGGTGATGGAGGCCCCCACCCTCCGGTCTGTAATGGGTCGGAATCTTGAGCTCTACTTCAATGTCGTCTTACAGGTAGGCAAGGGAGGGCAGGAGGGAGCGTGGACGAAAGGGAGGGAGGGAGAGAAGGATGGAAAGGGCAAGAGGAGGGCGACTGACTCGTATGTGTATCTGCCTCTTATCAACAACAGGACTTCCACTTCCTGGCCATTGTGCAGCAGCTCGTCTCCTCCAACAACGCCGGTGCGTCCTCCCTCCCTCCTTCCCTCCCTCCCTCTTTCCCCTCCCTGCCACCACAAGCACACCCCTCACCCCTCCACTCACCTCCTCTCCTCCCTCCCTCCCCCCCTTCCTCCAGCCGTCTCCGCAGCCGTGGCCGACATGCTGGTTCACTTCGTGATCGCCCACATCCATCTTCTTTCCGGCGAAGAGGAAAATACCTCCCCCCACCGCTCTATCCTCGTCTCCTTCCCGTCCTCCTCCTCCTCCACCACCATCAACGAGCATTCCTCACCCGCCTCCTCCCTCATGGGCTCCGTCAACAACTCGGCAGTCGCTCCTACTCTCTTCCGGGTATTCTCGGTGGCTCTTCATTCAATCGCCAAGTTTCCCGAGAATGAAATCATCCTCCGACCGCACCTGAAGCGCCTCGTCCTCCTCTGCCAGCGGCATGCTTTGCGGTACATTGTCCTCCCTTTCCGCTTCCCTCCTTCCCTACCATTCTTGCTTTCCTTCCTTCCTTTTTATCTACCTACCGTCCTGAAAATCGTGAACAACGTCTATTTCTCCTGCACGTTCCTCTTGACCTCCCCAGACACACTCATCCCCTCACTGCTTTCCTCCCTTCCTCCCTCCCTCTCTCCCTCCCTCCCTCCCTCCAGGTGCCGTCAGCCCTTTCAGTATCTATGCATCCTCCGGGTACTGTTTCGAGTCATCTCTGGCGGGAAGCTCGACGGACTCATGCGCGATATGTACCCGCTCCTCCCCCAGCTCCTGTTTGGTAAGCTTTGCATCTCCCTTCCTCCCACTCTCCCTCCCTCCCTCCCTCCCTTCCTCTCTCCTCCACGTCTCATTACGCTCCACCTGTACTCAGCAGGCGACCTAGATGGCAAACACCGTAGCTACCTTTAATGACTTTTCATCTTACCTTGTTCCTTACTCCTTTCCTCCCTCCCTCCCCCCGTCCCCCCCTCCCTGCAGGCTTCTACAAGCTCCACGAGCGGACAGAAGACGACACGGATGACCATGTGCGGGAGCTGCTGGTCGAGCTCTCCCTCACGGTCCCTGCTCGCCTCTCCTCCATGGTTCCTTTCGTCGCGCTGCTGATGCGGATGATCGTGCAGGTAGGGAGGGAGGAGAGGAGGGAGGCAGGGAAGAAAGGGAGGAGAGAGGAATGAAGAGGACTTTAAATGTTGATGAAATCCAATCATCGTTTCTTTCCCTTCTGTCCTTCCCCCCCTCCTCCCACCCTCCTTCCCTCCCCCTTCCTCGCAGGCTCTGCGAAGCAAACCCGAGCTGGCCCATATCGGGCTCCGGACGCTGGAGTTTTGGGTGGACAATCTCAACGTGGTAGGTCTCGAGGGAAGGAGGGAGGAATGGAAAGATAGAGGGCTTTGATATTTGATGTATTCCTCCTCTTGAGTCTGCGCCATCAGTGTTTCTGGGCAACCTCGTCTTCCAACGCCTTAACCCTTCCCTCCCTCTCCCCCCCCTTCAACAGGAATACCTGTGGCCGATTTTGTCGCAGCAGCCCACAATCCTCCCCGACCTCCTCGCTGCCCTGTGCGAACACCTCCGTCCCCAGCCCTACCCCTACGGCCACCTCGCCGCGCGTCTCCTAGGTATGTTGGTCCTTCCCTCCCTCCCGGATAACACACCACTCTCACTGGCTATTCCGTGCTGTGCTCGTCTTCACAGGCAAATTGGGAGGGAAGAACCGGACGTTGCTTAAGCAGGCCCCGCCCCCCTCGCTGTCCTCCTCGTCCTTGCAGGTATTGAGGGAGGGAAAGTGAAAGGGGAAGAATGGAGAGAGAGATGGATGTCGTCAGAAACCGTCCATCCGGAGCGCCACATGCATGTATATGTTTCCTCTCCCTCACTCACATTCCCTCACTCGCTCACTCCCTCCCTCCCTCCCTCCAAGGCAAAGAAGGGTCGTGCGGGGATTGGTGGGGGAAAGGGCGGGATCCTCATGGGGGGGGGGCTGCTCGGCTGCCGCAAGGGAGGAGAGGGTCTTATCATTACTCCCTCTGTCTTGGACGCTTCCACGAAGGAGGCCTCGTTCGAAGGAGGCGGGGATGGGATGGAGGAAGGAGAGCACGTCCGCGAGGTGCTCTTCCCCGTGGTGTTTGATTGGAAGAGGAAGGAGGGAGGGAAAGAGGCAGCGCCGTTTGCATTGCCTCTGGACGTGTGCATTGAAACTATCACCTCCCTCTTGGACCGACTGCTCGTAGCCTCGGCAAGGCCTCTCCTCGTCGAGACGCTCGGGGGGAAAGACGGAGAGAAGGAAAAGAGAGAGGGAAAGGAAGAGGAGAAGAAGTTCTTGGAGTTGTCGCCCAAGGCATTCCTGACGCCGGAGATGTTGTTAAGGAAGCACAAGGAGGCGGCGTGGGAGGTGGTTGTGGCATGTGTGGCTGCCTTGGTTGTGAAGGACGACGATGGTGCGGAAGGAGGGAAGGAGGGAGGAAAGGAGAAGGGGGGAGGGGTTCTCAGACATAGATAAACAACTTTTCTTACCATTATTAACTCTCCCAACCCGACCACACAGACCCCTCCTCCGTGACCCCCCTCGAGCCCTCCCACGACCAGACGAAGAAGCGCAAGAGTGTCCATGACAGGTTCTTGGACCTCCTCAACAGCACTGTTCCCTCTCCCCCTCCCTCCCGCCCTTCCTCCTCCCACTCTTCCACCCCTGCCTCTCCTCCTCCCTTTGGTTCCTCCCCTGGGAAGAAGGAAAGAAACGAGGAGGGGAAGGAGGCGGATCCTTCCCTCTTGTTCACGACCCTGAAGAACCGTCGCTGCCTGGAAAAAGGAAACGACTTGTTGAGGAAATTGTGGATGGTGGTGGTGGGGGCTTGTGGGGACAGTCACCTGGGAGCCACGGCCAGGGTGTTCGCGCGTGGCCTGGGCATGCATTTTTTGCTGGTCATGGGCACGCATACCGAGAAGATCGCAAGGGCGGAAGGAGGGGGGATGGAGGTGGAGGGGGCGGTCCCGGAGACGGAGGAGGTACGTATTGGGGGGAAGGGAAGAATAGGAAGGAGGAAGGAGGAAAGCATAAGGATTCTTTTCACTAAAACTCATTTTCTTTCATTCTCTCCCTCTTTCTCCCTTACTTTCTCCCAGCGTGATTTTGATCCCCTTCTCTTTGAGGCATCTCTCAATCCACTGGTGATGAAGGAGGCCGTGTTGCTCGCCTTGGTCGATGCTCGGTCGGGTGTACAGGTAAGAAAGGGAGGGAGTGGGGCGGAAACGAGAGGAGGGACTCAAGGAAACATAGAGGAAGGAAGACAGGCAATGGCAGAAGGAGAGAGAGGCAGTCCTATTGTTTATTCATGTATCTATATCATCTTTCTACTCATCAATCCTGTCTCTGACGCTTCCATCGCCCACAACCATCTAACCATTAATCCCACCTTCAGGACGCTGCCCTATGGTTCCTCCAAACCCTCGCCACCTCCTCCATCGCCCTCCAGCTCCTCCCTTCCCCCGCCCTCCACCCCTTCTTCGACGACGTCTTATCCTCCCTACTCCGCTGCCTTTATCTGAAACGGCCTCGTTCGAAGCTAGGGGCAGCCAAGGGAGTAAGATCCTTGTGTCAGGCCATGGGCGCCCGATGGACTCGCCGGCACGAGGTCCTGATTGTTAGGGATCTACTCTTTGTGCTCAAGGTAAGGGAGGGAGGGGGGGAGGGAGTAACGGAGGGCAAGAGGCAAAAGCAGCACTGCCATCTCCCTTATTACCCATCGTACTCACTTCCCTCCCTCTTTCCCTCCCTTTCTTCCTCCCTCACTATTTCCCTCGTGTAGGATCAACCGAACGACGCTTCGGCGCCCGTCACTGAAGATATTCTCTCTACGCTCCTCTCCCTCCTCACCCTTTGCCACGGTCCGGCCCCGGAAACGGCACCGGCGGACGAGAAGGAAGGCAGGAAGGAGGACGAGGACAAGGTGAAGGAGGAGATGCTGCGGCGGGTGGTGGAGCTTGTGGTCCAGGACCTGGGGCATGCGAAGGCTGCTGTGCGCGTAGCGGTCAAGGTAGGGGAAGAGGGCGGAGGAGAAAGCGCGAAAAGAGGAATGAAAAGGAGATCCTCATAAATGTATATCTGAATCACTTTCCACAGACTGTGCTTGCCCATCTTGACGAGGTGGATGCCTCCACCTCAACCACACATTCCACCGCCGGAGGGGAAAAGGCGACAGTCTACGGGCTTCTCACGGAAGGAAAGGAGTCCCTGCTGAAACGCCTGCTCGAGAAGAAGGTGAGAAGGAGGGAGGGAATCAATGAAAGAGGCAATGAAAGAGGGGCTTCCTTATCCTTCTCGGTCCTCCTTCCCCTCCTCCTTTTCCTTCTCTTCCCCCTCGTTCTGATCGTTCTCCCCCTCGTCGCCATCAATGTCGTATCAGACCACTCACGTACCCCTTCCTCCCTCACTCCCTCCCCTCCTCTCTCCATTCCAGGTCCATCACCCCAGCACGGCCAAGATAGGTCTGATTGACGCTCTCACGTACTGCCTCCGCACGACCCGCCTGCCTATCATCCCTACTTCTCCTCCTCCAGCCCTTCCTCCCTCGGCACCTGCTCCCGGGGAGACCGTTAGTGCGGGAGAGACAAAGACGGATGGAGAAGCGGCTGCTGCACCTGTTCCTCCTTCTGCCGCTCCTGCTCCTACTTCTGCCTCCGCTCCTGCTCCTCCTTCTGTTGCCCCCAATGCCAACCGTACTGATCTTCCAAGCGTGAAGCGAAAGGCCGCAGAGGCCGTGAGAGCCGAAAAGGAGGAGGAAGAACGACGGTGCGTGTCGTTGTTGTCGATCAAACCTGCCTCCTTTCTTCCTACCTCCAACCCTCCATTCATCCTTTCCATCAACCCTCCCTCCTACCTCTCTTCTCCCTTTCTGACAGGAAGCACAAGCGACTGTTTGCCCTCCCTCTTGTAGACCTCTCGCCCGAGCTCATGATGCACCTCGTAGAAGGTACCTTTCTCCCCCACCTTCTCACCTCCTCATTTTTTCCCTCCTTCCCTCTTTCTTTCCCTTTCCTCCTTTTCCCCCCTTAATAATGTCCCTTTCTCTTCCTTCCCTCCCTCCCTCCCTTCCTCCAGTCTTCGATTCATCTTGCCGCGAGGACATGGGTGCAGGCGTCGCCGGTCAGGGAGGTGAGTTCGCAGGGCCCTGGCCCGTGGGGAGGTAGGAAAGGAGAGAGTAAGGAAAGGAGGAAGAAAGGAGGAAGGGAGTGGATAAAGGATAAATCGTAGGTCTGGACAGGAGGTCGGGAGGGAGGACAGGGAGAATATTGGTGCTCAAACACTATATATGTTCTTTGTGCAGGAATGATGGTTTCGCAAGGCATGGGCCCAGGGGCTGCCGTCTCCTCCGCCGCCATGATGGCAGCTGCCGCTGGTAGGTGAAGAAGGGAAGGAGGGAAGGAGGGAAGGAGAGGGGCTCAAAAACTTTTGGTTTTTCTCTTATAATCGAACTTTGTTATTCCTTCCTTTCTTGTCTGTTTGGGCAGGCAATATTGCGGGAACAGCGGACGATCGAGGGCGAGGGCGAGGAGGGGCCTACGACATCACCCCTCGAAAGTACCTGGAGGAGCAAAACAAGTACGTGGTCATGCTGCTGCGAAGGAAGGAAGGAAGGGAGGGAGGGAGGGAGGGAGGGAAGGGAGGACACGGGGTCACTTCCCTTTGTTCGTATGCTGACTTGACTACCTCTTTCCATCCCTCCCTCCCTTCTCCCTCCCTCCCTCTTCTTAGAATACACGCCCACGTGAACGACATGTTCCTCCTAGGCGATTTGCCCTATCTCCTCCAGCTCCGCTTCTACTCCCTCCGTCTTGTCGCCGCCACTCTGCGGAACAAGCATCAAGTGGTATTCGCCGAGGTAGGCCTTGCCCTCCTTCCCTCCCTCCCTCCGACCCTCTCATTACCAACCCCCTGTTCCCTCTCTTCCTCCCTCCATCCTTCCCTCCGCTCTTTCTTTTGCAAAACAGAATTTCAAGGATTTCAGGCAACGAGTGATGGTATTATGTTTCCGTACCATCATCCTGCAGTGCGACCCGGTCGTGGACATGGCCTTGGAGGTGAGGAAGGAAGGAGGGACGGTGGAAGGTGGGAGAAGGAGGGGGCGAGGATGAGATGCTGTCCGCAGTTTACTGCCTGTTTGTAGTGTCTTAGTCCTTCTCTCGCTCCCTCCCTCTCTCCCTTTCTCCCTCCCTCTGTCCTCCTATCCTCCCCTAGACGCTGACCCTTCTAGCGAGTATCAACAGGAACCTGCCCAAGGAGACCCTGCACAACTGCCTGAGGCCCGTCCTCAAATCGGTGCAGGACTACCGGCTCCTGAGTGTGTCCAGCTTGCAGGTAGGAGGGGAGGGAGGGAGGGAGGATGGGGGGGGGGAGGAAGCAGAAGGAAACTGATGGCATGACGCTGCATGCGCAAGTGTTCTCACTTCCCTCCCGTTTTATCCTCCCTACCTCCTTCCTTCTCTCCCCTCCTGATTCCTTTCAGGGCCTCCTCCGCATCTTAGCCTCACTCTCCAACCTGTCTTCGCGCCTTTTCAACGTGAACTTCCCCGAGAAACTCTTAGAGCACCTGCAGGTAAGGCTTTCCCTCTCCCCCTCCCTTCCTATTTCTTTCCCTCCTCCCTTTGCTCCCTCCACGAAACTAGGATTTTCATCGCCCTAGGATGCTCCATCCTCTGACCATCGCCCTATCCCCCCCCCCCCCCCCCCCCCCAACCTGCAGAATTGGACCGAGCCCGAGGAGAAGATCTTGAGTGAGGTTCGGCTGGGTATCACCGGCGCGGAGCGTCCCCCCGTGTGGATGGAGCCTGAGATTGCCGCTTCCATCCTCCATCTGTTCCATCTGATTGAACCAGGGCCGGTGTTTTGCGAGAAGGTATGAAGGCAGGGGGCGAGGGAGGGGGGACTGGAGCCATGGGTGCGGCGTCTACCCTGCAGTCGATTTTTTTTTTAATGAATTTCGGCCAGTGTTGGTGAGACGAGGAAGAAAGGGGAAGGAGGAGTGGGAACGGGATAGGAAGAGAATGAAACGTCGCTTAACTTATACTCATACCTTCCTCTCTCCCTCCCTTCCTCCCTTTCTCCCTCAGTTTCTCGGCCCACTGGTGCACGCCACCATTTCCCTCCAGAAGGCCCTTCCCAAGTACCGCTACAATTTTCCGTCCGCTCCCGCGAAGGATACCGCTGACTTCGTCTTGCGCGCTACTTCTGCTGCCGCTGCTGGACCCCTGCCTCTTATGACAGGAGCAGCGGCAGCGGCAGTGGCTGCTGCTCGGGGGAAGGGGATGATGGAGGTGGAAGGGGGGGCAGGAAAGGAGGAGGAGGAGAGAGGAAAAAAGGGAGGGGAGGTGCGGCTCTTTGTGGCAGCGACACCGTTTGTGGTGCCTTTGGCCAAGTTTTTGAATCGCTTTGTGGCGGAGCAGGAGTGCTCGGATCAGGTAGGCAGGGAAGAAAGGAGGGGCCGAGGGACGGATGGGGAAGGATGTAAAATGATCATGTTCTTTTCGCTTTCTTTGATACTTCCAAACTAATTTTACCCGTTCTCCCTCCCTCCCTCTCTCCCTCCCTTCCATCCCAGGTCATCTCCTTCTTCCTCGAGCCGACCAATCTCACTTCCGCTCCCATCGTCCACCTCCTCCTATCCGTTCTCCAAACCCCGGAAGCTGAGGACTTGCGCTTCCTCTTCCTTTCCTCCCCGAGCCTGCATACCCTGCTTACCGTAGCCTTCGGCGTGGATAGAAGTATGCTCCCAGGCACTGAGGCAGGGAAGGAAGACTGGCCTCTGCTCAAGCCCCACAAGGACGGGTGGACGGTGGAGAAGCTGAAGGAGGAGAGGGCGAAGGTCGACACTGGTGTGCTTACCCACCACGGCCTCCTCCTCCTCACTACCCTCTTACACATGGAGAGCGAGGGCGGGGGAGAAGCTGGGCTGCTTTCTACGCGCGAGACTCCCGTGATGCAGGCCCTCCACTACCTCTGGTCGCTCCACCGACCTTCCGCCTTCTCTTCCTCCACCATCATCTATTACGGCGCTCCGTCCATGCACCCTCCCTCAGTGCTGGACATTCCCCACACGCGGGCACAGGCGGATCAGGTCCTGATTCTGGAATGCTTGCTTCTATACTCCAAGGACCACCCCACGGATAGCGACGGGCTAGTGTCTCTTTTGGAGGTGTTTACCCGGCCGACATTCACGGGTACGGAGGGAGGGACGGAGGAAGGGAAGGAGGGACCCGACGACCTTTCAATTTAATTATTCACGCAAATAATCTTTCTTAGTCTTTGCCTCCCTTCCTTCCCTCCCTCCAGACCTGACCTTCGTCCGCGATTTCTTCCGCAAAGATCTCGCCTTGGATGCCTCCACCAAGACCAAGCGCTCCCTTTTCTCCTCTTTCGTCCTAGATCTCCTCCCCTCCCCTGCCTACTCCTCGGAGCTCAAGACCCTGGCCTTGCGTCATCTCATCCTCCCCTTGCTGGCCGCGACGTTCGAGAATCCCTCGGTGGACAACAGTTCGGTCGTGGACGCCAAGGCGATCGAGGGTCTGATCCAACACGCCTTCCACCCTAAGCATTTTGATGCCTCTCAGGGGGCAGCCTGGGAAGGCGGAAAAGCAGAAGAACGGCCATTGCTGTACAGCAATGGGTTGTTAGTAGAGCTGCACAAGCTCGCGACCCTCTTGATAGAGTACATGGGACGGTGCGTGCTGTCGAGGGAACGAGGTGGAGAGGAATTGAGGGGGGGAATAAGAGGAGGGATGGTATACCTGAAAATTGATTGACTCACGCATTTCCTCCCTCCCTCCCTCCCTTTCTCCCTCCCTCCTTCTCCTCCCCAGTGAGTTTATGGACCACAAGAAGGAAATGCTTAAATTCGCCTGGTCTTTTCTGAAGCGCGAGGACGACTTGCTCCTCCGGCATTGGGCTTACATCCATGTGTGTCGTCTTATCCAGGTACGCGTTCCCACCCTCCCTCCCTCCTTTCCCACCTCCCATTTTCGTCGCCCGTCCATACGCACAGCAACAGCATTTTATAATGTCTCACTTTCTTTCTCCCTTTTTCCCCACCCTCTATCCTTTCTTCCCTCCTTCAGGTGTACGAAATTTTGCCCTCACTTATCCTTCAAGTCTATCTCTTCCTCCTCAAAGCCTACCAGCTCGACACCCGCGAGCTGGTTCGCACCGCCCTGGAGATCCTCGTCCCTGCCCTTCCTCGGCGCCTTCCCATGCCGGACTACCAAAAGGCAGTGCGGTACACCAAACGGTGAGTGACAGGGAGAGTAAGGTGGGGAGAGGTGCGCGGATTTTTCGAGAGCCCCCTAACACCTAATATACTTGACTCATTTTCCTCCGTTCCTCCTTCTTCTCCCTATCTCCCACCCCTCCTCCCTGTCTCCTCCAGCGCCCTCTTTGAAGACGGCCTGCACACCTTCCAAATGGCGCACCTCGCTCACGTTCTGGTCCAGCATCCTCCCCTATTCTACCCCTACCGCTCCTCCTTCGTCCCTCCCCTGGTCACCTGCGTCCAGAAGCTCTCCATCCCCTCCATGATCACAACCGACGTCCGCCAGCTCGGTGTTGCCCTGTCCGACCTCCTCATCGCCTGGGAGATCCATCGGCGGGAGCGCGTGGCGGCAGCAGCAGCAGCGGCAGCAGCAGCAGCAGCAGCAGCAGCAGCAACCATGGATTCTGGTGCAGCAACAGGAGGTGCGGCAGAAGGACCAGCGGTGGGCAGCAAACGTCCCGTCAGCTCCTCTCCCATCCCCTCCGATAGGAGCAGCGATGAGAGCAATAAGCGTGCCAAGGGCGAGACAGGCTCGCCTCTCCCTCCGTCAGCCCCTTCCCCCGCCGCCGCGCCCAACCAACCGTCCTCCACCACTTCAGCGGGCTCGGCAGCCTCGGGGAATTCCACCACAGCCGCTAGCCACGACGATGACTCAATCCCTGTCTTCGGACATGTGTCCCAAATGGAAGCGGTCCTTAACTTCCTGATTAAGAATGCCATCGCCACTGCTGATTCTCGCGACCCCCACATCTCGCGAGTCTCAACCCGGTCGCTTCAATACATCGGTTCAGCTCTTTCCCTTTGGGCGTGCCCCGAGCTCCGCCTCCCCTATCTCGAGCGCGTCCTCGGCTCCATGCCCGAGCAAATTCCCTCCTCCGCTGGCAACTCCGGCGGGTCCTCCAGCACTGGCCCGCAACAGAGCGGGAAGGAGATCACCCCCCAGATCCTCATTTGTGTGCTGGATATCCTCCTCGCCCTCCTCGAGAACGGGATCCAACCGACCGCCTTCATCCCGCAGCACGTCGCCCGCGTCGCCCACTTCCTCGTCCCTTGTTTTAATGCTTGTCCCTCCGACCCGGAAATCTGCAACCGGCTCACGCGTGTCCTCGCCCTCATCACCAAGGCCTGGCCCCCTCATTCTCCTCCTCCCGAGTTCCTTGAACAGAACAGCGGGGGGCTGCCAAACGTGACCTTCTATGCTCGGATCAAGGCGATCATGGAGAAAAAAATGATGCAAGCCATAACGTATGGGGATGGAAGGGCAGCAAACGGGCAACAACAGCAACAGCAACAGAAAGATGTGGGAAAGTGTTCAGCGTTTCCGATTGTTCAGATCTTGCGGACCATCGTCGAGCAAGCCACAGCCTCAGCTGCCGCTGCTGCTGCGTCTGGAACAGCAGCTCCGTCTCTTGGTGGAGTCCCTAACATCAATCAGGCCGTGCTTGAGCCTTACTGTCCCGTCCTTCTCAAGCTCGCCACCCGTCTCACCCGCGATCACACTTCGGCTGCTATGATGAATGCTCGCCCAGGCATGGCTCAGCTCCAATTTATGGCAACACCCACCATGGCCATCGTCGACGAAGCCTTCTCCACCGCTGCTGCTGCAGCAACGGCGACGGCAGCGGGTGCTGCGGGAGGTTTCGGTGCTGCTGTTGTTCCTCCTTCGTCGTCTTCGGTAATGAAGCCTCCCGACGAGGCGATTCAGACGCTGATTCGCTGTATCCAATTGACGGGGAGGTGCATAGGTGCGAACCCTCTCAAACTCGCTGACCAACGAAAGGCCCTCCTCGCAGTGATGGGAGCGTGCTTGGACAAGTCAGACTCCATGCCTCTGCTTCTCGCCATCTACCACCTTGTCGCCGAATGGACGTTGGGGTACTCTTTGCGAGTACATGAGGAAGAGAAAGAGGGCGGCAGGAGGGAGGGAGACCAGAGCGAAGAGGGAGGAAAGGAGGGAGGGAAGACGAGGGAGATGTTAGATGTGAATCTGGGGGCAGTCCTACAGCAGAAAGAGAAAGCGGCGTTGCTGGCCAAGATGAGCTTGGCTCTTGAAAGGTCACCTGAGGTGGTCTCGCAACCCCTGCATGCCCTCCATCATCGTTTCGTCCTCCTATTCCTACAGCAGCAGCAGCAACAGGCCCAGGCTGCTGCAGCAGCCGCGCATGCCCCACTACCAACAGTAGTTATATCAGCGGCAGGAGTGCCTGCGCCCACGCCTATGGAGGGTGTGACTGCGACGCCCAGTACAGAGGGTGGAGCTGCACCTGTGCCTGCTCCTGCTCCCTCTGCAGATGCAACTGTAGCCGGGGCAGCCCCTACACCTATGGACACTACTACGGCTGCTCCTCTTCCTCCTTCTCACCCTCCCCCTCCTGCGCCAGTGCCCTTCGCCCCTCTCCCTCAATGGATAACCCAAGCCACGGCTCGCTCGGTGACAGCAGGGATGATGACGGTCGACTACCGTCTCCGTGACCAGTACGCCACAATGTTTTTTAATCTCCCCGCCGACATCCCGCGCGAACGAGGCGTCAGCACCCACCCCGGTGAACGACTGATCCATCTCTTGAACAAATCCGAGTGGGACGCCGTCGGTGGGCGTTATTGGATCGTGGTCATCGTTGATCTTCTCCTCACTGCTCTCTCCCCCTCCAGCGCCTCTCTCAGCCGCATTGACTCCTCTTTGGTAGTAGAAGCCCCTCTACTTGCAGCACTAACACCAACAGCAACGACAGACAGCCCCACAGAGGTAGCCAAGGCCTACCTCGCCACCCGCCAACAGCTCCGTATCTCTAAGCAGGGCCTCGGTAACTCCCTCCTATCCTCCCTCCGTCTCCTGCTTCACGCAGACCTGACGGTGGCTCGAGGATTGTGGATTCCCCTGCTGCGGAACGCGTGGGAAGCTCTCGCTCTTCAGGGTAAACCTCCTGCTCCTGTCCCTTCCATTCCTTCTTCCGCCCCAATGACCGAAGACCCTAACGCCCTCCGGAATGCCCTCATTCCCGGGATGGTTTCCGTGCTCACCCGCGGCTCACACCGGCAAGCCCTGGCCCTTCCTTCCTACCATCCCTCCCCCGTCCAGCACCAAATCAACACCGTGCAAGGCCTCCTCCAGGGTTTTCTCTCTCTGCGTCCCGTCCCCAACCTCCCTCCTGACCTGCTGGGCGCGTTGGCCGTGAACTACAATGCATGGACTACAGTCTTGCCATTGATCGAACACCAAGTCATGACGCTGGCGGGGCCCGCGGAGAAACAACCCTGGCTGCAAGTCCTCTCCACCCTTTACCACATGATGGGCGAGAATGATTTAAGGACTGCGATGCGCAAGAGATTTTGCTCCCTGGCCGAGAGCAAGTATGCGTTATCGCTAGAGATGTATGGGAGGGTGCTCGAGGCGCAGCAAGCCTTCTTTGAGTTGATTCAGCGAGAGGCGTTTCACGGGCATGGAGTAGGGGGGCGGGGGGGTGGGCTTGGAGGAGGGATGGGAGGAGGTGGGGCGGCATCAGCGTCGTTCCGGGGATTAGCCCAATTTGAATTAGAGCTGTGGGAGGAACGGTGGATTGAGTGTAGCAAGCAGTTGAATCAGTGGCCGACCTTAGGGGAGTTTGCGGCATCAACAGTCCACCCGGAGCTGGCCTTGGAGTGTGCATGGAAGAGCGCAGATTGGGAGACTGTCCGTTCGCTGCTGCAGAGCAATCAGCTCATCTTGCAGCAGGAAACGGGGAGCCCGGCCCACCGTGTGCATGAGGCCCGCCTGGCTGTTGCTGATAATCGGCCTCCGCTTGAGGTCGAGCGGGCCTTAGGACAGGCTTTCCAGCTAGCTTTGAGCAAGTGGCAGTTGCTACCGCGGGTCTATCAGGGGTGTCCTTCCCACAAGCCTTTGCTGCACGTCATGCACCAGCTCCATGAGATTAAGGAATCGATGACTTTGATGGATGATGCAGCCATGGGGCGGACGCCTGGCGTTATTCGGGATGGAGGGAGCGGAGGGGGGGGCTTGGGAGGGCAGTCGTCGGGGGCAGCCTCGGCGACTGCGACGCATTTGCATAACTTGGTGAGGTTCTGGCGAGATCGTTTGCCCAATGCCTGGGATCCGCTGAATGAATGGGATGACGTCTTGTATTGGCGTCTGCAGGTCTTCCAGAAAATTCAAGAGCGGCGCTTGGCTGCAGCGAATGGTGATGTTGCCGCAGCGGCGGCGATGAGTGCTGGTGGGGCGGTTGTAGCGGGAGGGGTCTCTCCAGACCCTTCCCGCGTGGCGCCTGAATTCCAGGACACAGCCTGGACGATGGTGCGCTTAGCTAAGGGTGCGCGAAAGCAGGGGCTGAACGACGTGGCTCTCAATGTGCTTTGTCGCATCCCTATGGCGACCATGGCAGTGCCCGATGCCTTTGGCAAGCTCCGAGAGCAGGTGCTGGTGTGCTACCAGGCTTTGCGCACCGTCGGAACGCTTGGCACTCTTGGCTCGGCCTACCTCACGGGCATCCTGCCTGCTGCCATTCCGGGCGCGGGCGCGGGCAATGTAACCTTGACACCGGCGATTCTAGGCCAGGCAGGGTTGAATATCATCAATCACACGAACCTAGACTTCTTTGGAGGGGAGCAGACGGCAGAGCTCTTTCGGCTGAAAGGATTGTTCTTGTCCGCCGCCGACTCAAGGTTGGATGCTAATCAGGCATTTAGCCACGCGATGCAGATTTGTGGGAAGTACGCGAAGGGATGGTTGACCTGGGGGAGGTACTCGGATGAGCTTTTTGAGCGGGAGACGACGCAGCGGCTACTAGGGTTGAATGCCATGGCTTGCTATCTTGAGGCTGTTGCCTACAATGCAGAGGGGGCCCGATTGCTTCTTTCACGGGTGTTGCAGATGCTGGTGATCGACGAGGAGAACGCGGCCAAAGTCTTAGACAGGCACGGTCGACGATTGCCTGACTGGGTGTGGATACCATGGATTCCCACCCTTATTGCCTTCCTTACCCGCCCTGGCGCCCACGTCGTTAAGGGGATCCTCAAGCAAGTCACAAACAGCTACCCTCAAGCCGTCTACTGCACCATTCGCGCCTTTTTCATAGAGCGCCGGGACCTGCAAGGCTCGCTCTCTCATCCTCAAACCCCTCAGATGGCTGCGGTAGCCGCAGCGGCATCAGCTCAAGCGGCGGCAGCTGTGGCCGCGGCAGCATCATCTAATGCCCAAGTACCAGCAGCAACGACGACAGCACCAGTAGCACCAGCAAATAGCGGTGCGCCAAGTGCTGCCCCTGGCGCATCTAGTGCCGGTGCCGGTGGCGGTGCTTCTGCCAGAGCGTCTACCGGTGCTCCTTCCCCCACTCATCCTCCTGTCACAAATGGTGCTGCGAGTGGGGAGGACCAAAAGGCCACACCGAGCTCCATGCTTGTAGCAGGTCTGCCCGTGCAACTTGCCGTGCTCGTGGATCCGGCAACGGGGACCTTGACTCGGCCTGTACTTCTGCGTTATCCAGGTCAACCTGCACCTTCTGTTCCTCTTCCTCCTCAGCAGCAGCCAGGTGCTCCTCTTCCCCCTCCTCCTCCACAACAAACGGCAGGCATGACGGTGAAAATCGATGCAGGCCGCTCTATAGCTGAGGTCCGCGCAGTCTTGGAGAAGGGCGCTCTTCTCCTTAACCCCCCGCCCCCGTCGACCTCTTCGGCTGCTCCTGGTGCTGCGCCTCTGCAGTTGACGCAGGAGATAGGCGCGTTCCAACATGCAGAAGAGCTTGTAAATTTGTTCCGCAAGTCGCACCCAGGCCTGGCCCAGGACATGGAGATCATGTTGGAAGAAGTCATCACCCGTTTCCGTGTCCGTCAAGAGGAGGAGCTGCTTGGCACCCTCCACACACTGCTGCAGCGGTGCTTTCAGTCTGTCTTCATGCACCTTGACGACCCTATGCCCTTAAGCCTGCGTGAGACTCTCCTTCGTGTCTCTAAGAAATTTTTCCGCTCCCCGCCCCCTGTACATCCTCCTCCCGGTTCCTTCCCTGTGCCCACGCCCGGAGAACACGCCGCCCGCGCCAAAAAGACTGCATTTGTTAGCACCTTCAAGGAGGCCTTCGAGAAGGACTTCATGCTCCTTCCTCCCCTAGCCCCACCGCCGCCTACCGAGGGCCAACCGGCACCCGTAGAACCCATGTCCTTGCACCAAGTTATCCTCACCCTCCGCAAGTGGAAACAGCTCCTGCTCTACCGCATCCTGAAGGACCAGCAGACCGCCGGCGGCACCTCGCTGAGGGAGCAGCCATTGGCACTCTACCAGTGCAGCCCCCACCTGGCCACGATGCGTTATGAACTTCCTCCGTCCGTCCTTCGCTCCTCGGCCTTGTCCGCCTCGGGCTTGACCAGCAGCAGTGCTACAGGCGGGGTGAATGCCTTGGCGGAGCTGGCCTTGAAGACAGGGCAGGCGGGAGGCTCAGCGTTGCCGTCGACGCCGGTGGAGATTCCCGGGCAGTATGCGACGTGTCCTGGCCAGCCCCACCCGGACATGCACGCCAAGCTCCTGGGCTTCGATCCTAAAGTAGAAGTGTTCTACCGGCACCACGCCTTCCACCGGCGCTTGTGCCTTCTAGGGAACGACGGTCGCAAGTATTACTTTGTGGCGCAAGGGGCCACGCCCTACACGACCCGCTCTGATGAACGCATGATGCAATTGCATTGGCTAATCAACCGGCTTCTGGAGAAGACGCATATGGCAGAGCGCCGATCCATTGCAGTGGGAGTTCCAGTGGTTGTGCCTATCACCCCGCGCCTGCGCATGATGGAAGACCACCGCCTCTTTACTTCCTTGGGAGAGGTTTATGAGGCAGAGCGGCACGCGCGCGGCCTTGACCCCGACGCACCTGTGCTGTTGAGCCGGGTGAGGGGCTCGGTAGTTATCACTCTGGCCAAGCAGGAGCTGGCGGCTGAGGTGGAGGCTGAGCAAGCTCGGCACGCGGCGGCTGTTCAGGAAGCGACAGCTGCTGGGCAGCCCGCGCCTCCAGCACCGACGCCACAGACGCCTGCATATCAGACGAAGAAGATCGAGGAGTATCTGCGGCGAGAACGCCTGGCGGTGTTCCACGAGGTGACTCGCTCGGGCCTAGTATCAAAGCATATCCTCACACAATTTGTCCACTCCACCTTGGGCGGCGAACCGGAGGCGATCTGGGCGTGGCAGCACACCTTCGCCCAGCAGCTTGCCATTTCCAGTCTTCTCTGTTTTGCCTTAACGTGTGGGGATCGCACGCCAGGCCGTCTGGTATTCCACAAGCAGAATGCCAAGGTGCAGTCGGCGGACTTGCGACCGGGATACGGAATGAAGGGCTATCTGGAGAGCAACGAGGAAGTGCCGTTCCGTCTCTCTCCTAATTTAATGGCTGTATTCTCTCCTTTCTTGGTGGATGGGGTCTTTGTGCCCACTATGGCGGCGGTCGCGCAGGCAATGACGCACAAGCGGGAATTCATCCAGCCTTTCCTTCACCTGATGCTGAAGGACGACATCTTAGCCTGGAATATGTCTAAAACGACTGTGTCCCGCGAGATGATGCTGGACCAGAAGAAGATGGAAGGCATGCTGGTTGACCGTGTGAATCGCAACGTACTCAAGGTGCTGGAGCGCCTGACCGTGTGTGCCCCGTCCTTACCGACCGACAAGGCACCGTTTGTCTCCCCCTTGCAGCAAGGGGCTGGCGGAGCTGGTATGGGATCGGCGACGAACTTAGCTGCCATGGGAGGGTTGGTGGATTCGCGGGCGACGTTGTTGGTAGAACGTGCAGCCAAGCATGATTATGTGGCGCAGATGAGTCCAACCTGGCATCCGTGGCTTTAGAGTGATGGGTAAAAAGAAAGCGAAAGAGAAGACAGATTGAAAAGAGTGAACATGGTAATCGTATGAGCAAAAGGGATAGAAATATACTGGTGGTATAACCCACATCGTTGCTGCTCGATCTACATAAAATATATCCGTTATTTTCGGAACTAGAGAGAGCTCGCGAATGTGAAAAGAGCTCGCAAATGTGAACTTGAAGCACGCATCGCCACAATAGGGGACTCAAAACGATCGAGTTAATAAGTTACGGCTTGAGCTGTTTCCTTTTTTAGGGAATAAAGTGCCTAACCAATTCACACCCACTAACTCTCTTTTCTCCTTTTGCTTCCCTCCTCTCGGTCCCTCAAACCTCCTTTACATACACGTCGTCATCGCTCTAACGCTTCTTCCTCAAGACCCTCCAGTGGCCGTGTATTCCTCTGGCACGAGCTTTTCTTCCCCATCAATCCCTCCAGAGGCGCCTGTTGTCGTGGGCGAGGCGGCGCTGTCTGCTGCTGGTGTTGTGGTATTTTAAAGATAAGAGAAGGCATCCAGTAAAGTACTCGGAATGGGTGGGGAACTTGAGGAGGAAGATGTTCAGCAAAACAGATATCAGAGCAAATGCACCAGCCCTGCATCCGCTCCCACCCTTTCTCTTCCCTCCCTCCCGAATGTCCTCTATCTGACCTACCTGTCTTTCCCGCTGCCGAAGTTGACACTGCGACAGACTGAGAACTGCTGGTCGAGTCATTCCGCTCGAGTGCAGGGGGGGCTTGTCCATGCCCGCCGTGCCCTTGAGAGAGGAAGAGGGAGGGAAGGGAAGGAGGGAAGTATGGAGGGAGGGAGGAAAGGGAGAGGCAGGTGGATCATTTGCGCTAGTGAAGAGAGAAACGTTGTTAGAAATGAGGTTTACACACCAAGAAAGACAGAGGACGGAGAAAAGGGGGGACAGAGAGCAGGTCGGGTGAGTGTACATGTCTGTGAGCTTCCTTACCTCCGTGGCCATGGCCTTGTTGCTGTCGGTTGGTGGCCTGCATCTTGTTCCGGTACACCGTATGGTTATGCCCCAGTCTAAGGAGGGAGGAAGGAAGAGAGAGGAGGGTATAGGGCCCAAAAAAAGGAGTGGGTAAATAGGGGGAAGAGAGAGCACTCAACGAGAAGAAAGAGGATAAGACGGGGAAGGAAGAAACCGAGACGCACCCGAAGAGCTCGCCCTTGAACTTCTCGTCGCTCAGATTGCCGAGGCCGTTGAAGGAGACGGTGCAAAGGCGGAAGAAGGTCTGTGCGGTCAGGAGGGAGTCGCTGCCGGCTTGGTGCATAGGGCCTATGCGTGCCACGGACAGCTCTTCGGCTGCAGAGAGAAAGAGGGGGAGGGAAGGGGGGAGGGCGATGCGTATGTGAGACAGAGGGTTTTGCTGCCAGCTTGTACGGAGGTAGCACAGGCCACACCAGAGGGAGAGAGCAATGGAGGGGAAGAGGGAGTCGAAGATGCAATACGAGGTGACTGTTTCAGGGGATATGGGAAGGAGGGGGGGGGGGGGGGTGAAGGGAGGACGTACCGATTTTCTGGAGGCCTCCGTGTAGGCCATTACAGGCCGTCATGAGATACTTGATGTCGTAGAAGCAGGGGAAATAAGTGCGAAGAAGGTCGAAGAATCTGACGACAAGGGAGGGAGGGAGGGAGGGACGGGAGGCAACGGTGAATGGTGTAAGACAAATTACTGACGTGACACCTACTAGGCCGCTGATGTGACACCTACTAGTCCGCTGATTTGTTCGCACGCGCATACACAATGGAGGGAGGGAGGGAGGGAGGGAGGGAGGGAGGGAGGGAGGGAGGGAGGAAGGGAGAGACGACGCACCCATTCTCATCGGCGGGCAAGGCGGAGCAGGTGAGCACCTTAAGCAGATATCCGAAGTCATAGCCCGAGTGAAAAGAGATCCAACGCACATCGTCCATCAGCACCAGGCCGCTAGTCATGAGCAGCTCCCCGAACCGGGGCACGTCGATGCCATGATGCTGCGGGGGGAAATGAATGAGGGTGGGAGAGGGGGAGAATAAATGGAGGCTGAAGACAGAGGTCGTCAATATCGCACAGTTTGTTGACAGCACAATCAGGGTTATCCCTCCCTACTTCCCCCTCCCCCTCCCACCCTTCTCACCTCATGCTTCGAGAAATCAATCCCGCTCTGCTTCAACAGCTCGATCGAGTCCTCGGCGTACATGTCGTCGTTTAGAGAAAATTTGAAGTTGAGCTGCCAGGTGGGACAGTCTGGGGGGCTGTTGCCCTCGGCATCGGCAAAGGAGAGGCCTAGCTGGATGATCTAAGAGAGATGAAAGGGACGGAAGCAGTGGGGGACGGAGGGCGGGGCCCGCATGTCGGTCGTCTGGTAGAAGTCGAACACGCACAACCCTTCCCTGCTACTCTCCTGTTCTCCCTCCTTCTTTTACCTTCAGCAAATCCACATTGCACTTCAAGGTCTTGTATTGATAATCTGCGGCCGTCACGTCTCCGACTGGCCGGGCAACGACGCCGGGAAACTCCGTGTCCATTGCCACGTATGGATACCTCTCCACCACCTTAGCGAGGGATGGAGAGAAAGAGGAGGATGCGTGAAAAATAAAAATGTGGGTACCTTCGATACTGTAAGAAGTTGGCACGACAATTTATTGTCCTTCACCTCGCTCTCCGTGTCTTATCCTGCCCTCCCTCCCTCCCTCCCTCTCCACCAACCTCCCGGATAGCGGTCATCTCTAGGTCCAAATTTTCGACCCAGACCTCCCTGATTTCCATCCGCTTCCCATCGGGCGACGTGTAGATGTGCCGCGTCGGTCCTATGCCGGGAATCTCGCCTAGATTGGGGAGAGAGAGGGGGGGAAGGAAAGGGTGAAATGAGTGCCACTTGCCGTTGAACAGGGGAAAAAAACGCAACCAAGCATGTCACTCATAGATCACACTCACCTCCTTCTCCCGCACTGCTTTCCTGGCTTCCCCCGATGTCGCCGCCATTCATGCCCATTTGCTGGTGTGGTTGCTGCTGCTGCCCTCCACCTCCTCCACCTCCTCCTCCTCCTCCTCCTCCACCTCCTCCTCCTCCACCTCCTCCTCCTCCTCCTCCTCCTCCTTGCTGATCCCCGGTCGCCGGTCCTGGCGGTGCTGGTGGTGAATCTGCTGTCTGCTGCCCCTCTGCGGTAGAAAAGGTGGCGCTGGTTGGTTGCCGCCGGCCGAGGAAAGAGGCTATGTGCTGAATGACTGACCGGGGAAGAGAAGAGACCCCAGGCTGGCCTCTTGCTCTCTTGCGTTTGATCCTTTCTTGAGGTCCTTACTGCTGCTGCTGCCTGATGATTTAGGCGACGCCGCGGATGAGTCTGTGATTGTAGAGATGCATGGGTTGGTGGAAGTGCTTTGCGGGAGGGACAAATACGGGCAGTATCATCATTCCATGCAGAAAGGTACTCCTCATAAAGGAGGAGTGAGAATGGAGGGGACATGTGTAAAGGGCGAGTGAGGCAAAGAAGCTGCCCGCCACACGTCGAGAAGACACACCTTACAACGGTACTGTTGTTGGTGGGTTTGCCTGTAATTAGATGCCATAGCATGTGTGAGGTGAGAGGGTCACAAGAACACCAGGGCGCCGCTTGTTTGCTTGGTTTGTTCGCGCCTTTCTTGTCTTCATTATTTCGATTTCATCAATCATCATAACAGGCCGTAAGAAGTCGAGGAGAGGCAGGAAGCCCAGCAAAAAACCAGCCGCAACCACATTACCCCGTTAAACCCTGCACCTCTCCTCACACGTTATACAGGCAGTCTCTCTGTTGTACGTTTGCAAGTTCCTAGTCATTGGGGTGGCACTGATTGCTGCCAGTTGGTCATGGGTGGTCGCACAGTGATGCCCAGAGACTTTCAAACCAAGCCTTCTTTAGCGACGTAGGGTTTGTTCCTGTGGGTGTTGCGCCTTCGCCTGGTCAGTGTCTCATGGCACTTTGACCCCATGATCTATCATGTCGAGTGTTTGAGAGGGAGTTTGCCTGCTCTTGGGCAACAACAGCTCTACCATCATCACAATCGCCCATACCAACGGGAAACTGTCTTCTATGCTCTTCACACCCCAACCCACGCCTTCTCCAACCATCCACCCTTTCGCACCCATCCATAGGTAGCAGCCATGTCCCAACCACCGCCACCGCCTCATTACGGGGCGCCCATGTATGGCCACCCTCAGCAGCAGCATCATCATCAACAACAACAACAACAACAACAACAACAACAACAACAACAACAACAACAACAACAACAACCCCAGCAGTACCAGCACCAGCAGCAACATCCTCCCCGCACCGGACCGCCGGGCCACATTCCCGGCTACCCCCAGCAACCGCAGCAAGGGTATCAGTCACAGCAGTCGCCTGCAGGTCCTGGCGCGTATGGCCCTCCCCGCCCTCCTCCCGGACAACCTGCCCCTTACGGTGGTGCGCCTCCCCACCATCCCCAGCAGCAGCAAGCCCCTGCGCCGCCTCGCATGATGATGCAGGCCCCACGCGGCGGCCCCCCTACCTCGCCAATGCCACCTCCACCACCGGGTGCACCCTCTTCAGGGGGGATGGGGATGAAGGTCCCTCCTCCCGTCCCTCCACCTTTCCACGGTGGCCAACCCCAGCAGCAAGCGCCTCTCGGTCCTCCCAAAGCCCCCGGTGCGACCCCCAATGCCACGTATGGCCAGGTACAGCATCAACAGCAGCAGCATCCACCTCCTTCGCAGCCACCAAGAGGGATGGCTATGGCCTCTCCCCGTCCTCACGCGGGCATGCCCGCTGGCTCTATGGCGCCTCCTCCCCCTCCCATGCGGCCTCCCTCCGCCGTTCAAGGAATGAGCCCCAATGGCCCTCCCCGCCCTCCCCCTCCTCCTTCTCACCCTGGTACTCACATGGCCCAACACCCCCCCCCTCGCCCCGCCGCTCCCTTCCATCAAGTCCCCGGTGGTAGTGCTCCTCCCCCTCCTGGGCATCCCCCTCCTCCTATGATGGGCCGACCCTCCCCTTCTCCCAACATGATGCAACAGCAGCAGCAGCAACCCCCACCTCCACCAGGAGGACCCCCTGGAGTACAACAGCTCGCTGGCCAGTTCTCTCAAATGGGCTTGCGTCCTCCCCAACAGCAGCAGCAGCAGCAGCAGCCGCCTCCCCCGCCAATGATGAAGCCACCCTCCGCCTCTCCCTACCCCCAGCAAGACACGGTCGGCCTTCCCGCCGGTGCGGGTACCGGTGGAGGCTTTCCAGGGCACTATCGCACACCTTCCCTCGATACCTCAATTGGTGGTGCTCCGCCGGGGATGGGCGTACCTTCCATGTCCTCAGGCAGCAACATGCCGGGGATGGAGAATGCCAACCAGTTGCCGATGCTATCGGAAGTGGATTTGTCGATTGCTTCCAACCCAAGATTTATGCGGTTCACGGTCAGCAAGATCCCCAACAGTCAGAACAACGCGGCCGCGACGAAGCTGCCGTTGGGGGTGGTGATTCAGCCCATGGCCTTGGATGCTTCAGGGGAGGATTCGATAGATGTGGTGAATTTCGGGGCCACGGGCATCGTACGCTGTAAGAAGTGTAGAACGTACATCAACCCCTTTGTGTCGTGGCATGACGCGGGCCGACGGTGGCGGTGCAACGTGTGTGGGACTTTGAATGACGTCCCTTCCTCTTATTTCCACCATGTTGACCAAGCGGGCCAGAGGAGGGATAAGCACGAGCGGCCGGAGCTTTCGAATGGCTCGGTGGAGTTGGTGGCGCCGGGGGAGTATATGGTAAGGCCACCTCAACCACCTGTGTATGTGTTTGTGCTGGACGTGTCGTATGGCGCCGTGGCAAGTGGAGCGCTGGGCTGCACGGTGGAGATCATCAAGAGACACCTCGATGCCCTTCCTGGCGACCCCCGGACGCAGTTTGGCCTGGTCACATTCGACTCCACCGTGCACTTCTACCACTTCAAACCCACGCTAAAGATGCCCCAGGTGCTGGTCATCCCTGACATATCCGAGCTTTTCTTGCCCCTGCCGGAGGACTTGCTGGTGAATTTAAAGGAGTCTCGGGAGGTGATCGACTCCCTCCTGGAAGCCCTCCCGGGCATGTACGAGAAGACCCGCGACATGGAAGCGGCCCTAGGGCCGGCCTTGACGGGCGCCTACCGGGTCATGGCGCCCGTGGGAGGAAAGATGTGCGTGGTCACCGCCACCATGCCCACTTTGGGGGATGGTCGCCTGAAGCACCGGGAGGAGTTGCGGGCGCTGGGTACGGAAAGGGAACATGTCATGCTCAACCCGGAGGAGAGCTGGTATCGGACAAAGGCCGTTGAGTTCTCACGGGTGCAGATTTCGGTGGATTTGTTTGTAGCGGCGCCGGCGGGGCAACAGTCTCCCTATACAGACCTGGCGTCACTGGCGGCTTTGCCCAAGTTCACGGGCGGGAACTTATTTTACTACCCGGGGTTCAGCGTGGAAAAGGGCGATGGGCGGAAGATGGGGGAGGAGATTGGCTCGTTATTGACCAGGCCGACGGGCTTTGAGGCGGTGATGCGGGTGAGGGCAACGAGGGGGTTGAAGGTAACGCAATTCTATGGTAATTATTACATTCGAGGAACGGACCTGTTGGCCTTGCCGAATTGCTCGAGCGAGAGTGTGTTTGGCGTGGAAATGGCACACGACGAAGCTTTTTTGACGGCCTCGGTGATTTGTGTGCAGGCTGCCTTGCTCCACACCTCCTCCACGGGAGAACGCCGCATTCGGGTGCACACGGTGGCAGCGCCCGTCACGGCCGTGCTGCAAGAGGTGATCGCTTCCGTGGATGTCGACACGCTGTGTAATTTGATGGCCAAGCGCTCGTTGGAAGTAGTGCTCAAAACAGGCCTGGACGCTGCTCGGCATCGTCTGACCCAGCAATGTGCCGACCTCCTTCGCTCGTGCCGTGCATTTTGCATGCCCCACCAAGCGCAAGGACCGGGCAGCTACCACCAGCAACAGCAACAGCCGGCCGGCCTGCCTCCCAGCCTGCAGCTCCTGCCTCTCTATACCATGGCACTGACCAAGAACGTGGCCTTCCGGGGAGGCAACGACATTCGACCTGACATGCGCGTGTACATGATGCACCTCCTGTCCGTAATGAACGTGGAGACTTCGCGCGTCTTCACCTACCCCAACCTCTTTGCCCTCCACACCCTCGAACCCGACGTCGGCATTCCCCTTCCACCCTCCCCTCCCCCCGCAATGGACGGGAGCTCGCCTCCCCCCCCCCTCCCTCCTGCCGTCGGCAAGAAACAAGTGAAACTGCCCGTAGCGATAAACCTGTCTGCCGAGCGCTTTGTTTCCGAGGGGCTGTATCTCCTCGAGAACGGCGTCTCGCTATATCTGTGGGTAGGGGCGAGGGCGGATCCCCAGCTGCTGGCGAGCCTGTTTGGAGGCATGACCAGCGTGGACGGGGTGGAGGGAGCGGCGCTTGCGCAGGTGTTCGAGGACCATGAAGGAAAGGAGGGAGGGAGTGAGTACGCGAAGAGAGTGCACGCCCTGGTGCAGGGTTTGAGGGAGGAGAGAGGGTTGCGGTGGATGGGGCTGCAAGTGGTGAAAGAGGGAGAAGGTGGGCCGGAGGCTGTGTCGTTTTATTGGAACCTGGTGGAGGACCGGGCGGCCTTCTCAGGGGGGCAATACAACTATAGTGAGTTTATCGGCATGATGGGTCGAGGTGCCGGGGGAGGAGGCGGGGTTGGGGGACCGCCTGTAGGCATGGGGGGGCCGATGGGGGGAGCCCCGATGGGGGGGGCGCCGCCCGGGATGGGCCATGGTCCGCCTCCCGGGGGGATGAGATGATACGGAATATGGTTGAGGGGAGGATGGGAGGGGGAAAAGAAAGAAGGTTTTTTGTTTCTTAGGTGGATAGATTTTGGAACGAATTTGATAGAAGGGAGGACACAACGAAAAGACCTGAAGGAAGGGAGGAATGAAGGCGAAGGGTTCTTTTAATCATTTGTCGTGTCTCTATATTCATTTCTTGCCCAGGGTTTGTGGTTAACAGGCCATTTGGAGGGGGATGGATGGCAGGTAATTTGGGCGGGTGGAGAGGAAGGAGAGGAAGCCACGTGGCCTTTGGATCTTTTCCCTCCTTACAATTCTAGTCAAAATAGTGAGCTCCATCATGCAGACAGACGAAAGGGGCGCACTAGCACGAAAAACGAAGAGGGCGCAGACGAAATAGAGGGAGTAAGGGGAAAAGATGAGGGAATTGAGTATCTTCAACATTAATAAGTAACCAAGCAAGAGGAGCGATAAAGACCCATGACCCGCTCCAGTACTCGATGGTGCCTCAGAGGAGGAAACGACCAAAATTGATGCCGACAACGACATTGCGGCAAGCAGGAAAGAAGTTGGGAAATCGACCCCACGAATCGAATAAAAAGAAGGGCAAGAACGCTGCTGCCCCTAAGCTATTGGCAAAGGACCAATTTTTTTTTCCTTTTCGTGTTTTAAAAAGGAAGGGAAAAGTCTCCTCCCCCGTCCTCGGCTAAACGCAATCCCGCCATCACGACGGCAGCGCCACAGCTCCGCGTTCCTTACCCTCCCTCGCTTCTCCTGATCACTCCCAAGCGTTCCAAACATGCACGCAAACACACACATACACACACACACTTTACCTACCACGCACATCTCAAGAAAGAGAGCACAAATAACACTTTACCTACCACGCACATCGCAAGAAACAAAGAGCACAAATAACGATCACATCCACCCACCCTATGAAATCCTCGATCCCTCCCTTCCTCCCTTCTCCCTCCTTCCTCCCTCCCTCGTCCTCCTCGCTTAAGTCGAGCCAATCGCAATCCCCCCATCAACGTCAAAGGAATGACCTGTGATGTACAGCGCCGCCGGGTCAATCGCCAAGAAACGCACCATGCCGGCCACCTCGCTCGACTTCCCCAGCCTCCCCAACGGGATCGCCTTCTTGATTCCGTCTAAGTCCAGCTTTTCTGTCATGTCACTCTCGATGAACCCGGGGCAGACCGCGTTGACCGTCACCCCACGCGCCGCGAACTCCTTGGCGTTGGCCTTAGTCAGGCCCAGGACACCGCCTTTAGCCGCCGCATAGTTGGCCTGGGCGGGGTATCGGAAGAAAGGGAGGGAGGGAGAGAGGAATGGAGGGAGAGAAGGAGAGAGGGAGAGGTGGTGGGTACTTGTTGTTTTGGGCTGTAGAGAATTTGAGTGGGCCGATGCAAGGGGAAAGAGGAGGGCTAAGTGCAGAAATCGTGACGAAAAAAAGCAGATGTAAGAAGAAGAGAAAGAAGCGCACACCCACCTGTCCAGGATTCCCGATCTGGCCGACAACCGAGGCCATGTTGATGATGCGGCCGCGCCGGGCTCGGAGCATGACGGACGCGGCAGCCTTGGAGGCGTAGAAAACACCGGAAAGATTGATATCGATCACGGCTTGCCAGTTCTCGGGCTTCATGGTCAGGACCAGGCCTTAGGAAGGGAAGAAGGGTTAGGTGGTGGGAAATTGAAGGGATGAGGCAGAGGAAGGGGGGAGCAAGGCCCTTACGAGAGACAAGAATGGACAAACAAATCAACGAATCCATAAATACGTACCGTCCTTGGTGATGCCGGCGTTATTGACAAGAATGGATACGGGGTCCTTGAAGGCCGCGGCGGTCTCCTTGAACAGGGCATCCACCTCGGCGGGCTTGGACATATCGGCCTAGAGGAAAGGGAGGGTAGAAAGGGAGGAAATATTAAATATAACACTATATATTGCCATTCCGTCTCGATTGTTTCCCAAATACCGCCGCTGTATACCTTAATGGCCACGGCCTCGGACCCCAGGGCTTTAATCTCTTCCACCACGGCCAGAGCAGACTCGGCCGAGGAGGCGTAGTTCACCACCACCTTCACACCGTACTTGGCGAGCTCCAACGCGCAGGCTTTGCCGATCCCGCGAGATCCTCCTGTCACAATGGCCACATCCACCTTTTCGCCGGCTGCCGCCGCCATCATGCGCATGGCACCGCTGCTGCGGGCCGTGGCACGGAAGGCGGGGGGAACAAAGGCCAAGGAGGAGGAGGAGAGCATGACGAGCGTCGTTAGGGCGAGGGCGCGGGCAAGCATTTCTGCGTAGAAGGGCAAGTTCAGCCTTGGCTTAGAATTAGAGCCTGTCGCAGGTAGTGCGTGGGATGGCGGCGTGAAGAGGGTGAGAGTTTTGTCTGGCGCGGGTTTGGACGCGTCTCGTCACGGGCGACGTTGCTCGTGTCTCTCGTCGCAGCGGTAAGGAGGGACCACCCGTTGTGGATTGTGAAGCCCATCGCAGCGGCAAGGGGCTGAATAGCAGCGTTTTATGTCTGCTTGGTAAGGTGGGGGGCATAACGCAGCCGATAGCGGTGGCTGTAGGTGGTTTGTGATAGACAGAATTGCCTCGTCTGTTGTTTGGTGATCGGCTTGGCGACGAGGGAGGACACGTAGATTGAGACATAAATGATGACCGGAGACGCCCAGCTTCTCCCGTTCACGCCCTGTCCTGTTGTCTGTTGCCTGGCCTCATAAGCCGGGTTTGTCATCTGTCTATGGCTGTGTGGCTTGTGAGTGCATGAGAGGGTGCTAGTGCTCCCTGCCCAGCCTCATCCCCCGTACCAGCCTCCCTTGCCCCGCTCTCACCAAAACCCAAACGCATCATCGTCACCCTCCATCCTTCCTCCTTCCGTGTCGCACCCAACATCACAACAAAGATGGCCGACGCCGCTAACTTCCGGCAGCGGAACCGCCTGTCGCCCGACGTGACCCGCATCCTGTACGTGCGTAATCTGCCCTTTAAACTCTCTTCGGACGAACTTTACGATATCTTTGGCAAGTACGGTCCTATCAGACAGGTACGTCTTGAGAGTTTTGGGGTGGGAGGGAGAGAACGCAGCAGGAGGGTGAGTGTGAAGGGATGTGATGCCATACATGCGAGTTTCCTGCACTTTTGCATATCATTGCCGGATTTGAGTGACTCGCGCGGTCAATGGGGCATGTTGGCGTGTATCGCCCCTTGGTTCTGCTCTCTTCTCCGGTTTACGGCAACGAGTCACGGTTCCCCTACCTCTTTTGCTCACGGCACTGAATACTTTCCTCCTTTTCTCGTGTTTCCGCATCCTCCCTTTCCCTCCCCCTACACCCAGATCCGCGTTGGTGCCGCAAACGAGAATCGCGGCAAGGCCTTTGTCATCTACGAGGATATTTACGATGCCAAGGACGCCCTCGAGCACTTGAATGGCTTCAACGTATGCGGCCGGTATTTGGTGGTCCTGTACTTTCACCCAGAGAAGGAACAGAAGCGAGTGAACCTGGAGAAGCAACGGAAAGAGGTCGAGGAGCTACGGAAAATGGTCGATGCCGGCAGGGGGAAATGAGGAGCAGACGAAGGAGCAGAAGAGGATGTGGGTGAAAATGTACATGGATGATCAAATGAAAAGGAAAAAATATCGAACGCGCGAAGTTTTGGAGAGAATAATGTATAGAAGGAGTGTAGAAGAGATATCCTCGGGGTGTTGTAAATGTGTTTGAATTCCATGTTTTTTTTCATTGTCAATAATCCTTGGGATGCATTGACGCTCAACGTTAAGGGCAGCGCCACTGCGGGGCATGCCACAGTCAGACAGACTACCACCCTTACACATATCCACGAGATGAACAAGATCTCCTTCTCCTCTTTTTTTTCCCCTCCTCCTGCCGGTGTCTTTTCTAATTTCTTCGCCCCCGCTGAAAGACACCGCGACACGACACAGCCTTCCCGCCTCTTCGTTTGTTCCTATGAATCCCATGCCTTGCTCTATTTCAGCTCGCCTGAGTCAGCAATGACAACCTTCTTGCTGGGAGTGCCACGGGGGGATCCGACGGCCTCCACCTTGCGCACCACATCCATGCCTTCCGTTACCTTCCCGAACACGGTGTGCCGTCCGTCCAACCTGCATGAGTTGTGTTTGTGGGAGGGAAATTTTAAGTCAATGGAAAGGGGAAGATGCCAACCAGGGAAACAGAAGTGAATGGTTGAATGACCGACTACTCTAGGCAAAAAGGAAATAAACGAAGCAGATAAGGGCAGATGGAGGGTGGCTCAAACCAAACCCGTAAGCTACAGTACCAAGGGGTCTCGACGGTAGTGATGAAAAACTGGGAGCCGTTAGTGTTAGGCCCGGCATTGGCCATAGACAGGAGTCCCACGCCTTTATGCTTGAGTGTGAAGTTCTCGTCCGGGAAAGTGCGTCCGTAAATAGACTGGCCGCCGGTGCCGTCTCCGCGAGTAATGTCGCCGCCCTGGAGCATGAAGTCGGGGATCACGCGGTGGAAGGCCGAGCCCTTATAGGTGAAACCGGCCTCCCCCGTAGCGATCTGACGGAAGTTCTCTGCACGTTGGAAGTGTGATTATTTGTGTGCCGGAAGTGGTTGAGAGAAGATGAAAATGTAATGGCGGTGAGACCTTGGGGGTGGAACGAGTCGAAGGAACGGGGTAAACGGAGAGGTCGCAGACTGAGGGATTTGTTTTGGCACTTACCGGCAGTCTTGGGGGCTACGTCGGCAGCAAGCTCCATGATGATGCGGCCGGTCTTCTCCCCACCAATCTCGATGTCAAAGTACACCTTAAGACAGTGCAAGTGAGGCAAGGGGAGAGGACGGAAGTCGGTTTAAGTATCTTTGCAGTCCATCTGACCGCTTTTCTCTTTTCTTCACTACAATCCAAACCTTACCTTGGGGTTCGCGGCCATGGCCAGGCTGCGGGAGAGCATCATACGGCGGCCGGCAGCATGGGCTGGGGCACGAGCGATGGAGGGTCCTACGCGCTGGAAAGCCAAGACGGAAGCACGGGGCAACATGAAGGCAGAGGCGCTGTGAAGGACCACGAGGCAAGCGACGAGAAGAAAGGTGGCGGAGGAAGAATGTTTCATTCCTGTCCGGTGGATATGAATTGACAAAGGCATGAGGTGATAATGCTGGCGTGGCGTGTTGTGCTCTCTTGTCTACACACTATTTCTGTTCCTTCAAGTGCATTCTGCGGTGGTCAAGAAGCCGCCACAAGCTGCAATGCCCTCCTTCACGCGATGACGTCGAAATGGGAGCGTAGAAGTAAAACACTATTTCCTGCGCGGCCTCATTTCTCTTCATACATCATTTCTTGACACCCTCCCTCTATCAATTCTTCACTTATTCCTTCCCTTCCCATTTTCTAATCATTCAAAACTACTGGCTACGCTAAGTCTATTGCTAATCAAAGCAAGGGAGAGAAGTAGGAAGGGGAAGGAGGGAGGGACAAGAGAAGCCATTATCACTTGGTCCCCGCCCACCCCTTAAACAACGCACAAACTTTTCTGTTGTCCTCTATAATATTCTTTGTTTATCTAGCTGTCGAATTGTCATTCACAAGGGCATTATTGTGTACACTAGTAACTATTCTCTACTCCCTCCCATACTCCTATTTCCTTCCCTCATCCTCGTTCCCCTCCTCGTCAAACTCCTATATTATAACCACGGGCTCCACCCAACAAAAATGCGGCACAGGTTGTCAGGATCAGTGGCTTCCGAAATGAGGTACTTGACGTGGCCCTCCACGCCCATGGCATCCCCTCCTGGGTCCTCGTACCCCTTCAGCTTCTGCCGAATGCGCAGCAAAGCCCGCTCCGCGTCGCTCGTTGGCCGCATCATCTCCATGGCGGCCGCCGTTTTCCTCGAATCGATCCGCCCTATCATCTTATACACTGCCTTGCGACGGCGACCGACATCTTCTTCCTCCTCCTCGTCCCCTTCGTCTGTGCCTCCCCCGCCCTTGACACCACTACCACTTAAGACTGTCGTCAATCCCGCCGCTTCCCCAGCCGCCAGTACCTGCGGCACGCCTGCGCGCACCCAACTGTGCAGTGGATCATGGACACACACTTCCAAAATGGTGAGTAAAGACGGGGCATGCTGCCGGAGCACGGCCATGGTCGTATTGCAGCACTGCCGAAACACACCCTCCGTGCCCGTCACCCCCATCGCGTCCACCACGTCCCGCGTCAACCGGAAGGGTACTGTCTCAGGCTGCGGCAAAATTTTTCCCTGTTCAAACGTGTAGCCAAAATCAATGTGGACGAGACCTGCTGTCGCCTGATCCACCAAAATGTTGCTCGCGTGCCGATCCCCAATGCCCAAGACATAGCCAACGATGGAGCTTACTGCCACAGACCGAGTGTAGTGCAGGCGCTTCCGATACCAGAGCGCGGGGTCAGGGAAAGTCTCCAGGAAGAAGAAGCGGAACGCTGGGTGGAAATTCTGAGTGATGGTCTGGTAAGCCTCTCGCCGTTCCTCGCTCGTTCGCGCTGCCTTCAAGAGCTCCCGACACTCCCGCGAGGTGAAGTCCGTGTCGCCATTATAGCGCTCGTGCAAAGCCATGGCCCGATCATTCGAAGCTACCAGTAGCCCGCTCAGATTCCTAGTATTTTCCACAAATTCTAGCACACCGCTCTCTGGCGTCAAGGGCAGGACGCGATACGTCCGAATATGCAGGGCGCGCCGGCGGGCGCGGGGGTCGCGAGAGAGCAAGGTGTTCATTGTCTCAAACACCTGCATCATTATAGCGTCCGAGCGCACATCGTCCGCCTTGATTACCTGTCGATATTTCCGTCCGTCCGTACCCAAGCACGTTATGATCATGGGCCGACTTAAACCCGAGTCTGAATTTATGAAGCGGGATTCGAAACGCTCCACCCGCACCACATGCATGTGGCTGCTGCTGCTTCCGTCTCCGTCCTGCACGTCGTATCGCGCAAATGGATCAAGCCGGGGTATCCTGCTCACCACCGCAGGTAAGGCTGCCAAGATTACACCGCTGCCAGTCCCACAGACCGGTCCCACAGCGCCGCGCCGCAAAATGTCAGGGAAGCTGCGGACAAGAGCCGGCTCGGCCGTGAGCGAAGCAAATGTCAGGCTCTTAGTGTCCTTCATCTCCTGCGAGCGCTTGATGGAGGCCAGGCCGATGTATCCCTCCAAGAGCCGCTCCGTATTCTTGACCAGCGCCTCCAGTATCGAGTTCCCAGTGGCCATCAGCCGGTCCAAGATTCCTTGCGCCGCCTGTACCTTCTCCTCTAAATGGGGCATGCAGTTATATGTATCTCGCGCCGCCGCTGAATTCAAGCGTTTCCCGTGCCGCAAAGCATAAAGCTGCAACAGAGTGTGGTGGGGGTGATCTCGACAAATCCGAAATACCAATGTCTCTATGGCACTGCTAAAGTCAGGTGTACCAGAGCCAAGCCGAGACAAAATCTGATAAATCAAAGGCACAAGCTTATATGTGGGCACCTCAGTCACCAGCTTGGCCATCTCCGCATTCACGGCTGGATTGTCTGCGTTGCCCGGCTCGAACCACAGCGCCACCACCCGAAAGATAGGCCCTAGGTCGTCATCATTATCATCCCCAATGTCCTTCTCCTCTTCCTCCCCGTCAGCGTCATCAACACAAGCGCTACAATGGCCATCATAACTGCTCCTTCTTTCCCCTACTGCTCCTCCTCCTCCCTTACCACCGCCTGGTAACCCTTCCAAGCACAATGCCAAACGGAATTGTTTCAGCGCATCCAGCGAAAGCCCAGACAATGAGTTTACCTGCGCTTTGTAATCGGCCTCGTCCAAGGCCAGCTCCTTTCTCAAACCTCCGATTCGCCGTCTCAAGTCGCTACGCTTCGGGTCTTTTTCGCCCACCCCTTCATACTCTCTTTGAGTCGCCTCCAGCTCCGTCTTACGTTGCCGCAGCAGCTCAGCTTGTCGTACCATCTCCTCGGACTTGAGGCGCTCCGAGCGACGCTGATGAAGCTCAGTCAAAAAATTGGCCAGCGTTAAGTGCGCCCGTCGCCGCTGCGTGCATGTGCCGCCCCCCTCGACGGCGCGCTCCACAGCAGGCCGCAAATGCCTGTCAATAATGCCTTGCGTGCCCTCGGAACGTGCTGCTGCCATCCATCGCCCCGCAAGTTGCCGCGCTTGAACCTCAATTCCTCGCGTCCGAGGCTCTATCACCAATGCCGACCGCTCCAGTGCTTCCAAAGCAGGACCTAACGCCGCCGCTGAACGGATCGCCAAGTCCGCTTCGCCCTTAGCCCACAAAATGCGGGCTTGCTCTAATTTGCAAGCACAGCGATCTACAGTCAGGGCTCCCGGTGTGTTGGCCCCAGGCGCCAGCAACAAGCTTTCCACCCGATCCATCACACTTGCCGCAATAGTCAGGTTCCCCGCTGCACGTGCAGCACCCGCAAGACCGCGCGAATGTCGCACCAGCGCATGGCGCGCGTCCAAGGGAGGGCAGAGCGCACGGATCAAAATTTCACGCACGGCAAGAATAGGTTCAACCAGCTCAAAATCATCCTCCATTGCCCCTCGCGACCGAGCGTGCCATGCAGCAATCAAGGCATGTGCCTCTCCTCGCCGAATAATCCCAATACGAGTTGACGTCAAGTCCACGTTGCTGTCGGCAAGGCAGCTGCTGCCTGCTACAGCTGATATTGCAGAATCCACGTCGTCATTCACGGCCATGGTATGGCTGCTGCTTCCGCCCTTAGCCATGACCTGCAACGCCGCTACCTCCTCTATCTCGCGCAAGGACTGCAAGCGCGCTAACACAGGCGATAAAAATCGACTCGGCTCAGATGGCACTTCCTGCGCTAAGCACGACAACAACCCCAACCGTGCAGTCCGCAAGTGATAGGCGAGTCCAGCATGGTCTTGAGCTGCAAGAGCGCGCAATCCGCCGTGGACATGCTCGTGGTACCGCTGTCGGCCAAGCAGGCTCAACGCCGGTCCACCCACCAAGTCTTCCTCTGCCCGACCCTCCCGGTGCCATGCCCGAAGAGAGCAATCGTCGTTAAGCTCTGAAGGCGGGGTAGCGCTTGCGAAAATCTCTTCCGGAGAATTCAAGGAGGATGAGTCAGCAGCAGAGGGAGGAAAATGCCGTGCCACGAACAAATGCGGTCCCCGTAATGCCGAAGGCGGACTCGACCCACCACTAGAGCTGATGCTGCCGCCCATCGCAAACTTTTGCCAGCGGCAGGCACGCCATGATGTCTCAAACTCTAGCTCCCTCAATGCTGCCTCATGGCTGGCTTGCGCCCGCGTCTCAAGGCCGGCTAGATATGCACCCAACACATGGCCCAAGTCCAACTTTTGCAAAGCGATCGCTGGTCCTGCCAAAAGACCATTACCACCACTCCCTCCCCCTGTTTCACTCATAACTGTCGTACTACCTCCATTTCCACCTTGGGTTCGTTGGAGGACGAGGCAGTCGTGTGCGGCCAGTGCTTGCCTCCAGTCAGGACTCTCGCGAGCAGCCGCCGCCCGTGTTCGCCCCTCGAGGCCCGTGCCCGCTTGAACGCCCTCCGCACCGTCGGGCTCCGCGAGTCGCCCGGATATACGAAGAAGAAGAGAACGAACCTCCCCTAACTCGTTCATCAACAAGGCGGCTTGCTCTTGCTTGTGCTGTTGTGTCTGCTCCTTGGTAGTGGTAGGGACGTTGCTGTTGCGACCACTGCAACTGCTACCAGCGCCAATTTTCTCCCTGCAAGCACCACCACTGCCATCGCTGTGGTCATTGGCTTGAGCCTGATGACGTTGCTGCTCATCTTCCACGTGCAATTCCAAGTACAACGCTGCCGCTGTCAGCGCTCCACACCGCAAAGCTGCCCGTACCACTTCCAACTTGTTCAACCCTAAGCCCATCATCCCTCCCACTGCTGCCACGGCCTCGCGTGCCCTTAGTGGTTGAGATGCGGGGTCCGCTTCTGCAGAACTCGATGCGACCCCACCACGATATCGGGACGTCTTGCTCCCGCTCCCAGTAGAGAGCGAGGAATGTAGCAATGCTTCATGGATGCTTTGAGTACGGAGGAAGACCAATGCAGCAATCAGGGTTTGTAGCGGTCGAGGCCCTGCCCGAGGAAGGCACCATTGCAGACACCGCGTAAGGTGGAGATTCACTCGTTCTCGGGTCAAGCTATGTTGGATCGACGACTGTTGGTGGAGTCGACCGCCCATGCTGTCGCCTTTGTTAAACTGAGTGCCGGTGGCTAGCGAATCGATGAGAGATGATTTTGGTTCCAGGCGCAGGAGACAAAGTAAGACAAGGGGGAACAAGGCTTCGGCCAATGCTGGCTGGCTCCGACAAGCCCCGCCGCACTGAATTAAAAATCTCCGGACAGCCACCATTTCATCGTCCTCCTGCGCCTCCTCCGCCTTCTCAGCTGACAACCTGGTCATAATGCCCTCTCTTATCAGCGTCCAAACTAATTGTGTGATCCACTGCTCGTAAGACCATCGCCTTGGATCCCACGCGCCCCGACTCCACAACGTGCTGCTATTAGAGCGCTGCTGCTGTGCGGAGGCTGCACGTGCAGCTTCAGCCCGCTTGAGCGGCGAGCTCAGGGAAGATGCAACGGCCGCCTCTGCTTCCTCGGCCTCTCGTTGCTGCCACTGCCAGACAGTATCTGCGGCCTGGCTGCTATGCTTGCTGGAGGACCGGGCAAACGACCGCAACAAACCCGCATCTTGCGCCTCAAACCCCAACTCCTCCCCATCCGACGTCCATACCGTTTCCACCCAAGGCCGAATCTCCCATGGCACTGGCGCAGACCCTGCGCTCCAATACTCCTCCTCCCCGCTGTTGTTAACGGGACGAAGCAGCGTGGCCCGCAACGTCTCCACCGCCAATTGTACAGCACGGGCATCTGAGCCCGTAATCATCCCTAGCAGAATCTTGATAGCTTTCCCCACCCTGACTTGACAAGGAGATGCGAGGGATGACGGCGTGGAGGAAGTGGCGGACGAAGCACCCGAGGAACGACGGGAGGTCGATTTTATGCTGTCGCGGCTGCTGGAAGCGGGCGAAGGTAGAACAGATGTTCGTGCATTGCTTGAAGGCATCCACAATACCAATTCACAAGGGGGCACAGTCCCTAAAGCCCCTAAAGCACGCGCCGCGTCAATACGTACGGCCATCTCCTCGAGGCTGCTGGACGAAGAATTGTTCTCACTCCCTCCCCCATTCAAATCATTTTCACTTGTAGCAGTAGCAGCCCTTCCTTGTTCACCTCCACCGCGACACAGAGCCAGCAATGCCGGAACCAATAATCGCCGCACCTCTGGTCCTGGGTCTTTTGGCGGACTGCGTTGAGAGGAGAGCTGACACGTGATTGCAGAGACGGGAGAAAGACGTGTCAACAGCGCCTTGAGAGCTACCAGGCGCGTTACTTGCCCTGCCCTTCCTTGCCCCGTGCTCCTAACCAAGGTAGCAGCAAAGCGCTTGGCGTGCACAACAAGCTGCTGATGTCGATCTTCATCAATGGCGCCCATATGACGATAACGTGCCGACGAGGTGCCGGAGGCTGAGGCTGTGACACGTGCAATCGCTTTACGCACCTCCTCCAGCCCATGCTCCACGTCTTCCTCCCCCAACCACCCTCCTCCCCCAAGCCTTGGAAGTGGATCAAGCTCACCGAGGTATGGCTTGAGTCCACGTTCCTCGATAACCAGATGCTTCAACAGCCCCACCACCTTGGCCGCAATCGCCTTACCCTCTTCCTCCGAGAACTTAGAAGCGGACCGTTCTCCACCAGAAAGAAAGAATAACGACCCTCCGCAGAGCAGCTCTTCTTCCTCCTCCTGCTCCGTCGCTTTTCCTCTCCCATCGCGATGTTGATACCGCTGGCCCCGCAGACGCACTAAGACAGTAAACAGCGAGACAACCAAAGCCCCCATATGGGGACCCAAACGCCCGACCCCACCGCCACTACTGCTGCTGCCGCTGGTGTCACTTAAAGTGGCATCAAGGTAGGTCTCCAATAAGTCTAGTCCAGGGAGGGTGAGGGTATCAGGGTGTCGCTCCAAAGCCCATAGCAGTAGATGAAGCCCTATGTACAGCACGGCAGGCTCTTGCCCTGCTCGCCCCAGCATTGATAGCAACTCTTTGGTGAGCTCTAGCAGGCGACGGGCATGGGCAGGACTCGTGGTTTGCGCGAGGCGCACCTTGAGATGGAGCAGGAGCTCAACGGGATTGCATTGTGACCAAAGCACTGTCAAATCTACCATCTGCAACCCTTCCTTCCCTACCTCTCCTCCTCCTCCCTCACCGCTAGCAGTAGCAGGAAGCCGTGGCGCGTACAAAACCCGCTCAGCCAATGCTTGGAGGGCGGGACCCAAGGCTGCGGGCTTAAGCGTGTACAAAGCACTGTTGCCGCTGGTGGTGTTCGAAGATGCAGGGGGAAGAGCCGGTGGTTCAGGCCCGAGCATGTCGATCATGGCCACCACCACATCTTGCGGGTACCTGGCCACGTCAAGCCCCAGTCCGCTCTCCAAATCTTCCTTCTTGGCCTTAGGAAGGCACCGACAGAGAAAGGCCTGAAGGTCTGCTAGTTGCGCGGCGGCTGCGTTGTGGAGAGAGGATTCTGCTAAAAGCAGTAGCTCAAGGGCCTTGAGTTCCACCATGTGTGTCTCCAAAACATCCGCCACACGTCCCTCCCGAAGCACAACCGACTGCTGCTGCTGCTGCCGTGATTGCTGACGATCCTTGCGCGGACAAGCCTCAATCTGCAAGCCCTCCCCCTCATTGATCGCGAACATCAATTTCTGTCGCTGGAGAAGCTCTTTGGACGGTAGCCCCGCGGCCAAAGCCAGAGAATCCAACAACTCGAGGCGATATGTGAGCGAGTAGCCGCCACCAGCCAAGCACGCTAGAGGCACCAATATGGGCAATGCGTCACGTACAAAGGCCCTAAGCAATCGTTCTTGCCGCGCAGCTGCATTCTCGGTCTCTTCCTCCTGATCATCCCTTGATCTCGCCGTTGTAGCTTCAAATGGGTCGCCCTCCTTTTCATCCTCCTCTCCCTCCCCTTCCCCATTCTCAGAAAGTCCGTCTCCTTTTCTCCTCTTTCGTATAGCAGTAGCAGCTTCGCCGTAAGCAACAATCATCTCATGTGCTCCTCTCTTCCGCCCACCCATCAATACCAAATGAAGTGGGAAATCCCCCAATGGCAAACGCAAGACGACCAACCACTCATGCATCAAGAAAAGCAAGTGCTCCTGTAGCAAGCTTGCCGTCGAAGGGTAGCCCAAACCTCCGGCCAATGATGACAACACTACCTCCACCATCGGTTGCACTACTCTCGCTGCCCTCGCCCGTGCTGCAGCTGTAATCGCCTCGCGAGAAGACGATGAGCCTGCTACTGGCGCGCCTGCCGGTGCTCCCCACCATCGACACAGTACCAGAGCAGCCAATCTCGCTACCTTGTTCGACGCCCGTCCCGCAGTCCCAAACGCCATCAGCTGGCCCAGGCGTCTCTGCAACGAATCGATCGGGAAAGGGGTAATCGGAGATGAGGTGTTGGGGGGAAGAGACGCCACATCAACCGCCTCATCAGCACCTGGGCCTTCTCCGGGCCCTGACAAGACGCCCTGGCGACGATACTGCTCCCAAACACTCAAGCTATTGGGGTACACCGAAAAGACGGCAGGCAAAGCCCGAGAAGCTGAAAAACGGACCTCGCTGTCCCAGTGCCTCGAGCTGTGCACCAAGCAAGTCAAAAAAAGCTTGCGCGAGGTATTGTCGCCCCGCACGGACTCCGACACTTCAAAAAGAGCCTTTCGTGTATCCGTTTCCAAGCTCCGATTATACCAACTCAACTCCTTCCGCCCCACAAGCTCAAATGAAGACCACAATCGATCCTGGACCGGGGCGAGTCCCTCCACTAGCCATCGGGGGCTCTGACGGCTCCCCAAATGCTGCAGCATGCGCCATAAATGATGCAACCGAATCTCTTGTCCCACCGTCACGCCCTCCTCCGTGCAGTTACTACCAGACACGGCCCTCGACAAGCTCTCACGCCAGGCAGAGTTAGCCACTGCAGTGGGGTCCTGACTTACCCATCGCTGGAGCTCCGCTAGGTGCGTGACGTACTCCTCGGGGTCCGCGAGTAGGAAAAAGACATCGTGCCACAACCTTGCCAGATCCAAACCCGGCTCGTCCAGCAATAGGGAGCTTACCGCCTTGACGAAACGATGCGCGTACAAGTTGTTAGGATCGATTACGAGGGCTACACGGGAGTACGAAGCCAATTCCCGCGCGGAGAACCGTCCAGTGGCTGCAATCTCATATGCCAAGGCACAGTCTCCGCGCTGTATAACTCCTACACCCCGTCCCCGCCCGCCCTTTTCCCGACGTTGCCGCTGCTGCATCCGCTGTTGCTGCTCCTGGCCATCGTCCTCGTCCTTGTCTTCTTCGTCCATGAGCATGTCGTCCTCTGTGCGACTCGAGGCATACAAGTGACGCTGCGCCACAGAAAATACCTCGTCCTCATCGTCATCCATCAGGTCATCCTCCTCCTCCCCATCCCCCTCATCCCTTTCTCCACGAGCGCCAGCAGTTACCTCTCCCAACCCCCTTGGCAACATCAACGTCAATGCATCATCTACCCGCTTCTTGAAAAAACGCAATACACTCAGTGCCTCGCGAGGCAACCTCTCCTCCCCCCAGCCCGCGCTCCTCATCCCTCCCTCTCCGTTCTCCACCCACAACCCTACCTGCTCCAAATCCCCGTATCCATGCCCCTCAAAAGTCAAAGGCAGATCTTCCAGGAGAGAACTAAAAACATCCAACACCAAGGCACCCGCCTCCACCACCTCGTCAGGGTTCGCTCCTCTTCCCCCTTTTCCTCCCCCTCGTCGTCGGCTACTGTTCTCCAGCCTGGGCCAAGGCATTCGATCCAAGCATTCAGCCAGCCTCCCGAGCAATTCCTGTACGCGTGTAGCCAAAGACATAATGCGGGGGACACCTGGTGGGAAATCCTCCAGAGCGTCAATCATTGTTTCGTCCCAATCATAACCTGTCTCCACGGTGGCTTGATCCAACTTGACAGCCAACAAGACAAACATAGTCTTTACAAGCAGAAGCAAGGCCACCCGAGCGCCCTCCCCGCTCAAAGCAGAAGCATCACCCCCCGCCCCTTGTGTGGAAGACAGTGCCGAGCCTATTGACAGAGAGGTAGTACCCTGACTACTGCCAGCTGTTATCCCTACCCCGTTGCTGCTGTCGTTGATGCCAAACAAAGACGTGCAGGCCGCCTCTGTCAATGCCTCCAGGTGCCGGACCACCCGCAGAGCCACCCCTCCTACCTGTACTGGTGCGCTTCCTCTTCCCGCTACCCCTCCCCCCCCTGCTCCCAGCCCCCACCTTCCTCCACCACTACCTCCTCCTCGTCGTCGCCGTCGCAAGGGCTGCCCTCCAGCCGAGCACACTTTGGGCACTACTGCTGCTACAGCTCCTGATCTGACCGTAACACCCTGCAAAGCAGGACTTAATCCCCTCGGGTAAATCGAGGCTCCAGCGCCCGCCGCTGTTGCTGCTGCTGCTCCTGCTGCTCCTGCTGCGCCTGTGGCGACGGCCAAGGAGAATGACGTGCCAGCCTCGCCACTCCCAATTATACTCCCGCCCCGCCATAAGTTGCGCTGTCCATGCAAACAAAAATGCATCCTGACCGCCCCACTCTCCCCTCCATCACCCTCAGAACCACTGCTGATGCTGCTGTCACCATTTTCATTCCTTTTTCCTCCTTCTAGAAACGCTGTCAGCTGCCTCTGCCCCTGTTGCTCTGCCAGCGTCCTCCATGGACTCGTCAATGACCATTTCAGCTTCCCTACCATAAAAGATGACAAGGATGATGATGGCTTTCCCTCCTCTCCGCCTCCACATTCTCCTCCTCCTCCTTTTCTCTCATTTTCACCAACCCCCAAAGGCGACAACTGATAACGCGAGGCCTCTAGCAAATCCACCAACGCTGCCAACGCCCTAAAGATAGCTTTGGATCTATCTCTTACCGTTGCACGCGACAAGAGCAGTTGCCGACAGACCAAAGCCATCAAATAATCTCCTACACGCTCCACTCGACTCCCCGGCTGCGGCAAGCTCCGCCGCTGCCGTTGCGCCACTGCTACTGCTCCATTGCTCTCTCCCTCTCTCTCTACTCCATAATCCCCCCAATCGCCTTCCACAGGAGAGTGATCCAAAAACCCACACGACACCCGCCCGCCAATGTTTCCGCCCAAGGACAATCTCGACGCCACTCCATCCGGCCCGTCCAACACCCCCCCCCGTCGCAGCAAGGCATGCAGCAACGCCAAGGACCCCGCCGAGTCTTGCACTGTGTGAAAAGCCGGCAAGCCCCACAATTGGTCTCGCGCTCGAGCCAGGTCTGTATCACCGAGAAGCACAGGATGCCTCACCATGATGGCCAGCAGGCGGAGGACCCCCTCCCCCAGCCCTAGGCCATGCACGTCCAGCCGGCCCGTTGTCGACCAGCACTTCAGGTCGGGTCGAAGGAGGATATGCAGCACGCTGCTCCACGCCGCGCGGAGTTGGGTTGGAGATGCAGTGACTGCCGGACGCCGGATGCACACTTGTGCCAAGGCTAGCAGAGCGGCCACGGTCCACATCAAGAGAACGCCCTCTCCTCGTGACGCTAAGCCCCCCTCTAGCAACGCCACCATATCCAGCAAGCCCTTACCCTGCACACTGCCGTCCAGCACCCATCCCTCCCCCCCCACCGGCAGATTCTCCAACACCGCCGTCAATATCTGCAAATAAGCAAGCGTAGAATTCGAACCCCCCCTTCCTCCTCCAGCCCCTTCTCCTCTCCCCCCAACGCTGCTCCCAAGTGTAGACTGCGTGATTCCCCCTCCTTCTCCGCCGCCGCCTTGTGTCACTTGTGTCGGACCTACTCTTCCACCACTACCACAACCCATGAACAAAGGGCCACGTCCCAAGGCAGGACGCCCGCTGCTGCTGCTACTACACAGATTACCCTTAAAAGCTGTGCCTAGCGCTTCCAAGATACGGTCCACCGGGTCTTGCTCCTCCAGATAGGAGCTGTATGTGGCAGTTGACCCTTCTTCTCCAAATTTCCCTCCTCCTTTTCCTCCTCCTCCTCGTGCAAAACCCACAATGCTGCCCCTCGCAGGCTCCATCCGTGGGTGCTTATTGACCTGAGACGACGCTCCAAGTGCCGAACCCCTCCCACGAGACCAAGTTCCATGAGCTATTTCTCTATCCCCCGCCATCTCCAAGGTCGTCTCCCTCCCAAGGCCCGGACCCCCTCCTTCCTGTGGTCTCCTCCTCCTCCTCTTCCCCGCCTGCTTCCCCCCCGCCCTGCTCGTCGCATTCTTCACCCGCATGGCTAATAACACCTCCGCTGCCAGCACCAGCGCCAACCGCTCCCTGTACTCCAAAGGCAACCATGTCTCTCCCCTTCCCTTTCTGCCCCCCACGCCATGAACTGTGGCCCGCGCATGCTGCCCCGCGTTGCCCACACAGTCCTGCAGCGCCACCTCCCACATCTGGTCGAGATGTGACGACACGTAGTCACTCGGGTCGAGAGCCCAGGGATGAGCCAAGGCCAGTCGCGCTCGTGCAAGATGTAGCTGGAGACGGAGGTGCTCGAGGAAGGTGGGCCGCTTGGATGCGTGCATGTAGGGGCAGCATTGCAGGGCCAGGTTCAAGACGGCCTCCCCGTAGCTCATGTCTAGGTCGTGCTCTCCCAGGGTTAGATGGGGCGCGCAGTCAACCCCATATTTCAGCAGCAGGGTGTTTAACGTCGTAAGCACCTCTTCTGCTACGTCCGGAAATACGTTGACACCGGCCTTGCGGGCCTCCGCGATCCCATGCCGTCCTGCCCACTTGCCCGCAAATCGCACCACCATCCGTATCAACCGTGCGTTGCCGTTAGCAGACGACCCGCCGCCGCTCCAATCCCCTCCTGAGGTAAAGTCTCGCCGATAATTGGCCACCAAATTGGCCAGAGCTTTCGCCCGCGTGGCAGTGGACGCTCCTAATACTCCCCCCTCCTCGTCGTCGTCCTCCAGGGACCGGATCAACCAGTCCAGACAATGTTCCGCCAACCGTCGACTTAGGCCCTCGCAATACTTGGGCTCTTTCAAAACAAGCTCCAGTAGTTGAAGTGCACTTCCCGCTGTAGTCGTGTGGTCTATCCGGACCAGCGCGTCTGTGACTAAGGCCTCGACATGCGCCACCAGAGGCCAGGCTCCTTCCTTGAGGGGGGCACGTCGGACCAGCCCCAGAAGGAATAAGCCCACGTCTTCTTGCTGGGCTCGCTTGCTCTTGCTGTTCCGGACCTCATCTTGTACGTATGTAAGAGCTGTTTGCACGACTTCCTCCCAGCGACCCGCCTTGGTGAGGATGGTGGCTGCACGTTTGGGGTCGGAGGCGACTTCTGTGATGTAACGCACCGCTTCCTTTTTATCCACGGCCCGAGAACCTGGCTGGACCAATGCATACAGCGCCTCATTCAACGAGGAGATGGCCATAGCCTTACGGCTGCCCGCCATAGTTCTCCTGTGGTAATCGAGAGTATGGATGGGGTGGGACGTGTGAGAACGAAAAACGCGGATGCATGATGAAGGAACGTCTCGCTGAATTCGTGTCAAGTGCGCTGAGTTTTCTCTTTCGGAGGCTGCCCGTCAGCTACCTCGAAGCTGTTTGTAAGACAATGAACGACATGGAAAGAAGGTGGCGTTATTTTTTAGTCTCTAGAGTAATGGAAAGGAGTGGAGGCCGTATGATGATGTGATGGTCGACGAAGTACAGGACAGGATGGGGGAGGAGGTTGACCTCTGGGCCCATGGGGAAAATCAACTTAACTCAACTAAATAATTTACTTTTTTTGGTATTGCAAGCGCAGCTCTTAAATATCTGTCCTCAAGCAAAATAGTTGGGTACCCCACCCTCGCTACCCTGATATTCATGGACAATGATGCCATGACGGCCCCAGATGATTGGATCTAGGGACAAGGATGAGCGGGAGCTTGTGCACACCACGAGTAGAGATAATGGCCACGAAGAGCCGACCTATTATGAGACCGCGCCTTCATCCTGGTGGGTGCCACCATGTGTACGTGGAAGATAAGAGGAAAAGGATGGACTGATAGGAGGATGTGTAACTGGGAGAACTTGACGAGGAACAAGGGATTAGAAATGGCGATGAAAAGACGAAGAAAAGAAGGAACACAATCATAAGTACAACTGCTTCACTTTTTCCGCTATTCGATTTGTCTTTACATATTCGCTATGCGCAAAACTCAGTGGACAATTTATCACATAAAGATGCTATGTACACACTTCCCCCGCTCCATGCACAGCATTACCAAGCTTCTAATTCTCACTCCCCATTTTCTCCCCCCCATCCCTCCCACGGAGTCCTTACGTATTCCCTCCAGCCCTCATTTCCTACATCTTCTTCCCCAGACTAATCGCCGAGACCACGAATGACAACAGCGAGCCGGCACTCAATCCTCCCGTCATCAGCAGCACCATCACATTCCCCCCTCGTTCCGCCAAAGCTGGTGGCAACTGCGCTGGTCCCGTCATCATGGCCAAGGAAGAGAGGTAACCATTGCTGAAAGAGAAAGCAATCATGAAGAGGGTGGGCCACCAGTCCTCGGCGAAGACAACCGGAAACGCCGAGCCTTCCACATTGCAGAGGAGGAAAAGGGGAAAAAACATCACGCGGGCAGCAGCGTACAAGCCCAGGCGATGGAAGGGGGGGAGGAAGCGCGAAGGCAGGTGACCCGCTAGAGTCCGGCCGCCCCAATCCCCCAGATTGAAAAGAAGGAATTGAAAGGGAACGAATGCCTGGTTAAAGAAAATGCTGTCACTCTCGCATCGGGAGACGGAGAAGATGTGTACTGTAGTGGAGGGGAAGAGGGCCAGGGTTACAAAGAAGACCAGGAACACGGCCACGCCCGGCGAACCCAGGAGCCGAAGGAGGTCCACAAAAGCCACGTGCTGGTGAGGGTGATGGCCGTGGTGGCGGTTGGAATGATGCGCACAAGCCTCAGTGGTAGAGTCAAGCAGAAAAATCGGTGCATTGCTTTTATGCTGACGGATGACGCTCTTCTCGAGTACCTGCCCATCCTCCCCTTCCTCCGCCCTCAGCAGCGGAGAAGATGGCTCCAAGTGTGGGAGGGCCGCGCAAGGATCCAGGGCCGGCAAGATACCAACGAGTGTTCCAATACTACCTTCATCGTCGCTGTCCTCCTCCTCTTCCTCCTCCTCCTCCTCCCACTCCTCCGTTTGATCTTCTCCTGACTTCCCTCCCTTCCCTAGCTCCTCGTCGCTGCGCGGGGTGCCCGCATCCTCGGTGTTATCTCCGCTGCTACTCCTGCTGTCACTGCTGGTACCGCTGCTAGTACCGCTTTTACTCGCTACTGTGGCCCTTGCCTGCCCTCTTTCCACCCCTTCCAACCCTCCCGCTGCTGCTGCTGCTGCTGTTCCTGCCTCGGCATCTGCAGCCAAGAGCTTGCTTTTGCTGGTGTAGTATTGGGCTAGGGGCATTCTCTCGAGGAAGAGAAATGAGATTATGCACACGCCCAGGACCAGCACGGCCGTCCCGAAGTAGGCGAAGGCGCTCAAGTCCACTTGCTTGTAGCCCGCACACACCGCCTCCGGCTCTCCTTCCTCCCCCCCGCTCTGCACGTCCGCCTTCGACCGCACGCTCACGCACACGTCATTTGCTCGACTGATCACCGCCGTAACTAGGCCCGCTGAGGCCACAATCAGGCCAGCGAGCCCCTGCCCCGCCATCATGGCCTGGGTGTACCTGGGCGGGAAGACAGCGGCATACCCGAAGATGGCCGCCTGGAGGAGCGACGTGCAAAGCCCGCATAGCGCCACGCAGATAGCAGTAAAAGCGAAGAGAAAATTGCGAGGGATGTCTATGACGAGGACCAGGGCGGCGGTGGCGGCAAAGAGGGCGAGGAGGAGGGCCAGGGGGAGGACGATGCGGCGGGTGAGACTGTGCTCGGCAGCAGCCTTGGCGTGGCGGACGAGGAGGGCTTGGAAGAGCAGATTGCTGGCCATAAAGGTCAGGGAGAAGACTGGGAAATGGATTGTTGCGAAGGAGGGGAAGAACGATTGTGAAGTGATAAGGGGGGTTCAAGATTGGTGACAAGCACGACGAGGAGATTAAGGGGGGTGGACAAGCAAAACACACCTCAATACCCCAACCAAATGGCCGGAGAGACACAACCAATAGGGTAGCTCCCTGACTTTTCCTGGTAATTATTACACGAGGAGGAATAAAACGTACAGTTCTCAAAATCGTGTTGGCGAGCGGTGCCACAGAAGCGCTGAGCGTAGTAGCTAGCCGCGGTGATAAATGCTGCCGAAGTGTGTGTGGAGTATTGGACGGGACGGGAAGACATTTTGAGACTACGAGAAAGTCAAAACACGTAGAGCAGATGCTTCGATAAGAGGAATAATCACCACCCTGAAAGATCACCTACCATTCCAAGGGTAGAGCTGGGCAATGCCGTTTAGGTAGAAGATGGCTGTGAGGTAGGCGGGAAGGGACAGAGCAAGAAATTGTGTGCCTATGAGTATAATTTGTGGCATGGAACAGAGATCATGTCTACCGACTGCACGCAAACACAGCCCCGATATCGTGCTCGGCGTACTATCAAAGCACATGCACCGAATCGAAAACGGGGAGCAGGGAAAGATCAGTTTGAAAAGGAGTGTGCCATACGCACACCTCGGAAAACACCAAATGCACGCGGGTACCACCGCCTGCACGTACCATAGGCCATATTGTATTTGTCGGGAGGGATCATGCTGTGTGTGCTCGTCTCGTCTAGGAGAGCGACCTGCATGGAATTTGGTGTTTGCAAGAGAGATAGTCTCATAGGATGATGGTGAAGCTCACAATTGCGAGGACGACGATTGGCGCGGCATGAAGAGGCTGGAGGTAGGGGGAAATGTGTCCGCTACCTACGTCTGTACGGGGGTGTGTCGGTGTGGCCGAGAAGGCGTGAAAAAGCAGGGTAGTGAGGCACCTCATATGTTTTCCCATGTCAAGCTCAACGTGTCGACTGTCGACTGTCATACATTGCTCTCAATCATCCCCCCTAATAATGGTGCGTAGGTACCTCTGCTAGAGAACAGCAACACGTGGCGTCCCTTGATCTATATTTAAAACCAGCTCTAGTTAACACCCGACAACAAACATCAGGTGCTGGTGGGGGAGCGGGACCGGGTCATGGACCTCGCCACAAACCTGCATCGATGGTGCGTGAAGAGGAGCCACTCGCCTCTCGGCAGGACTACTCCCATGGAGTTATCCTTACGTCCAATATGAATGCGTAATGCGTGGATTCGAAAAGCTGTAGTACTGAATGCCTTGAATATTGTGTACGTGGGGGAAAATCCCCGTGCATGTAAATAAAATATTACGATTTGACGGCGAATTCCTTCACCTTGCTCGCCTTGTGACAAAATTCTTGTATTTGTCGTGCGCAAAAGATTGAGCTTCCGGGGAAAGCGAGTGTCATTTGTTATGAGGAAGATGAAATGCCTAAGTTGTGGACGGCGTGCAGTGAAAGTGATAGAGATCCATGACACCGTAAGCTAATAAATCAGGCTCGGTGCAGCGTGTGAAAAATGAAGATCGAAAGGCGGGATCGGGATGACCAGAGTTAGAAAGTGTGTGCGTTCACGTAAAAGGAGAATTGAGACATGAATGATGACCAGATATATCACATTGGTATTCTTCATGCTGTGTTCGTAAATTATATTTTGTTGAGAGAGTAAAGGGCAAGTATGGTCTATGGCGTCAATTACTCATATTGGGGTTGAAGCGCTGACAGTGATTTCCCTCCTTCCTTCCCTCCCTCCTTCCTTCTCTCCCTGAAAAACAAATCACGATCGATGGACTCAATACCTCCCTCCGCTACGTTGACGAAGAGATCGGCCAGTTAGAACGTGGCTTGCACGAAACTTCTCTCCTGCTCTCTAGGTTTCGTGCAGGAACAAGATGCAGATTGCTAAAAGTGTTTAAAAGTGTGACTTGTTGAGCTGGTCAGCTGTGTAGGTCTTTTGGAAAACCCTAACCCTAACAGAGTCCAGTGTGTTGTTTTTTATTTTGGTGGAAAATAAGTTTCTTCTAGGTTTTCAGGTAACTAAAAAACGCCTCAAGCAGTGAGCAGAAGTACCAATACTACTGCACCACCACCATCACTAGCATCAGAAAGTAACCATCACCACCAGCGTTTTGAACGATCTATCTTACATCTTTCGGGCGTACCTGTACCGGCTTTGGGTGTGAAGGAAAAGACTTTAAAGGGGGGGCCCGGGGGGGCCGGGGGGACGAAAAAAACGTTAAAACGAACGTTTGCGTCAAAAAAAAAACTACTAAGCATTGTGCTTTTTCGTTGGTTTGCATACAAAACTGCACCACTCTCCTTTTTCTCTTGTACTTTTTCTGTACATTGTATTTGTCAAAGCTTGTGTTTGGTCTCTCAAGAGCCATGACATCCAATGCACGCCTTGTAGGACGCGAAGTAGGTCCAGCTCGTTTCTTTGGTTGTGCTCGCTGTGTCTCCCCTCTCGCGTTTACGATGCGGGGGTTTCCTTCTCTCGCCCCCTCCCTTTTCGGTACCCACGTTTGTGACAAAGCTCTGTGATCGACGTCGAAAGTACGTTTGTGTGCGCTATTTATAGCCAGCAATCATATCTGTACCCACGGTGCGCGGCGGTGCGAGGCGTCGTTAACGGCCCATGTACCCGCCTCCCGCACCCGTCTCAGGGTTCCAAATCTGCCGTCTGTTTACCCGTCTTCTCCCTCTTTTATAACTGGACCCCCTCTTTCTCTTTTATGTACCCATGCACACATAGCCGTATCCATTGAACCCATTCTACACATTACGTACAGCACTCTCTTCAAACCGACTGATTTGGACTCATGGTGGATTGCGGCTAGTCTCGCCACCTCGGCGCAGTGGCGTAACCCATCTACTGCGCAGGGCACTTGAGGGGCCCGAGATGAAATTGGCACCACAACACTTCAAGGCAGCCATCAGAAGGCGTGCTGATTTGCGTCGCACATGTACGAACCCGAACGCATCTTCTCCCCCGCTCTTTCCTTTCTTTCTTCCTTCTCTCCTCCTGATCTCAGTCCTCCTTTCAGAAGCTTCCCTTTTCCCTCTTCGTTGCCCTTCTTCTTCCCTGTCCTCATTTCCCAGACTTTCCTACTTCCCTCTTCACTCCCCTTTCTCCTTTCCACTTATTCACTTTTCCTCCTCCACCCTTCTTCCTATTCTCTTCTCCCTCACCTTTCTCCCTCCTGCACTCCTCCTCTCCCTCTCCCTCCTTTTCCCTCCACATCCCCCCTCCTCCTGTCCTTTTTTGCCGCTGGATGTCATCCTCTTCTCTTTCTTACTTTCTCTCCCTCTCTTCTTCTTTCTCACTTTATCCCCCTCTCCTCTTTTTCACATTTCTAATAAAATTCTTCCTCCTCCTCCCATTTCGTCTTCTCTTTCTTCCCTCTTCCTCATCCCAGACGGAACTTAAATCGTATGTAGCAAAGTATTTGGTCAAGCAGCTACTCTAGAAGTAAAAGCACTAAACTTCCTCTTATTAACGCTTCACACCAGTACAGCAAAAAAAACTCCCGTGTGAAACACCATAGATCGCGCATTTTCATGGCCTATCCTTGGTATCATCTTCGCCCTCACGATGGCTCACCCGACGTAGATTCGTACCTCAACCAAGATTTTAACATCAGTAAGGCCAACAAGGATAAATGGAGTGTCTAGGGCTGCCTCAACGATTCTTATGGGAATTATGGTACCTTAGTTGGTCACTCCTCGGTGACTGCAGAGCTTAAAGACTCAAAAGACGTCACCGTGAAGTTTATGGGTGCGGCTGAGTGAAACAACGATAACTTTATCATTTGCCAAGGCATGGCCGGTTGTAATTTTATTCAGTAAACCTCTCCTTGTTGTCATATTGCACATCAAATATGATAGCGATAAGCACGGCGCCTTTGAGAAGAATGCTTTGTGAGGAGAGTAAGGGAGAAGGACATGAGGAGAAAGGAGGGAAAGGTGAGAAAAGAGGGGAAGCAGAAAGAGAGAAAGAGGATGAAGGGAGGGAGAGGAGGGCAGGAAATAGAGGAGGGGGAAGGAGGGGAAGTGAAAGAGGAAAAGAGGGAAAGGGAGGAGAGAAAGCAAATCAAGGAGAAGTGGAGGAAGGGGAATGAAGAGAAAGACGGAATGAGAGGAGGAAAGGAGGAAAGAACAGGAGGAGGGGAAAGAAAGGAGAGGAGGTAAAAGGAAAGAGGGATGAAGAGGCGAAGGGGTCTTGAGAAGGAGACGAGGGGAAGGGGGAAAAGGGATAAGAGAGAAGATGGGGAAGGGGGGAAGAGGTAAAGGGAGAAGGGAAGGACAGGAGGGGGAGGGCAAAAGGGGAATGGAGGAGGACAGGGGGAGGAGGGTAGGGAGGGAGGGCAGGGGAGGGGATCAGATATAAGGAAGGAAGGGGAGGGAAGGAGCTGTAGAAGGAGAGGTGAGGTGAAAGGAGGGTAGAAGAGGAGGACAAATGGTGGAGTGGAAGGGGAGGAGGCACTCGTCTAGTTGATGTGACGAACTAAGAAGTCGATCAAAAAGCCATCATCAGGGGATTATTAAAAGTCCCCCGCTCTTCACACATTGTCTTCGATGTAAATTCAAATAAAATTCAAGCATTAGTGAATAGAGCCTATATGCCTCTACATACACAAATGTAAGGGTTGGAGATGCACAAATCCTGTAGTTGGAAATGCTGATAGGTTTACAAGGGGAAATGAATTGAAGAGCCAGTGCAATATGAGAAGTAGAAAAACCAGCTCAAACGGAAGAGGAGAGGAGGAGGGGAGGAGGAGAAAAGGGAGAGAAGGAAAGGATTAAATGAGGAGGTGGAGGAGAAGGACAAGGGTGAGGACGAAGAGGGAGGAGGCGGGGAGAGGCTCGGAGGACGAGGAAGGACGGAAGGAGGAAAAGAATAAAAAGTAGAGGAAAGAGGTTGCTGAGCTGAAGCACGGGAGGAGGAGGAACACGTAGAGGAGGTGGGAAAAAGAGGGGAGAGGAGGAGGAGGGAGGTAAGGAGAAGGAGAGGAAGAGAAGGAAAGGAGAAAGGGGGAAACGGGAGGGGGCAGGGTAACAAGAAGGAGGAGAATTAGGGGGTGAGAGGGAGAGGAAAAAGTGGGAAAGGAGGATGTGAAGGAGTAAAGTGGAAAGGACAGAGAAGGAGGATGATGAAAAGAAGAAAGGGGGTAAGGACAATCAGGAGAAGGAGTGGAGGAGGGGAGGGAGGAGAGGAGAATAGCGAGAAGGAAGAGGATGTGGGAGAGGAGGAAGGGGGGGGGGACTGACCAGGAATGCTATGATTACTGTGCGGAGGACTCAGTAAGATACCAGCAGCGCATCCTACTATCACAGGGTGTCAGGTATTTGCCTCCAGCAAGAGTTCTTTGTAAGTGTATTAGCGCCTCGCCGCCACTAATGGTCTTTGCAAGCTCCCTGTTACCGACACGAAGAGCACCGAGAAGCATCGAATGAGAGCCAGAAAGCACCTTTGCAGGCCGATATTGTTACAGAGCCCGAAGGCAGCACCGAATCGAAGCCCCACAGCAGCCCCAACAAGGAGCTACTCGGAAGCATCAAGTGATATAGAGCTCTACGGAATCAAATGTCCGGTGTATCAAGAAAAGACGCTTCTGTGCTTTTTGCGCCTCTACCCCTCACCGAGCGGATGCGATGAAATCATTTCATTTGCACCTTTCTCCCTAGCAACGTATTTTGTGTCACACGCGTACGCTCATTCTCCAATTCTACACTGAATCCTCTTTACGCATCTCCCTCACACACTACATATATCAAATCATTTTTGTCTCACAGGTATACGCCATTTCATAAGCCTGAGCCCAACCGGAAGACATGCACCTGCCCGTGATACTCTCCCTGCTTGCAGCCCTAGGCGGCGCCTGGGCACCGCCTGCCGTCGCCGAGGACTGTCCCCGTCTGGTTCTTGACGCCAAGGCACGCCCCAATTTCAAGCGCGGGATCGTGGCAGGCCGACAGAAGGCCAAGATCACCGTCAGAGTCCAAAGCAAGCAAGCCGCGCAAGACGTTAATTTCAAGATGGTTCTGCCCGCTGGCTTGTCTGCGGTTAAGCTGAGGGCTCGCCCGTCCCGCGTCTTCTCCCCGGCACAGAGCGTTGAGAACCCGGATGGGACAACGGCCGTCTACTGGACGGACTTTCATGTCAAAAAGAACTCCAAGCGCATCTTCCAGGCAATGGTTATCGCCGACAACTGTGCACCTGAGGTGCTTGATGTCACGGCCTTGGCGTATCTTGTCAACGCGACGGACTTGTCCACTTACTGTGATGTACCTTTGGCCGAGCCCACAGTCTTGCGTGTGCGATATCCAGGCGACAAGGTGGGCAAACACGCTTCGTCGAAGCCTGTCACGTGCGCTCCAACCCCGGCCCCTAGCGGAAATCCCACAATTCCCTTTCAACTTTTTGGAGAGGGGCAGCGATGCTTGGAGGCTGGACAATTGGCGCCTTTTGCTCCAGGTCGCCGTATATTGGAACCAAAGGATGCGGAGGATGACCCGCAATCGCTCAGTGACATAAATGGCAAGCATCGCCGACTGGATCCTGAGCAGATTGATACCTCGACGGAGTGCTTCGAATATTGCTCGATCAACGGGAATGAATCGACTCCATTTTTCTTCAACTGGAATACGGTAACAAATCAGTGCTTTTGCTGCGGTGGAGAGTGCACTCTGATTCTTGACCCTGATTTTGAAGCCTTCAAGGTGGTCGAGGCTGCTACTGGAGCCCCCTCAGCATCTCCTTCCATAAGCCCGACAAGCAACCCCTCGGCTTATCCATCAGCTGGTCCAACTCAGTCTCCGACATCTCCACCTCCGACCGCTACGCCTACTTCATCTCCGACTTCACCGACACTGAGCCCTACGGCAGCACCGACACAGAGCCCCACAACAGCAGCACCAACACAGAGCCCCACAACATCAGCTCCGACACTGAGCCCTACGGCAGCACCGACACTGAGCCCTACGACAGCAGGTCCGACACTGAGCCCTACGGCAGCACCGACATTGAGCCCTACGACAGCACCGACACAGAGCCCCACAACAGCACCGACACAAAGCCCTACGACAGCACCAACACAAAAACCTACGACAGCACCAACAATGAGCCCTACAACAGCACCGACGCTAAGTCCCACGACAGCACCGACAAAGAGCCCTACGACAGCACCAACACAAAGCCCCACGACAGCACCGACACAGAGCCCCACGACAGCACCGACACCAGCACCAGGCGTCACGTGGACGCAGCAAAACAACAGTGATATACGTGACTGGTTTTCCATAACATCTTCATCCGATGGCACGGTACGTATTTGAATGCAGGACATCATGCAAGATGCAGGATATCGACGTCGTAAATATAAGTTGCATGGTGTGTGGATATCTCGTCATAGGTCGCAATTTCGTACTCAACTTCACGCGCCGTATTCAACTGCGCATCCAACTGCCCACAGAAACTTGCCGCCGTGGTGCAAGGAGGCTATATCTATACGTCGACTGACACGGGTGTTACCTGGACGCAGCAAAACAACAGTGACTCACGCAACTGGTTATCGATCGCGTCCTCATCCGATGGCACGGTACGTATTTGAATGCAGGACATCATGCAAGATGCAGGACATCGACGTCGTAAATATAAGTTGCATGGTGTGTGGATATCTCGTCATAGGTCGCAATTTCGTACTCAAGTTCAACTGCGCATCCAACTGCCCACAGAAACTTGCCGCCGTGGTACAAGGAGGCTATATCTATACGTCGACTGACACGGGTGTTACCTGGACGCAGCAAAACAACAGTGACTCACGTAGCTGGATTTCTATTGCGTCCTCATCCGATGGCACGGTACGTATTTGAATGCAGGACATTACACAAGATGTACGACGATAGAGTTCTGAAAGCTAGTGGCTCGATGTCACGTCAAGGTTCGTGATGTCTTGTTTCTCAAATATCGAATTCAATCGACTATCCAACTGCCCACAGAAACTTGCCGCCGTCGTACTTGGAGGCTTCATCTATACGTCCACCGACTCGGGCGTCACCTGGACGGAGCGAGCCGACAGCGGTTCACGTTTGTGGTATTCGATCGCATCCTCGTCCAATGGCACGGTAAGTGTATTGCAGGACAATAGACATGATGCATGACGTAATCGGTGTGAATGCTATTCGCAGAGTGTGGCAACTTCTTGTCGCGGTGTATTTCTCCATCTCATAAGCTCGACTACCTACTCAACTACCCAGAAACTTGCTGCTGGAGTTAATTTTGGAGGCTTCATCTACACATCGACCGACTCGGGCCTTACCTGGATACAGCAAAGCAGCAGTGGTTCGGAAAACTGGCATTCAGTTTCGTCCTCATCGGATGGCACGGTGCGTGCACGAATGTGGGGCATCTTTCAAGATGCTCGACACGTCTTTGTGAAAGCTGGTTGTATGATAAATGTGTCTATTTTTTTTCAAGGGTCGTAAAGTATAGCTTAATCTCATCCACGTGTGCTACTTTCAATGATCAACAGAAACTTGCTGCTGCGGTAGATGGCGGCTACATTTATACGTCGACCGACTCGGGCGTTGCCTGGACGCAGCAAAGCAGTGGTGAACGTGGCTGGCATTCGATCGCCTCCTCATCCGATGGCACGGTACGTGTTCGAACACAGGTCATGATAAAATGTGCACGACGTCACCATTAGGAATTCAGATTACATCATGAATGAATGTCTCGTCAAGAATTTCGACGTAAGGCTCTGTTAATAATGATAAAATGTGCACGACGTCACCATCAAAAATTCAGATTACGTTATGAATGAATATCTCGTCAAGACTTCCGACGTAAGGCTCAATCTGACGCGCGTCACGACCCACTGGTTACGCAATCACACACAGAAACTTGCCGCCGTGGTAGATGGAGGCTACACCTATACGTCGACCGACTCGGGCGTCACCTGGACTGAGCGAAACAGCAGTGGTGCACGTGATTGGCAGTCGATTGTATCCTCATCCGACGGCACGGTACGTGATCTAATGCACGGCATTATGCAAGGTGCACGACACCATGGTTGTAAATGCTGGTCACATCGTGAATTGATGCATTATCAAGGGTCGTCATCTACTGATCCTGTACTGTCGACTGTCCATTATCCACCACTCACAGAAACTTGCCGCCGTGGTGGAAGGAGGCTACATCTACACCTCGCCATAGGTCCGTACAGATAGTAGGAGACGGGCTTCGACTAAGCACCTTTTGCCTCTACACACTCGGCACTACCCTGGCTTCGAGGGGTTGAAACGCTCACCCAGAACATTCCTATAATATATTCTCAGATGTTCGGAGGGAACTCGGCTGTAAAGGAGAACGGATAAAGTAGAAAGGAGGGAGGGAGAAGGATTACGAAAGGATAAAGGAGGAGGAATTAGGGAGAGTAGAGAGGAGGGAAGATATACAAGAAAGAGTAGAGGAGGGTTGATATTGAAAAGTTGGTTTTAAAAAGTTAAAATAAAAGAGTTCTCTATAAGTAGTGCTCGGCCTATTAGTTTACTTATACGGTTGATTCTATGCTGTTACTGGGTTGTTACAGTGGAGCCCATCATCATAAGGCGACCAACTTAACAGGGACAACGAGGGTTAGGGTTAGGGTTAGGGTTAGGGTTAGGGTTAGGGTTAGGGTTAGGGTTAGGGTTAGGGTTAGGGTTAGGGTTAGGGTTAGGGTTAGGGTTAGGGTTAGGGTTAGGGTTAGGGTTAGGGTTAGGGTTAGGGTTAGGGTTAGGGTTAGGGTTAGGGTTAGGGTTAGGGTTAGGGTTAGGGTTAGGGTTAGGGTTAGGGTTAG